>CM056052.1:145429905-145762087 GCA_029574335.1 Rana kukunoris | reverse complement strand
AAAAAAAAATATTATATTTTTTTTTGGTTTTTTTTTAAACATATATATATATAATATAATTATGAAAGCTCCCAGAGGGCCCAGATGACAACCTTTTTTGCTTCTAAAAATGTTATAAACATTTTTCCCAGGTTTGTTACTTTTTACTTTAATTTCTTTTTTAAAGTGTATTTGTGCGTGAAGTCGAGAGAGAGGAGCTGGACTTGCAATCGCCATCCTTCTCCATGCCCCCGGTGGCATGGTGGGTGTGAGGGGGGCCTCCCACCTGTCCCCCTGCTACACTTGGGAGCCCGAGGGACAGAGGGACTCCCCCTATGAAGGAGTGTAGCCCACCCAGCCAGCCCTGTAGGTCCTTCGCCTCCCTTTATTTTAGGAGACCTCATGGCCAAAGTGTGTGCAAGTGTGGTGTTTTTTTTGTGGGGGGGGGGGGGTGGGCATACTAAGCACAGGCGTACCTTGCATAGCACACCCATCGGGAGCCGGGCTGAAACCACCAAACTCAATTCACATGTAGCCGAGACCGGATCCGAACCCTTGGCTGCAGAGGTGAACGGCTTGTCAGCGCAGTGCCATTCACGTTGAGCCACCACAGCTCCACACCCAATGTTTTTTTTTTTTAGATTTTTGGTAGTTATTTTTTATTAAAGGGCCCAGAGCTCCCAAGGCAACCCCCTTTTTTATTATTTTATATATGTAGATATAATATATTGAATATTGTAATTTATTTTTCATTAAAGAGCCCAGAAGTTTCTTTTTATTAAAGGGCCCAGTGGTCCCAGGGCCCCGGATGGCTACCACCCTTTTTAATATATTATTTTTCTATATGTATTTTTTAGTAAAGGAAACCCCCCGCTTATCAAATTGCGGCAGCCCCCCCCCCTTCTTAATATCAGGCGGCACCCCCCCCCCCCTATTCTCTGCTCCAGGGGGCCCATGCCTGAAGCTGTGTAAGGGGCCCCATAATTCCTGATGGCGGCCCTAATTGCCCCCCCCCCCATGGTACGAAATTTCAAGGAATTTTTCACTTTTATTGTGCACTTTAACCACTTCCATACCGCGCCTATTCTGGCACTTCTCTCCTTCATGTAACAATTATATTTTCTTCCTTGAAACTTACTCAGGACCCCAAACATTATATATATTTTATTAACAAACACCCTAGGGAATTAAGTGGCGGCCATTTTTTCGGACACATTTCCAACAGTATTGTGCCAAAAATTTTCAAACGTTTTTTTTTTTTTTTGGCTTTCAAAAAAAAAACCTGTTTCATGAGAATGACAAAATAAGAAAGCAGTAAAGCTAGCCCAATTTTTAGGGATAAGGTAAAAGATGATGTTACCCGAGTAAATAGATACCTAACTTGTCACGCTTTCATATTGCGCACACTCATGGAATGGCGCTAAACTTTGTTATTAAAAATCTCCATAGGCAACGCTTGACTTTTTTTCTCAGGTTACCACTTTTGAGTTACAGAGGAGGTCTAGTGCTAAAATTATTGCTCTCGCTCTAACGCACGCTATGATACCTCACATGTGGGGTTTGAAGGATGTTTACATATGTGGGTGGGACTTGCATGCGTGTTCGCTTCTGAGTGCGAGCTACTAGGGACAGGAGCATTTAAATTCCTTTGTTATTTTATTTTTTAACTTAATATTTTAATTTTTTGCACTTGTTTGTCCCTTTTTTGTATTATTTTTCACTTTTCTTCCTATTACAAGGAATGTAAACATCCCTTGTAATAGGACTAGTGTGTGACAGGTCCTCTTTATAGAGAAAGGCGGGGTCAATTAGACCCCACATCTGTCCTCCAGGCTGGAAAGCATGGAATTGGTAAAAAAAAAAACATCTCATGCTTTCAGCTGCGATCATGTTCGTTCGCACAGTAGTGTAGTGTGTAGCATGTTCACTAGCAGCAAAAGGGTTGCTGGTTTCGAATCCCGCCCGTGACACTATCTGCCTGGAGTTTGCATGTTTCTCCCTGTGCGGGTTTCCTCCCACAATCTAAAAACATGCTGTAAATTGGATCCTGTCTAAATAAGCCCTAATATGCAGTAGGATATTTAGGTTTTGTGCTTCCTAGGCCTGACCAAATTTTGGCACCCCCTAATAGAAAAATGACCCACCCTTCCTGTCAAGGCCACACCCTGTTTTTTTATGACCCACCCAGGAATTTTCAGGGGACACACACAAGTTCTGTGGGGGGGGGGGGGGGGACCCTTAATTTGCCTAGTTTTTCGATCACTTCCTGTTTGGCTATGGGGCAGGAAGTGAAGGCCAATCTCCCCAAACGGACAGGGATAATACAAAATAAACTGACAGAGCTTCTAACCCCCCCCCCCCAACTCTATCCAAAATGAAAGAAATCCAAAAAATAAAAGTGATGATTATTGTTCCAGTTTAACCCCAAATTTCAGATCATTTTATTGAGAGGCTTAAGAAAATATAACCATGCCAATAGGCCAGGATCCAGCGTTGCTAATATGTATGAATGTGTGTTAGGGACCCCCACAAACACCACCCAATGTTAAATCAACTATTTTCTTGTTTGTTTTGGGGATGCCTGCACCCCTGATAGGGTAAAGACACCTCACAAATGTTGTCACTTTCTACTTAATTCATTCACTTCCTGCCACACAGCCAAACAGGAAGTGAGGGAAACACCTGAGTAATGTTTTGTTGGGGACACACAGATCAATATAAATAGTTTCCCATTTTGGAAATGGCATTTTGCTGTGTACACCCCAAATTAGTAGGAATCTTGGACTTTGGGGTCCATTTACTAAAGGCAAATCCACTTTGCACTACAAGTGGACAAGCAAGGAAGAAAACTCAAAACTTGGCGGGATTGGAAGTAAAAACCATCAGTGCTTCCCTTCTGATTTTCATTGCCTACGCTTCTACTGCAGAGCGGCTTTGCCTTTACTAAACCCCAAAGTAACTAATCATTTGGGGTGTACACTGCAGTGCAATTTGCTTAATGGTGACACTAGTTAGATTGACCTGTGTCCAAAGAAAAGACCATTGGTAGGGTTTTAACCTCACTTCCTGTTCAGCTGTGTGACAGGAAGTGAAGCCAATTTTAGGAAAAGGGACACAAAGCCCAACCTAAAAACACTAGCAGGGGTTCTAACACTCAATTGGCTTCCCTCAAACAACCCACAATTAGAATAGGATTGTCTTGTGCTAGTTTCAAGCACAGCGCTGTAAATCAGCACTTCAAGCCTGTCCACCAATACACCACCACCCCTCCAACAGGCCCTGTTTGCAGCTTTTCCTACATCTTGCACATGTGCTTTAAAAAGTCAGTCTGGACATCAGTTCTAGGAAACAATACTTACCGCTTTGTCCTTCCTTTTCTGGTGACTAAACATTTCATGCATACACACCAGGAAAGAGCTTAGAGACAAATCACACTTGATGGTTTAGGCCCAAACTAGTTCAGCTGCAGCGGTTGAAATCCATAATAGGAAAAAAATATCACAAAACAAACTTCAAAATTTGAAAGTAATTTTATTGGTCCACAAAAACAAGGAAAGCAAAACAAAAAATTACAAATAAACACACCAAAAAATATATAAAAACACCTAAAAACAAAAAAGACCAACGTTTATTTCACAGTCATTGGAAAAAAATCATGCTTTTGAAATAACAGGATAGACCCACAGGATTAAAACATTAGTCATTAACATCTTGAGAAACATTTAGCAAAATTATGTAGCAGAGAAAACATCAAAAAATACAAAACTTGCTCCAAAACATCTCTGTTTCGCTCCGCCATTACTTCCAGCCAGCAAATCTGCCCCCTCTGAGGGGCAGCTGACACGTGCAGTATCCACGCTTTTTATAACATGTGTGCTAATGAACCAATTGGAAACACATGAAGAAATGTCAGCCTCTAGTTTGTGTGCACTTGTAACTGCTTACACCTGTTAAGGATGTCCTTAAATTACTAAGCCAAAAAAACAGCTTTCTGAGCATGCTCAGAAAGATGCAAGTCATTTTCAGGATGAAACTTCCAACTTCTTTTTCTAACTGTTCGAGCATGCCCAGTTCACTCGAAATGCAGTACCAGAATCAAATCTGCAATGGCGGATGAAAGCATTAGAGGTGTTTAATTTTTTTTTGGTCCCCATGAAGTGATGCTTTACAAGCTGAACGGGAGGTCTTATAGAATTTTTACGTAACAAACCTAAATAGTAATAATTTAAAAGCCCCTGTCCCTAGTAGCTCGCAGTCAGAAGCGAACAAGCAGCATTTTATTTTTTGTTTCCGGTTACCAGTTTAGATTTACAGATGAGGTCTAGTGCTATAAATATTCCTCTTGCTGTTACGCACGCTATGATACCTCACATGTGTGGTTTGAAGAATGTTTCCATATGTGGGCGGGCCTTAAATGTGTAAGCCCCGCCCACATATTGAACCCCCGTTCAAACCCCACATGTGAGGTATCATAGCGTACGTTAGAGCGAGAGCAATACTTTTAGCACTAGACCTCCTCTGTAAATCTAAACTGGTAACCTGAAACACATAAAAAAGCGTTGCCTATGGGTATTTTCAAGTACTGAAGTTTGGCGCCATTCCATGAGTGTGTGCAATATTAAAGTGTAACATGTTGGGTATCTATTTACTCGGTGTAACATCATCTTTCACATTATGGCCATAAATTGGGCTAACTTTAGTGTATTCTTAATTTGTAACCACTTGAGCCCCAGAGCATATTACTGGTCACTGACGGGGCCATTTTTTGCATTTCAACACTGCGTCATTTTGACTGACAATTGCGTGGTTGTGCGACGTGGCCCCCAAAAAAATTTGCCGTCCCCATCCTCCCCCCCCCCCCTTTTTTTTTTTTGTTGGTGGTATTTGATCACCTCTGCGTTTTTTCTTATTTTTGCTTGACCCAAAAATATAGCGACAATTTGGTAACTAAAAAAACATCTTTTTTTACTGTTTGCTATAATAAATCTCCCCCAAAATATATTCAAAAAATGTTTGCCTCAGTTTAGGCCGATAAGTATTCTTGGACATATTTTTGGTTGCAAAAAATCACAATAAGCTTGATTTGATTGGTTTGGGCAAAAGTTCTAAGTAGGGGTTGGTCTTATGGGTTTTTTTTGGAATAATTTTTGTTTTACTAGTAATGGTGGCTATCATTGTTTTTTCTGGCTAATGCGACATTGTGGCGGACACATTTTTTGTGAGATTTGGCATTTTTGTAGCGAGCAATGGTATAGAAATGCATTGCTTACTATAAAAATGACATGGCAGGGAAGGGGTTAACACTAGGGGCGCGGAAGGGGTTGAATATGTTACCTGGGTGTGTTCTAACTGTAAAGGGGGTGGGACTGTGTAGGGGAAATGACAGATCGCTGTTCATACATTGTAGGGACAGACGAGCAGGCATTCCCCCCCCCCCTGACAGGCCCGGGATAAAGGGGAACTCCACCCAAATTAAAAAAAAAAAACGGCGTGGGGGTCCCCCTTCAGGTACACAACAGGCTCTTAGATTTGATCTGGAACATAAGAGGTTAAACCCACGCCAAAAAACGGCGTGGGGTTCCCCCTCAGATCCAGACCAAACCTTCTCCAGGCACGCAGTCTGGCCGGACAGGAATGGGGGTGGGGACGAGCGAGCGCCCCCCCCCCTCCTGAGCCGTACCAGACCACATGCCCTCGACATGGGGGAGTGTGTGCTGTGGGGGAGGGGGGCACTGCCCCCCCACCCCAAAGCACTCTTGTCCCCATGTCGATAGGGACAAGAGCCTCTCCCGACAACCCTGGCCGTTGGTTGTCGGGGTATGCGGGCGGGGGGCTTATCAGAATCTGAGAGCCCCCTATATTAAGGGGCCCCCAGATTCTGGCCCCCCACCCTATGTGAATGAGTATGGGGTACATCGTACCCCTACCCATTCACCGGGTGGAAAAGTGTAAACACAAAAAAAAACACACAGAAAAAAATAATTTATTAGTCAGCTCCGGGGGTCTTCTGCCGGGACCCCCCACCACCAGCCCATTGGGCCCCGGGCTTCGCCGTGTTCTGCCGGGGGGGACACCCACCGATGCTCTCCGCCATGTCCAGCCAGGCCCCCACCCCAAAATAAGCTCTTTCACATCCGGGGGGGGGCCGGCCGAAAAAAGCAGAGAACAACGGGGGCGGAGCCCCTCGGTCTTCCAGACGTTTTCTGCCGGGGGGGCTCCAGCCCGCACGGTCTGCGCCCCGCTTCCGCCGGGGGGGGACACCCACCGATGCTCTCGGCCATGTTCGGCCAGGCCCCCTACCCCAAATCAAGCTCTTTTACATCGGGGGGGGGGCCGGCGGAAATGGCGGAGAACAACGGGGGCGAAACCCCTCCTCGGTCTCAGTGCAGCTCCACCCACTGGCAGTAGTTCCGGCTCCTCCCACAGAGCTCATTCTGCTTCCTGCTGGAGAGGGAGAGAAGAACCTGTCTTCCAGAGCTCCTGTGTTCCAGCCTACCAGAACAAGCCTCCAGCCCCCAGCCCCCTGCCCCGGAAGAGGGGTGGGATGGCCTCCCTCAGCCCCGGAGGTGGACCGGCTTCCGGCCTCCGGAGGAGTCAACAGCACCTGCCCTCCAGCCAGACCACCGCCACCACCATCAGCAGGGAGGACCGTCTCTTCCTGGGACCCAGGAGGGTCTCTCAGACTGGACAGCCCCTCAGCCAGGTGAGAATGAAGCAAGAACCAGGAAGAGGCGGGATAAAATCAAATCCCTGCTGGTGAGGATATCTCAGGCCTGCGTGGAAAAGATGACTACTCTCGCAGGCCTGAGGGAAAAGAGGGACAGGTGCTCCAGTAAGTAACAGAGATCTGAATTCAAGGGGGCCATCACACCTAGGACTAGAAGTAAAAGAAATATAGGGAATACCTGGGGGGCTTTTGCCAACGTGGGGGCTGGAGAGATGAACTTCCTAGAGGAGCTCCGGAGGACCCTCAGCAGGCCAACGGGGAAGGGAGCCAGGCAGCGAGGAGGAGCGGGGCGGTCTAAGAAGGGGTCCCAACCCCCCAAACAGCCAGGAGAGTCAGGGGAGCCTGGGTGCAGTGGGGGGGGGGCGAGTGCTGGTGGTGCAGGGCCCAGTATGGCCATAAAAACCTGGGGAGGGTTCCCGGGAGCCGATCCCTCGGTCCGTGGAAGGGACTGGGGGGTTGGCGAAGTCCGGGGAGTCCAGTGATCCAGGAGGTCGCCGGGCCCAGGTGCCGCCGGCGGTACCCCCCCGCCATCTTCAGGTCAGCATACCCAGGCTCCCCCAGGATGGTCGCACTGCCACAGCTGAAGCCCGCCATGTGTCGGCTTCAAGACCCCTCAGCTTGCAGTGGAGCGGGAGGATCTGGCCATGGAAAGGCAGGGACTGCTCCTGCGGCTGCTATGTCATCGGGAGAGAGAGGCAGACACATGGTGGAGGCATTGTGCTGCGGTCATCTGGAGGGAAACAGCTTGTGTGCAGTGTGGCCAAGATGGCGCCGGTGTTGGGGGTGGAGTAGACCGGGACCGGAAGTGAGACCGCCAAGAACCGGAAGTGCCCCAGCCGGAACCGGAAGTGCCCCAGCCGGAACCGGAAGTGACCAGACCGGAACCGGAAGTGACCAGCCCGAAACCGGAAGTGCCCGTCCGCGACCGGAAGTGCCCCCCCGCGATTTGCGGTGGTCGGTGGGGCTCAGGGACCGGGGGATGAGAGTCGGGGGTGCAGGGGTGCCCAGCCCCAGACGCTGCAGCAGGCACCTCCAGGACCCCCGGCAGGAGATGGACAGAGACGGTGAGGACGGTAAATTGACGGTAAGCTGCCACCCCCAGGTCCTCATGGACACTGCCACAGGCCCCGAGGGGCTCCCTGCAGCACAGGCGGGGTGGGGGGGAAAGTCAGGTGGGACCCCTCCCAGTGGACTGTATAGCATATGATTATATCCGGCAGTTGGAGGGGTCCCAGGGGGGCTCCCCCCCAGTACAGGTGGAGTGTCCCAAGGGGCTGGTGTGGTCGCGGAGGGGTCTGGGTGGGGGAGTTTGGTGGGGGGTGGTACCCCCCTCTGCTGTGGTCCGGGGGGGGGGGGAGCCTGTAGTCAGGCCAAAGGTGGTGGGTCAGGGTATATCAGCGGGGGTGGGTGCAACACCACCGGCAGGGATGGGGGCCCCCCCCGTCCGTCCCCACTTCTGGGGGTGCTGAGGGGGGTGCCCCACTTCCGAGAGAACATCTTTCGGGGGTCTCCGGAGGCCAACTTATTGTCTGCCCTAAAGGGGGTCGCTCTTTCGCCCAGGTGTTGGGCTCTCGTGCCCCTCTGGACCACTGTACAGCCGGTTTGGCGCCCAGAATTTCGCGCCCCCCCTGCTGACCAGGAGAGGACGCAGGGGTCGGCGTGGACGAGGGGTACAGGTGGTCCAGAGAGGAGGCGTAGGAATGTTGTCCAGCTTCGGTACGAGGGTCCGGACCCCTGCCCCGCTCGAGGTGAGGTGGTGGGCCTGGTACTCTCCTTGGGTTTTGGGGTGGATGACCTTTTTTTGCTGTCATCCATCCCACCAACACACGGGAGTTTGATATAAGTTTTGTCACTCCCGTGTGTATGGAACGCTTTATCACCGGCTTTGGGTTGGTGAGGGGCGTTGACCCTTGGAAGAGGTACAGGCTCATTCCCATCTCCAGGCAGGAGGAGGTTAAGAACATCACCATCCTGGTGAGGAATGAGTCGCTCCCTCCGGAGGACATTGCCACCTGGCTCGGGAGGTACGGGCAGTTGCAGACCCCCCTGAGGAAGAACCTTGATGAGCGCGGGGTCTGGACCGGGGGGGCTTGGTTGACCAGGATCCGGCTCAAGAGGGAGGGCAACAGTGTTGCCCACCTCCCTGGCAGCGCCTTTCTAGGCAGAGACCGGATCCTGGCGTTCTACCCCGGGACAGCCCCGTCGTTGCTTCAAGTGCGGCAGCCCGACCCACATGAGCTCGGACTGCACGGTGGTCAGATGTGGCCGGTGCCACGAGTTTGGCCACCAGTCCGAGTCATGTGGGAAGATATGCTGCAACTTGTGTGGTGAGATGGGGCACCCATTTAGCAGGTGTCCCAAAGCATATCGGGGTTCTTCCTCAGGGGGGGGACCTCCCGGGCCGGGAGCGGCCGAAGCCCCCGGCGAGTGGTGATGGCCGGGGGGGTGGGGATCCTGGAGCCCCTAGTACTACTCCGGAGGGACCAACAGGCCCATTGCCTCAAAGAAGGCGGAGCAGGCGTGGGCGTGGGGCTCCCCCCCCGGGGGACACGGGCTCGGTTGGCCAGGAGGCTCCCGATCCTCCGGAGGGCGGAGCCGGTGGGGAGGTCTAGTCGGGGAGGCCTGGGGGTCCCGGGCCTGAGGGTCCGGGGCCAGGGCCTTCCTCTCCTAATGTTGCAGGGCCGATCCCCATCCCCCTTCCCTCTCCCCCCTCCTCACCATTGCCCCACCCATCCACCTGGCCCTCCATCTGTTTCCCCATGCCCTCCTCCCCTCATCTTCCCCTCCTCGTACCCCCCCCCCTCGTCCCCCCCCTCCCAAGTCCCGTCCCCCCCCTTCCCCTTCTTCTTCCCGTCCAGCTAAGTCTGGTCCCCCCCCTGTCCTCTCCCCTGTCTCTGGCCCCCCTCCTGCCTCTTCCATTCCCCCCCCTTCTGGACCCAGAGTCTCCTCTGGCCTGTGGCCATGGAGATGGAAGCTGCTCGAGCCTCATCCAAGAGGGAAATCTCGAGCAGCGGGTCCGAGGAGGGAGGTGGCAGGAGTGGGAGCAGGTGAGACGCAAAAAGAAGAAGGGGAAGGCTGCCAGATCTGGGGGCGGGAAGTCCCCAGTGAAGGGTGGGGTTCCCCCAGGGGCACGAAGTGGGGTGTCCCTGGGGAACCCGTTTGGTATCTTCTCCTCCTCCTCGGGCTCAGAGGAGGAGGAAGTGTAGATATGTAAATATGTTTTTGTGTTTGTAGTATGAAGGAGAACATGACCACTTTCAATCATTCTGATGGCGGTACCCTCTCCAATACGGCTTGCGACCATTAATGTCGCAAGTATTCGTTCTGCGGGAGCTCGTTTTATGGCCTTCGATTTTCTCAGCCGTGTTGAAGCTGACATTTTGTTTTTGCAGGAGACCTGGCTGGCATCTGTGGCAGAGATGCATCTAGCAAAGAGGGAGTGGAGATGTGGGCCCTCCCTCTGGTCTCTTGCGGCCGAGCCCTGCAGTGGGGTTGCGGTCCTTTTTAAGACTGGTCCGGTGGCTTGCCGGCGAGTGATTGAAGTGGAGATCGGTAGATGTCTGGTGGTGGACGCTGTCGTGAGGGGGCAATTCCTCCGGCTCATAAATTTTTATGGGCCTCAAACTAGGAGGGAGAGGAGGAGCCTCCTTACGGCGGTTAAGCCTTATCTTTTTACGTCCCAGCAGGTGATTTTTGGTGGCGATTTCAATATGATCACTAGGCCCAAAGACCGGGCAGGTGCCGCCAACCCTCTGGGATATGAGAGTATTTTTTTGAATAACGTAGTGAGGGAGGCCAGGTTGGTGGATGTGCATGTTCGTCACCTCCCCAACCTCACTGGTTTCACATTTTCCCGAGGTAGTAGTAAGAGTAGATTAGATAGGTTTTTTTTAAAGGAGGACTCTGTCTGCTCGGCTCCTGAGCTGCAGTCGGTAGAGTTCTCCGATCACTGTATGGTATCTGTGGCCCTGAATGTCGCTGACACTCCTCAGAAAGGGAGGGGTTTGTGGCGCCTGAATGGGTCGCTACTGGAGGATCCTGAGGTTAGGGAAGCCTATGAGGTTTTCTTCCTGGGCCAGACCTCGCTCCTTGAGGGCAACTGCTCCCGCCTTGAGTGGTGGGAAGTAGTTAAAAAGAGGTCTGGCGACTTTTTCCGGGAAATCTCTGGGTACAGGGCAGCTTCCAAGTACCAGGCTTACAGAGACTACGCAGGCAGCTTGACCGCCTGGTGTCCTCTGGGGGCTCTCAGGAACAGATATCCGGTCTGAAGGCGCAGATGAAGGAGTGTCAGTACGACCGTCTCGCCTCCCTGGTTTTTGAGAGGGATTATGGGAAGTTTATCTCTCCTGATCCCTACAGGAGCTGTGGTGAGGTGGCGAGGTCGAAGGTCGTACATGGCCTGAAGGATGCCTCAGGATCTCTGGTCCGGGTCCAGATCGGGGATCCTGGGTGTCGTCAGAGACCACTTTTCGGACCTCCTGAAGAAGCGGCCTCTAGACATGGAGAAAGTCAGGGAATTCCTTGATGAGACCCGCTGGAAGTGGGGTCTGACCTTCCTGACTCTCTGACAGAAGAGATCTCGGTAGCTGAAGTTGAGCAGGCTATTAGCTCTTTAGCTTCTAAAAAGTCACCTGGGCCCGATGGGCTCACGGCCGAGTTCTACAAAACCTTTTAAGAGCCTCTTGGCTCCTCATCTGAGGGACGTGTTTAGTGAATGTTTGGCCTATGGCCTGCTGCCTCCCTCAATGAGAAGGTCAGCTCTGATCCTACTGTCAAAGGGAAAGATCCGTCTGTGGTGGAGAATTGGCGTCCGATCGCCCTTCTTACCACAGATAGGAAGATACTGGCAAAGATCTTGTTTACACGTCTGTCTGCTTTGGCGGGCAGGATGCTGTCTCCTCTCAGCACTGCACAATTCCTGGCCGGGGCACTTTTAGTGCCGTCCTGAGCGTCCGGGAGGCTGTGGAAAGGTGCAGGGCTGATGGCAGCGAGCGGTATCTGCTTGCATTGGATCAGGCTAAGGCGTTTGATCGGGTGAACCACGAGTACCTTTGGCTGCTTCTGAGGAGATACGGTCTGCCTGATCAATTCGTTGATTGGCTGCAGGTATTGTATAGGGGAGCTGAGAGCTTCCCTCTTGTCAACGGTTGGGTGGGCCGGGCCTTTGCCGTGGACTCTGGCGTCCGGCAGGGGTGCCCGCTGAGCCCCCTCCTGTACATCTTTGCGGTCGACCCCCTTCGTAAGGAGGCTAGACTGCGGGCGTCTGGGGGGTTCCGGTGGGACCTGTCGGGGGTCCGGTTTCGGCGGTGAGGGTTGTGGCCTATGCGGACGACGTCTCGGTGGTGGTATCTGGTCGTGAGGAGGCCCATTATGTGGAGTCCCAGATCGGGTGCTACTCTGAGGCGTCAGGCTCGCTGGTCAATTGGGACAAGAGTGAAGTTTTCTGGTTGGGGAAGGAGGGGGAGCAGTTCCCCCTTCCGGACGTGTTCCCACGCCCGTACCAGAGATTCGAGTTCTTGGCATTCATTTCGGCCCGGGTGATTATCCCAAGCTAAACTGGGAGCGCAGGCTGGTGAGTGCCACTCGGAAGGTGAAGGCCTGGAAAGGTTGGAAACTTTCCCTGAGGGAAAGGGTAAGCTTGGTCAAGACGTACTTATTGCTGAGTTTCTCTTTGTAAGCTATGTGTGTCTTTTGCCAGCATCTCTCTATGCTCGGGTCTATGGTCTGTTCTTCCTGCTGTTGTGGGGAAGCAGACTGAACCTGATCAAGAGGGAGGTCACATACCGCCAGCGACGGCAAGGTGGGTTGGACATGGTCAACCCGGTGGTGTTCTTTGTCACCCATCTTTGTTAAATACAATTTGCAGTCCATATTTGTGGACGAGCCTTCTGGTGGGAGTGTTCATGCAAGGACTGGCTCTTGCTGTTCTTGAGGCAGTGGGGGGAGGGGGGGAGGCCCGGCGATCTGAGGAGATCGCATGGGTATCTCCCTTCCTATGTCCCCCTGGCATTAAAGGTACTGAGGCAGTGGCGGATAACTGCCCTGGAGGTGGGCTCTTTGGGTCGGCGGGAGCTGTACCTGAGGGTCATGGCCTCGGACATTTTGAAGCCCCTGTCTTTGAGGGACTGCCCTGAGAGGGTCCTCACGGAGGGGCTAGCCCTCTTGAATTCTTCTAGAATTCCAAGTAAGTTTTGGGATCTCGCATGGAGGTCGTTCCATGGACGACTCTATGTCCGTGCGAATCTCAAATACAGGAACCTGGGGGACAGGGACTGCCCCCGTCAGGAATGTGGTGGGACATTGGAGACCATGGACCATTTTCTGGTCCAATGTCCTTCAACATGGAGGTTCTTACGAAGGTAGGGGGTGCCATTGGCTACCCCCGCCTTCCGGCCCTGACCTATGCTGAGCGAGTGTATGGTGATTTTGGGGTCCGCAGGGGATTTGAGTTATCGTCACTTTATTTAGTCAGCCTAGTTGTGCTTTATTACACTTGGCACGCTCGGTGTTTGGTGTCCACTAGGGACAAAATCCTGCCTGTGCATGAGGTGGTGGGCGGTATCTTTCGGGAGTTGGTGAAGGTGCGGGATCTGGAAAGGAGCAGGGTCGGGCCTGAGAGGTGTGCCCATTTATGGAGGGGGTTCCTCTTCCAGCCCCCTTAGGTCACGGCTCTGCCCCTCTCCATGGGTAGGGGCATCTATCCTTTTTCACCCCCTTAGATTTTGTTTATGGTATTTTTTTTGAAATAAGGCTACAGACATGTCTGACTATCATGTTCTTGCTCATACGTGGGTTGTAGGTATTTGTTGTTGTGATGGTGGGGTGTGTTGTGGATTGGCGATGATCTGGACAGTAGTGGTTTCTATGGACTTTAATATCTCCCTACTGTACCAGTGAGCCGTTTTAAGTGTTTTTTTTTTTTTTTTGGCAATGATCTGGGCAAGTTTTTCTGATGGACTATAAAGACTTTCTCTTGTACCAGTGAGCTGTTGTAAATACCTGTTCTGGTGCTATTTTTCTTTTTTGTATAGTTATTTCTTGGTGGGTGGAGGTCAGTGATTTGATGGTTTGTGTTTTGTTGTTTGTTTTTGTGTTATTTGGTTTATTTAGTTATTTTGTTTATTTTATATATTTGTTAACCTTTTGGTCGCAGTTTTATAAATAAAAAAATTACCCCTCCTCGGTCTTCGCCTTCCGCCGGGGGGGTACACCTACCCCCCCCCGGTCTTCGCCGCCGCCTTCCGCCGGGGAGAGAGACACCCACCGATGCTCTCCGCCATGTTCGGCCAGGCCCCCTACCCCAAATCAAGCTCTTTTACATCCGGGGGGGGGGCGGCGGAAATGGCGGAGAACAACGGGGGCGTCGCCACTCCTCGGTCTTCTAGCCGTCTTCTGCCGGGGGGGGAAACACCCACCCATGCTCTCCGCCATGCTCGACTGTGCCCCCACTCCAAAATGAAGCTCTTTTACATCCGGGGGGGCCGGCCGAAAACAGCGGAGAACAACGGGGGTGTCGCCCCACCTCGGGCTCCTCCGCTTCTGCCTGGCTCCTCCCGAGGCCAGGGCTTCTTTCGCCGTCTTCCGCCGGAGGGCGCCACTCTCCGGGCTTCTCGTCGTTGTCTTCCGCCGCGGGGGCCAGGCCTTCTTCTTTGCCGCCCCCTTCGAATTTTTCGGCCTGGATGGGGGTCGCACATCCCATCCAGGACTTGGACGTGGCGGGCTTCTCGTCGCCGTCTTCTGCCGCTGCCCCTTCACCACGAAGCTCCGTGCTTGTTTGATGAGGGCAGCGGGCTTCCGTCGTCTTCTCCGGGGCGAGGGTCGTACATCCCACCCCGGATTTCGTCGCCGGCTTCTGCCTGGCTCCAGAGAGCAGCCAGGGCTTCTCGTCGCAGTCTTCCGCCGCGGGGTGACACTCGCGGGCTTCTTCTTCCATTCGATGTTGACACGGCGAGGTCCGGCGCTGAAATGCCTTCTGAGCGGCGGGCAAGGACTTATATTGGCATTGGGCGTGGGCGTGGTTATGCCAACATGTGACCTTAACCCATGTGACAGTGATGTCACATCACATCACTGTCACATGGGTTAAGGTCACGTGTTGGCATAACCACGCCCACGCCCAATGCCAATATAAGTCCTTGCCCGCCGCTCAGAAGGCATTTCAGCGCCGGACCTCGCCGTGTCAACATCGAATGGAAGAAGAAGCCCGCGAGTGTCACCCCGTGGCGGAAGACTGCGACGAGAAGCCCTGGCTGCTCTCTGGAGCCAGGCAGAAGCCGGCGACGAAATCCGGGGTGGGATGTACGACCCTCGCCCCGGAGAAGACGACGGAAGCCCGCTGCCCTCATCAAACAAGCACGGAGCTTCGTGGTGAAGGGGGCAGCGGCAGAAGAGAGCGACGAGAAGCCCGCCACGTCCAAGTCCTGGATGGGATGTGCGACCCCCGTCCAGGCCGAAAAATTCGAAGGGGGCGGCGGCAGAAGACCCTCAAAGTTAAAACCACGTTCACCAGGTGAATGGGTAGGGGTACGATGTACCCCATACTCATTCACATAGGGTGGGGGCCCGAAATCTGGGGGCCACCTTATTAAACGGGGCTCCCAGATTCTGATTGGCTCCCGCCCGCATACCCCGACAACCAATGGCTAGGGTTGTCGGGAAGAGGCTCTTGTCCCGATCGACATGGGGACAAGAGTGCTTTGGGGTGGGGGGGCAGCGCCCCCCTCCCCCAAAGCACACACTCCCCCATGTCGAGGGCATGTGGTCTGGTACGGCTCAGGAGGGGGGGGGGGCGCTCGCTCGTCCCCACCCCCATTCCTGTCCGGCCAGACTGCATGCCTGGGATGAGGGCTTGGTACGGATCTGGGGGGGAACCCCACGCCGATTTTGGCGTGGGTTAACCCCTCACGTTCCGGACCAAGCCGGAGAGCCTATTGTACCCCTGGGGGGGAAGCCGCGCCGGTTTCACATTTGAAATTTGGCGCGGAGTTCCCCTTCAGTGTCAGCGCAGCCCGAGAACAGCTCGGAGCTTGCCGTGCGCCGCTCCAGGCAGTGCAAACACTGCTACGCCGCCTGGTATTTACCAAGGATTTCCCGGCGTACTGAAGAGGCGCGCGGTAAGCTCCGATTTTTCCCTCTGCGCATGCCCAGTATGCAAGTGAACCTTCCGAGGTTCTAGCGTACTTTGCAAGAGCACGGGGATCGGGTCCCAAAAGTCACTTTCCCTTTCAAATCGGCCCGCCACACAAGTTTTAAACACATGTCACTACACTTCCCCTGCATCACCCCCCTCCCTCCCCTCATAAACTCCCGCCCGAATCCCCGATGTTTACATTACTAAATGCCGCACGCCAGCTCTGTACTGGCGTGCTGTGCGCCCTCTCCTGGGCGCATTAGGCACTTTAGTAAATGAGGAAACACGCTGCACTGGCAGCGTGTTTCTTTTGTAAATCTCAAAAACAGGTTTACTCCTGCTTGTGCACCATGAGTCTTGGCGCACAGGCTTGGTAAATCAGCCCCAGTGTGTATGCAAGACAAGCTTGAATGAAATTCTGTCCCAACAGATATCCGTGTGTACAAGGCATTAGAGATTCTTCATAAACCGGTGTGGCCGGGATTGTGCTTATAGTGTTTAAAACCTAAAACAATATTTACTAAACATTTTTTACATTTAACCTAGCTCCTGTACTTGGTAATTAAAACACAGTTAAGCATTTAATTCAGATTGTTATGTTTTTGAATTTTAAAGGAGTCAAGAGCACTTTGAAAATAAAGATACACTTTTATGCATGCATAGCTTTCTATAATCAGATTGTCGTTTTTTATAAGAAATCTTAATAGCTGAGCCTACATTTTTGGTGAAATAAGAGATGTCTATCTACCATAAACACCCCCTACCTAAAAAAAAATCCCTGCACCACCAGCCCCCACCCCAAAAAAAAAGAAAAATGTAATTTTGTTTTTCTGTTTGCAGTATTTTACAAATGTTTCAAAAAGCCTATAGATCAACTTTAAAACGGAACTCAGTGATAAGCATACAAAAATGTTGCGCTAACAAAGGTAAAAATACATATATGGTGTGCTCCCGTAAGTGCTAAACAGGTATCCAATCTGAAGCTCAAGTGCAATATGTACGGTAGTCAAAATATGTGCACACAGCAAGTTAAATAAATAAATCATCAAATTCATATACTGTATAAAAAACAGATCCCCAGTGCTGCAAAAGATAAACAATGTGCCTACCACACCAGTCCAGTATCTAATCAATAAATTGTGCAAACAACAAATAAATACAATGAATATAAAGGGCCAGATTCAGGTAGAGTTAGGCTGGAGTATCAGTGATACTCCAGCCTAACTCTCACTTTGAGCCGGCGTTTCTGTTTTCTTTAGTCAGAAAACAAGAAGCGCCAGGTTGGAGTTCCGATACGAGCGGCGTAATTGAATTTCGCCGTCGCATCGCAACTGCAATTTAAAAAATGGCACTGGGGGCGTTCCCGCTGATTAACGCCGAAAATATGTTAATCAGCGGGAATCGGCAATTCACGATCGTATTCGGGCGCGACGCAGTGACTTTCCGACGTTTCCGTAAGCGATACGCGGCGTAAAGATAAAGCAGCCCCCTAGTGGAGTATCCTATGTTAAGTATAGCCGTCGTCATCGCGTCGAGAAAAAAAAATTTGCGTCGCTTGCGTAAAACGTCCATGAATGGGGATTTGACGTCATTGACGTTCACTGACAGAATTTGGAGCATGCGCACTGGTATGCATTGACAGTTGACGCATGCGCAGTACGTTCGCCGCGGGATCGCGCCTAGTTTAAATAATACACGCCCCCTACCCGCCCAATTTGAAATACTCCAGCTCATTTTCGCTACGCTGCCGCAACTTTAGGAGCAAGTGCTTCATGAATAACAGCACTTGCTCCTAAAGTTTCGGCAGAGTAACGTAAATGAGAAACGTTACTCCAGATTAAAGATGCTCCCATCTACCTGAATCTGGCCCAAAAAGTCTACACACCCCTGTTAAAATGTAAGGTTTCTGTGATGTAAAAAAATTAAACAAAGATAAATTATTTCAGAACTTTTTCCACCTTTAATGTGACCTATAAACTGTGCAACACAAGTTGCATAAGTGTGCACACCCTTAAACTAATACTTTGTTGAAGCACCATTTGATTTTATTACAGCACTCAGTCTTTTTGGGAATGAGTATCACAATATTTGCCCACTCTTCTTTGCAAAAACACTCCAAATCTGTCAGATTGCAAGGGCATCTCCTATGCACAGCTCTCTTTAGATCACCCCACAGATTCGGATCACATCAAAGAATCCTGACATTTTAACAGGGGTGTATGAATAGAATAAAGTCCATTAATATTATGAAAATATAGGGCGAGATCCACAAACATGTCCCGCTGGTGTAGTCTAAGTTACACTACGCCGCTGTAAGTTACAGCGGCGTATCCTTATCCACAAACACTTTCCACTGTAACTTACGGCAGCGTAGTGTAATTGTTGAAATCAGCTTGACCCCACCTAAATGACGTATTTTTTGAACGGCGCATGCACCGTCCGTGGAGATTTCCCAGTGCGCATGCGCGCAATCACGTCAAATAGTCAATGAAAACGACGTGAACGTAACTTACGCAATTCCCTACTCGCGAATGGTTTACGCAAACGATGTGAACGACGGAAAAATCTACGCTGGCCCGATGTCCATACTTAACATTACATACGCCACTATACAGCAGGGGGAACTTTACGCCGGACCCACGCTTACGCAAACAACGTAAAAACACTGCGCCGGCCGTACGTACGTTCGTAAATTGGCGTATCTAGCTCATTTGCATATTCGACATAGAAAATATACAGAAGCGCCCCTAGCGTTCAGCGTAAATAGGAAACTTTAAGGCCTCGTACACACGATCAAATCGGTCCGACCAATTTGAACAGACTCATTTAATCGTGTGTACGAGGCCTTAGACAACGGCGTAAGAAGGCGTATCTACGCAAAAAAATGGTGTATCTTGTTTTGTGGATACAAAACAATGATACGCCAGCGCAGATTTGAAATTACGACGGTGGATCTGAAGATAAGCCGCCGTAATTGTTTGTGGATCTGGCCCATAAAGTCCATACCAGTGCTCAAAATCACAATTAGATACAGTGGCCCAGATTCACATACATCGGTGCATATTTATGCCGCCGTAGCGTATCTCTTTTACGCTACGCCGACGCAACGCAGAGAGGCAAGCATGGAATTCACAAAGCAAATGCTCCCAACGTTGAACCCGGCATAACGTAATTTCTTAGGCGTAAGCCAGCGTAAGTGGAAGTGGGTGTGACCCCATGCAAATGATGGTCCGAGCGTGGTGCAGTGTTTTACGCCCAGCGTATCATGGAAGGCGCATGCACCATGACGTGAACGTATGTCCTGCTCTCCTCTGCGCATGCTCACAACTACGCCCGGCGTAACCCCTAAGATACTCCGGCCCACTGCCTCCGCCAAGAGCATAAATATGCCCAGACATGCGCCCGTCAAGCGCAAAAGTACACCAGCAGCTTTTCTTCCGTGGTGCAGGTACTTTTGCCTTCTTAGTGATGTCTGCTCCTGTGACTGAGAGGGAGAGGAGGAAAAAAACGTTTCTTCTGAGGAGAGGGCCATCCTGATATCTGCCATCTCAAGGTACAATGTGTACCTCCATGGCGCCCAGAGTCGCAAGACCAGTAAGGCCAGGAAGATGGAGATCCTCCAGGAGGTCACCCTGGAGGTCAATGCCTTTGGGCATGACAGAGGGACCTCTAAGGACATTGCCAAAAAAATCAATGACCTGCGTCGTCATGTCCGTGAGAAGCTGGCCAAGGTGAAGAGGCACCTCAGGGGCACGGGAGGCAGACCAGCAAGTAATGTCAGGCTGACTGCCGATGAGGAGGTGATCGCCCGATGTCTGGAGTGGGAGCAGGTGGAGGGCCTGGAGGGCTATGACTCCGGTGAACAGGCCTTGAGGACAGGTAAGTGTGTTTTATCCCCCAATCCGGTGTGGAGCATGTGAGGGGGTGCAAGGAAACATGTGACAAGTGTGTGGGTCCACCAACATGTGAATGCTTTGTGTCATCCACAGATGTGCTGGATGTGGCGGGGCCGTCGTCTGCTGCTGGACGACCCACGATATCCCCGAGAGTGCCCACACCTCTCTAGAGGTAATTGAGGAGGAGCATGGTGATCTAGAGGAATGTGTCTACCTCGAGGAGGATAACAACTTTACCGAACCCTCCCAAACCTCCACCCTCATCAGGGGAAACCCCTCCCGGTCTACCCCATCCAGGCGAACCCCCTCCAGGGCTACCCCATCCAGGGGAAACCCCTCCCAGTCTACCCCATCCAGGGGAACCCCCTCCCAGTCTACCCCATCCAGGGGAATCCCCTCCAGGGCTACCCCATCCAGGGGAACCCCCTCCCGGTCTACCCCATCCAGGGCAACCCCCTCCCGGTCTACCCCATCCAGGGCAACCCCCTCCCGGTCTACCCCATCCAGGGCAACCCCCTCCCGGGCTACCCCATCCAGGGCAACCCCCTCCAGGGCTACCCCATCCAGGGG
Source organism: Rana kukunoris (assembly GCA_029574335.1). Classification (NCBI taxonomy): domain Eukaryota; kingdom Metazoa; phylum Chordata; class Amphibia; order Anura; family Ranidae; genus Rana; species Rana kukunoris. The sequence goes on along the minus strand of CM056052.1, from coordinate 145,741,785 downwards.
AACCCCCTCCAGGGCTACCCCATCCAGGGGAAACCCCTCCAGGGCTACCCAGTCCAGACGGGCACAAGCCTCTCCACCCCCCAGGAAGGCTTTGAGAAAGACCAGGGGCATACCCGGATCCCTCCAGGAAGGGCTGGCGAGGGAGCAGGCCCGGCAGACACGCCATATGGGTGCTCTTGCTTGTGACCTGTGCTGTGTGGCAGACAGCCTGGCCTCCTCAGCCAAGACCCAGGCTGAGTGCACAGTGGCTGTGCAGGGCACTACAGGCGCTGTGCAGCAGTGCCTTACACAGCAGACTGAGCAGAGCAGCTCGATCTCTGACTGCCTGCTGGATGTGAGCGCAAACTGCGCTGCCATGGTGACTTGCATGGGTGACCAAGCCCAGACCCCGGAGGCCATACGTCACCACATGGTGGCAAGGGGTCCCTCACCATCTGGTGACCAGGGCTCCAATGTGCAGGTCAGCCTGGAGCAGCATACACGGGCAATTGGGTAGCTGCAGGCCACAGCAGCAGGCCTCGCGGAGGAGGTGAAGAGCCTGGGAGTGGCTGTCCAGGCCAATACTGCTGCCATCGAGGCGGAGGGAAGGCAGACCAGGCATCACCAGCGGCAGACCACCACCCGCCAGCTGTGGATGCAGGCGGAGACGAACTCTGTCCTCACACGCATTGCCCTTGCGTTGGAGGGCAGGCAGCCAGCATCTGCCAGGAGTGACAGACCAGGGGATGAACCTCCTCCTGATGCCCCACCCCCCCACCCGAGGCTCCCCCCGACAATTGAGGAGCCATTCCCGTGGCACCAGGCCTGGCCCACGAGAGGGAAAATGACTGCTCTCTTTTTTATTTGTGCTCAGATTATGAGCTGTTTTTTTTAGGTTGGACGTGCACAGAGGTAGAGGAGTGCAGGCTACAGTGTGACTGGTGTGTGAATGTGTGGATGGCATTCCTGCCAGCAAGGCGTGTCACCTTGGTTCATCGGGAGAGGTTATCCCCACGACCGTGTAAATGTGGTATGAATGGACAGCAACATCATTGGTGCCTTGGCGTTGCCTTCTTGCTTCCCAGTCCTGTGCGGTGGACTTGGGCTAAACCAATGTGAGGAGGATGTGGTGTGTGAGCTAGGGACCACAGTGGTGTGCATTCGTGCATTGTCCATGTGCCATGATGAATGTGTGTGTTTAACGTGCAAAGATACATTCCACAACGCAACTCCTGACTGCTGTTCCTTCAGCAGACGGGGTCTCCTCAGGCAGGGGGGGACTGTGTGGTTGGGGGGGGGTCAGGTCATCACATATGTCAATCTCCAGGCCCTTTCTCATGGCGTAGTTGTGCAGCACACAACATGCACCGATTATCTGGCACACAAAGTTTGGGGAATACAACAGGGTCCCCCCGGACATATCCAGGCATCGGAAACGGGACTTCAGGATGCCAAATGTGCGCTCCACCACTGAATGGGTGCGTATGTGTGTCGCATTGTATCTTCTCTCTCCTCTGGTTTGGGGATCCCGGTATGGAGTCAGAAAATGGGGCCCAAGTGCATACGCCCAGTCACCTGGAAGGGAAAAGACAGGAGGATGTTAGCCGTGTATGTGCCCCTTGTGATGTCTGCATCATGGGGTCGGACAGTCATGCCTGACTCCCATGTCACTCACCAACCAGCCGTCCTTATACACATTCTGTTCGAATTCCATTGGGATGTTGCTTTGACGGTATATGTAGCTGTCATGGCTGGCCCCTGGGTGTTTGGCACGGACGTGCCATATGAGGCATTGGGCATTGGCTATCACCTGTACGTTGAAGAATTGCCACTGCTTACGATTGCGGTAAATTTGCTCTGTGGCACAGGGGGGCCATAGTGCCACATGTGTGCAATCAATGGCCCCACGGTGCGTGGGAATCCAGCAATTCTGTAGAAATCCTGCATTGCCTTCTGCTGCAGGTGCTCATGGGTGGGTTTGATGATGTGGTGGGACATGCGTGTGAGGATTGCGGGGACAACCTGGTGCACATATCTGCTCATGGTAGTTTGTGACATCCCAGACACGACTCCACTTGTACGTTGGAAAGATCCACTGTCAAGGAAATGGAGTATTGCCAGTACCTTGACTAGTAGCTGCACTGCATGTGAGCGTCCCGTCTGGCTGGTGATTTCATCATGCAGGATTGTGGCTAATTCCAAAATGGCATCAGGGCTGAATCTGAAGATGCGATACACCTCCGATTCCCCCATGCCAAAGACCTTCATGCGCGTTCGGTATATCCTCTCCTGTGCCCTCCTCCTCTGTGCCTGTGGACACAGTAGTGCTATGACCATGGCTGCCCCTGGAATGCTGGCATACAGATGTGTTGTCCTGCAAGTGTGGTTGCTCAGCTCGTCCGTAACGGTGCTGCTGCAGCTGCTCTCCAGCTGACCTGTGCATGTCTGTTGCTGAGTTACACCTGCTTTATTAGGAATATACATATTATATATATTATAACTTACGCGCACATCGCATATCCTGCGTCGGGCGCATTTACGTTTGTGAATCGCCATATCTCCCTCATTTGCATATTTGAATACAAAATCAATGGGAGCGCCAAATACATCCAGCGTAAATATGCGCCCACGATACGCCGGTGTAGGCAAGTTACGTCGGTCGAGTAGATAAATAGAGGGCGCTAGACTACAAGTGATAGTGACGAAAAAATCTCCTATAATCAACAAAATAAATTAAAATATTATTAATATTAATTACTAATCGATCATAAAAATAATCATCAATAAAAAATATATAAATTTATAAATAGTATCTCTAGGTCTTGGAAAACTCCAAGACAAAAAAGTCCCAATAGTTAAGTGCAAATGTTGATAGTTCACTGTTCTTGCTGTGATCTTGTTTAAAGTGAAGAAAGTGCCATCACCACAATCAAATCTTCTTTCACCCAAAAAAGTGCTGAGGAAAATGGATGCGCTTACCAGAGCAATTTGACTACTTTGGTGAAAAGATAGTCAAATGAGCCTGAGCAGGATTGTGCCTGCACACATGTTGACAGGATATGGGATAATTAGCGTAGTCTCCAGCATTCCAAAAAGGGGTATATGAAAAAACAGGGGAAAACCAATAGCGTAATACTGTTTTATTTAAAACTTTAAAAACATGGAATGAAAGCCAAATGGCCTCTTACTGTAAAAGTGCCTCCCGGCACTGGGGCTGCAGACACTTCACCGCCAATCCTCGGTTTGTAGTGGGTCGTCTGGTATCGTTGCCACCTCCAAAGCGAATGCACAGATTCCCGGCTGCTAGCTCCACAGGTCGGAGAGCACGTCGCGTGACCAGATACCGCCGAACCGTTTCGTTATTGAACGTCTTCAGGGTTACGTTGGTTGGATGAAGCCTATTTTCTGGTGTATCTTGGTTTCTGAGTCCGGCGCATAGATACGACGGCGAATATTTGCACTTACGCGGCGTATCTGTAGATACGTCGGCGTAAGTGCTTTGTGAATCCGGGCCAGTATGTCCAAAAATAGATGGTATCTAGACATGTGCTATTGTTAAGCCCCATACACTTGGTCAGACAATTTTAACAACAAACATAAAAACTATCGTTTTCCGATCGTTCTCAGAAAATTTGTTCGTTTTTAAACTGCATCAGAAAACCATTTTTGGGTTCAGAAGTCTGGCCAACTGATCTCCCTTCAGATGAAAATCCACAGAAAAGTTTATTAGGCTTTACTGTACAAGTGTACTCACTATTCTGCACACAAGAGAAGCTGCTTTCAGTCACTGAGGCTGGCCATACATGTTCAATTTTCTTGTACAATTTTCTTTTTGATTTACCAAAAACCATATATGAGGTCAAACTAAACAACACTTTCAATTGTATGCAATCAGGCAGGCCCTTGCACTACATAGTTGAAGGTAAATCTAGAAAATTGCACAGAAAATTGTATCATGTATGGCCAGCCTAACTCTCTGGCCATTAAAAAAACATAAACAAAATATTTGCATTTGAACACGTTTCTTTTGTTATTTTCGTATGTTGATATGACACCTATAACAAAAAATTTGCCTTCAGTATTTTGAATACACAGAAAACAGAAAAAGGAATTCATTCAATATACATAATGAAATTCTTTTGTTATAGATGACATTGAACAATGAACATACAACTGAAAACGAACACAAAACGGATTCAAACAAAATACACAATGCAAACCTCTTGATACAGATTTCATTTTCGTTATTTTGCCATTTTCGTTTTGTCGTTTTTTCCCGTCGGATCTTTCGTTCGTATTTGCGGTCGTTCGTTATGCGGCTCATCCGTTATCCCGTCGTTTTCGTATTTTGGTGCTTTACCGTTTTCGTATGTACACATTATCCCGCGGGTACGAAAATGAACATTTTCGTACGAAAATAACATTCGTACGAACGGGAATGCACATATCTAATGGTATACAAGTGCTTATAAAACAGACTCTTTGTGCACTGTGATCACACTCCCTGTGTGCTCTAGAAGCTCACCACAGATAAAGACCTACGAGGTCTAACAGTGCTTGTTTAAAGATAATTCCTCACAGCAGGACATCAATAGCATAAATCTTCCAGTGTCAGCCGAGACTGTAAGTGATGTAACTCGGCTTCTCCTGACACATTGCAGGGCAGGTCACATGATTTTCTCAGGCAGCCCTAAGGAAGTCACGCGATCTGTGATGCACCGTGGCGGGAGGAGCTGGGTGACATCACTTCTGGTTGCGGCCGAGGTTACTGTTTATTGTTTAGTCTGTAGAAAGGTTATAGCATCCACAAGTTTAGTATATCTATATGAAAATTGATCAATCCTAATGTACTGACACCATGGGGCTGATTTACCAAGCCTTTGCTCTATTATTCATACAGCAAAGGCTGGAGCAACAGCCGTTTTGGCATTTACTGAAGAAATGCACTGCCAAAGCAGCACAATTCCTTATTTACTATAACGCCGACTGCGCCCAGAAATGTAAAGTGAGTTTATTAGGGGGATGTGGGATGATGTGGGGAAGTGTAGTGACATGTGTTTGTATAACATTTACGGGCCGAATTGAAAGTGAAAGTGACTTTTGTAAAAACCGCGCCTGCTAGTACATTTAAACCTGCGGGAGGTTTATTTGTGTACTGCGCATGCATGAGTGGCAATTTCGGACAATCATGCACGCCGGTTCACTACGCCGGCAAAATATTGGTAAATATCAAGCGGCGTAGCTGCCTTTGCATGGCTTGAACCGGCGCAGAAGAATGCCCGAATCTTTTTTGGCTTATGCTGACCATGAAGGGGAACTTCACGCCAAATTTAAAAAAAATGGCGTGGGTTTCCCTTCAGGAGCATACGAGGCCCTTAGGTTTGGTATGGAGTGTAAGGGGGAACACCTACGCTGAAAAAACAGCGTGGGGTTCCCCCAAGATCCATACCAAACCCTTAAATGAGCACGCCGCCTGGCTGGACAGGAATGGGGGTGGGGACGAGCCCCACCCCAAAGCACTCTTGTCCCCATGTCGATGGGGACAAGGGCCTCTTCCCGACAACCCTGGCCGTTGGTTGTCGGGGTCTGCGGGTGGGGGCTTATCAGAATCTGGGAGCCCCCTCTAATAAGGTGGCCCCCAGATGCTGGCCCCCCCCACCCTATGTGAATGAGTATGGGTTAAAAATCCACATTACACAGATTTTTGAAGTAATTTATTAGTCAGCTGGGGGGGTCTTCTGCCGCCCCCCCTTTCTTCTTTGAGATCTTTTACAAGAGGGGGATAGGTCCAGACTTCACCACTGTGTTTCCTCCTCTGCCGGGCTCCATTGCGGGGGCCCAGACTTCTCCTCCGCTGTCTTCTCTGTTCCCTCTTCTTCCGGGCTCCACCGCTGGGGCCCGGTATTCTCCTTTGCTGTCTTCTCTGTTCCCTCTTCTGCCGGGCTCCACCGCGGGGCCTGCTCTTCTCCTCGGCTGTCTTCTGTGTTCCCTCTTCTTCTGGGCTCCACCCAGGGGCCCGGTCTTCTCCTCTGCAGTCTTCTCTGTTCCCTCTTCTGCCGGGCTCCACCGCGGGGGCCCGGTCTTCTCCTCCGCTGTCTTCTCTGTTCCCTCTTCTGCTGGGCTCCACCGCGGGGGCCCGGTCTTCTCGCTGTCTTATTCCGTCTTCTCTTCTAGCGATGTTGACACGATAAGCTCTCCCGCTGTAATGCCGTGTGAGCATTGCACAATGACTTATATAGGCATGGGGCGTGGTCAACACCCCTTTCTCCTTTGAGCTCATTTACAAGAGGGGGGTAGGTCCGGACTTCACTGCTGTGTTCCCTCTTCTACCGGGCTCCACTGCGGGGGCCTGGACTTCTCCTCTGCTGTCTTCTCTGTTCCTTCTTCTTCTGGGCTCCACCGCAGGGGGCCCGATCTTCTCCTCCGCTGTCTTCTCTGTTCCCTCTTCTGCCGGGCTACACCGCGGGGGCCCGGTCTTCTCCGCTGTCTTGTTCCGTCTTCTTTTCTAGCGATGTTGACACGAAAAGCTCTCCCACTGTAATGCCGTTTAAACATTTTTTACATCTTTTCATCATTTTTTTATATATGTTTGGGGGATATTTATTACAGAAAAAAGTAAAAAATATTGATTTTTTTCTCCAAATAGTCGCTCTATTTTTGTATATAGCGCAAAAAATAAAAACCGCAGAGATGATCAAATACCACCAAAAGAAAGCTCTATTTGTGGGAAAAAAAGGACGCCAATTTTGTTTGGGAGCCACGTCACACGACCGCGCAATTGTCAGTTAAATCGATGCAGTGCCGAATCGCAAAAAGTGCTCTGGTCATATGGTCCAGGGGTTGAGTGGTTAAGCATTATTAAATTCACTGCTCCCGAAAAAACGAAAAAATTAAAAATGCATTGATACATGTCCCCTGGGGCAGGACTCAGGTCCCCAAACACTTTTTAGGACATGTAACGGTTTGACCCGTGACGCCCAGAGACTTTTGAGGGATAGGGGATATTCCGGGCATAGGGTGGCTAATAAATCATAATTTATGTATTACATCGGGATGGGACATTACTGATATTTCATATTCCCGGATGTCTTGAGATATTACAGGTGATTTTATTCTGACCCCCAACCAGGTCAATAGACTCAGAAGATATAATAATTGTCCATTGTGTAAGGCTGTAGAGGTGTTAATTCAGGTCTGCTCCTAGACCTTTCTATTGTGTGATTACACTGTTTAAAGCCTTCTGATTTTCAGGTGTAAACACCTTTCTGTCCGAGACAGACCGTCTGTCTAAAGATGTGGATTGAAAGACATACCATGTTCTATTGTGTGATGCCAATACTGTGTTGTAACTGATTAAGTCAAAAGGGTCAGAAGTCTCCTTTCAGGCTGTCTGGGTAACGCATTCTGTTACAATTAGTAATTAACTCCACTGATGTCATTATCTAGGAATGTGTCTTGTCAGGTTCAGGTCCAAGGGTGTCCATCTAAAAGTATGTGATTGAAGCCCCCCATGGTGTGAAAGGGGGGTGGAGATTTCATTGTTCCTGTGATTATCTTTAATATGTTGTACTGGATATATAAGAAAGCTAAGAAACCATTAAAGCATTCATTAATTTTGAATCCAGAGGATAGAGCTATCAGTCTCATTTTCTGGGGAATTGATATGGATCGTGTCTGCTGTCGTAGGTGGATGGAAGATTGTAAACGGTGGTGACTGTTACAGGATATAAACTAGCATATTAACCTTTAAAATGAACACTTTTGATTTCTCCCATAGACTTCTAAAGGGAGTTTGGCGGCTTTACATATTAATTGCATTGCGCCCTCTGCTGTGCCGGTTCATGCGCTCAATTAAGGATTTATCTGGCATGCCAATTAAGCCATGAACCGGCGCAGCGCATTGTTTTTAGTAAATCAGCCTCCATATCTTATTATTTTAGGCCCAAAAATGCCAGGAGAGTAAAAGAACCCCAAATGTACCCTTTTTGGAAAGTAGACAGTCCAAGGAATTGACTAAGAATTTGTAATTTTTGTCAAATTTTTGGGGAAAATTAAAAAAAAATTAAATACTGTCACCAGTGCAATACACCATTATCATATACATGGTTTGCGGTGATCAGGGACACTGACTGAAAAAAAAATTCATAACTTTTTTCTATTTTTGTTTTTATTACTTTTTTTAACTTCTTAAGGACCGCCGCATGTACATTTACGTCGGCAGAATGGCACGGACAGGCACATTGGCGTACCTGTACGTCCCTGCCTAGACGTGGGTCGGACCCCCCTGCGGTACTTGTGGCGGTCCCCGTGGCTGCAGGAGCGTTCCGGGATGAGGGGGCGGCTATTTGTTTCTAGCCACCCCCTCATGATCGCTCCCAGCCAATGCATGCACTCCCCCGCCCTCTGCCTGTGTAAACACAGGAAGGGGGAAGTGATGTAATCTCTCCTCGTGGTGGTCTTTTCAACCGCCGCTGAGGAGAGAATACATCACACAGTGATTTTGCACCAACACTACATTAACACAGTACACATAGGCACATAACCCCCCCCCCCCCCCCGATCACCCCCCCCCCCCCAGTCCCCTGTTACAGTGTCATTAAATGCAGTGATCATATATTTACTGATCACTGCATTTAGTGTCAGTGTGACAGTTAGTGTGACAGGCAGTTAGTGTTAGGTCCAGGGTAGCCCCCTACCCCCCCCCCCCCTAATAAAGTTTTAACCCCTTGATCACTGCCCTAGTTAACCCTTTCACCCCCTATTGCCAGTGTCACTAAGCGATTGGTTTTCTGATCGCGGTATTAGTGTCACTGTTGCCGCTAGATAGCTAGCTTTTTTAATTGCGATTTTTTTTTTTTACTAAAGACATGTGGCTGAATACATTTTGGCCTTAATGTTTGACTAAAATTTAGTTTATTCGATTTTTCTTATAACAAAAATTAGAAAATATAATTTTTATTCAAAAATGTTGGTATTTTTCCATTTATATCGCAAAAAATAAATATCGTAGAGACAATCAAATACCATTAAAAGAAAGCTCTATTTGTGGGAAGAAAAGGACGCAAATTTTGTTTGGAAGCCACGTCGCACGACCGCGCAATTGTCTGTTAAAGCGACGCAGTGCCGAATTGTAAAAACGCCTCTGGGCATTTAGCAGCATATTGGTCCGGGGCTTAAGTGGTTAACATACTGTGACCAGAGCAATACAGTTTTACCATAGTAACATTGTACTACTCTGGGAAAGTAATCGCGATTTTTTATATTTTTTCACACATTATGATTGCTTATATCAGTGAATTTCATATATAAGAAACCATGTTTACTGAATGAAACTGATTCATTCAGTGTCTTTTGTTGTCAAGGGGACAAAGAAGGTAAGCGCCACCTAAGTGCAATATGTCAGATAAAAATGTTTCATCTCAAAAGAAATGCACTTACAAAACATAAATACAGAACGGGCTCATCAGGGTCTTATAATGTGCAGTGCGGTCCGGTTTCAGGTCCATCTAGATCCACGAGTCTGCAGGCAGGGAGAAAAGTCCATCCTGTGGCCACCAGGAAACAGCCAGATTCAGCGTGGAGCACAGATGACGACGTCACCAGAAAGCGGAACCAAGGAGAGCACCAGAAGAAAGGTGAGACTAGAAACAACAGGCTGTGCGCTTGGAGACAGGCTCCTTCTACAGGCCTACTCTTCTATAGCCTGTTGTTTCTAGTCTCACCTTTCTCCTTGCAAAACGAGCTGCACAGCTAAGGTAAGTATGACAGGTTTGTTATTTAAAAAAATATATAAAAAATGTAATCTTTACAATCACTTTAAAGCATTAGAAAAACAGCCATAGATAAATCTTTTACAAAAGGTATGCATTATAGGCAACCTATATCAATTTCTCAAAACAGCTCTAGGAAACATATTGTACAGTATATGCTCCTCAAGCAGCTGCCTCAAGTAAATGTCTGGTTGAGGTCAGTTTAGTTATATACACATGAATTTATTAGGGTGGTTATTTTGTTATAAATAATTTACAAGAATTATATTTCCCTTTCCACCATTTCTGTCATGCCACATCTCACCCATGCACATAATATACAGCTGCACTTTTTCTCTGCTGTAATGCACTTCTGTCCTACTCTAATGAGTTCATTGCTTTAATTTGACAATGCTCTAAATGGAGAGCTTTGCAGAGTCGCTTATGTAAACCACCAAATTATTTTAATGGGCATCCCGAGTAGCTTTCAGAGAGCCTCTTATTCACGTTCAGTGCGCTGTTATCTGCCTTTAACCTTGGAGTTGCTTTTAATGCATTATGCATTGTCTAAATGATGGGTGTTTATAGGAAATTGCTGACCTTTTCAGTATGTTGTTCTAGTTGTTTGGCTTGGTCACTTCACATCCAAAGTGCTTCAGATTTGGCCAACTTACAGGTAAACCACTCAAAATGCAAAGAGTTCTTTATATTAAGAGATCCAGTCCAACACTTGTGTTCTGGAAGATTTATAAGGTGCTTATATTTTTATTCAACATCATTAAAACATGAGGATAGCATCTCGAAGAATACATTTCACTCATATTCTATGCTGTATATTTAAGGAACATTGCTGCTTACATGAGAAAAGCAGCTCAACAAAATCAAAGGAGAACTACATTTTTGGATTATGCAAGGGCCCTTTTCAGGGCTTACAGCTGAAAAGCGATTTGGGCCTGTATGTAAAGTAAGAAACAGTGTCCTACAACATCCCTTGACTATTTTAATACCTACCTTGCATTAAAAAATACATCAATCGTTCTGACAAATATAAATCAGTTCTTCTTCCAATAGTACAATACTAAAATATTATTTATAGTATACCTTTTAATTGCACTGGAAACGGAGAGGAAAAGATATAATTTCTCATGAAGGACAATGTTTAACAGGTTACCTCCAGGGGAATATTTTGAGTGCTACAGAAGGATATGTGGAATCCCAAAAATATTTTTTAAAAGGAAACTATATTTGCTTTAGGGTGAATTTTATTTTAAATTGGTTTTAAGTTTATATGTTTAATTGATGATTTTATTCGATTTTTTTACTGCTTGTATAAAATATTTTTTCAACAAATAAATATTGAAATGGATTCACAAAGCATTATGAGTTGTTCAACCTAAATATAGCTGGTGATAAACAGGTCGAGCATTCTGTTGCTTCTGCCTTCTACTGGGGTTTAATCTTGGCAATGGAGTGGGGGACCACATTAATACTGGTATGTTCCCTCTGGCCAACCACTAGGAGGTTTATTGCTCAAGGTGCATGCTGGGAGAGGAAATTAATATTTGCCTAGGGAGTGTGTCTGTACTGTTTCTTTTCCAGCTAGGCCTGAGGCTTAGGAGGGCTCTGTATATGCCTGGTAGAAGGGCTGTGTTAGGCCAACATGCCTGCCTGTTCAGAGGTGATTCTGTTACTGGAGGATCCTGGGAAGTGGGGACACATAATCTTGCAATTGAGTAATATATGTAAGGAGGAAAGAGATCCCTGGAAACAGAGTGCCAGAGATGACTCTGCTGTTGAGTAGTGTCTAGAAGGGGAGGAGTGATACATTGAAATGGAGTATCAGAGGTGACTTTGCTGCTGGAGGGTCCTGGGGACAGGGAACCTTGCAGCAATATTAATTTAAATGACTAAAATATGTTAGACAACTAAATTAATGCTATTTTAGTTGACTAAATTAATACTATTTTAGTGTACAAATCAGAAGACTAAAATACAACTAAAACTAAAATGGCATTTTAGTCAAAAGACTATGACTAAAACTAAATTGAATATATGTATATATATATATATATATATATATATATATATATATATATATATATATATATATATATATAATCACAACAGCTTAATCTGTATCTGTAGTGCATGTTCAAACCATACAATAAAATAATAAACATGTTATTCGATTTTTACGCCAGAAGTATATAATGTTTGGGAGTTCTAAAGAAATAATGCATTGGTTAACCCCTTCCCTGCCAGTCACATTTATACAGTAATCAGTGCATTTTTATAGCACTGATCACTGTATAAATGCCAATGGTGTCTCAAAATAGCGTCAAAAGTGTCTGATGTGTCCGCCATAATGTCGCAGTCACGAAAAACAAAAACCCTGCTGATCGCCGGCATTACTAGTAAAAAATAAATAAACAAAAATGCCATAAAACGATCCCCTATTTTGTAGATGCTATAACTTTTGCGCAAACCAATCAATAAACGCTTATTGCGAATTTTTGTTACCGAAAATATGTAGAAGAATACGTATCAGCCTAAACTGAGGAAAAAATTATTTTTTATATATTTTTTGGGGATATTTATTATAGCAAAAAGTAAAAAATATTGCTTTTTTTCAAAATTGTCGCTCTTTAAAAAACTGCAGAAGTGATCAAATACCGCTAAAAGAAAGCTCTGTTTGTGGAAAAAAAGGACGTTAATTTTGTTTAGTAAGCCACGTTGCACGACCAAGCAATTGTCAGTTAAAGCGACGCAGTGCCAAATCGCAAAAAGTAGCACAGTCATTTGGCAGCCAAATCCTCCACGGACTGAAGTGGGTAAAATTTAACTAAATCCAATCAATTTTGGTTGACTAAAACATGCTGAACATTTTAGTCTACTAAAATACGGCTAAAACTAAAACAACTCAGATGACTACAATACAACTAAAACTAAAATGGCATTTTGGTCAAAAGACTAAAATACTGACCCACCCCAGCAAAAAACGTACTGTTAGTATGCTGGCCCATAGGTGTTGCCCAGGGCCGTCTCTACCATAGGGCAAACAGGGGCAGCTGCCCAGGGCCCTGTCACTGTTGGGGGCCCAAAGCAACCCAGGGCCCAAGATGGCAACCCCCCTTTTTTATTTATTTTTAAATACAAAAATATATTTATTTTATATATTTTTATTTTTATTAAAGGGCCAATTTTTTTTAATATATGTATATTTTTTATTAAAGGGCCAATTTTTTTTAGGGGTCCCCAGGGACCCGGAGGCCCCCAGGGCCCCAGATGACAACCCCCTTTTTTTATAAAAAAAACTTGTTTTATAAAAAAAACTAATAATGTTATTATTATTAAAGGACCCAGAGTTCCCCAGGGCCCTGGATGGCAACCCCCCTTTTTTTTATAATTTTTTTTTTTATAATTTATTTCTTTTTTTTCTTTTTATTTAATAAAAAAATATATATATATATATTTTTTTTTTTTAAGGGCTCAGAGGTCCCCTGGATGGCAACCCCACTTCTTTTTTTATAAATGTTTATTTTTAATATATTTTTTTATTTTATTTTATATTAAAGAGTCCAGAGGTCCCGGATGGCAACCCCCCCTTTTTTTGTAATTTATTTTTATAAAAAAAAAAATATTAAAGGGCCCAGAGGTCCCCAGATGGCAACCCCCTTTTTAAAAAAAAGAATATATTTTTTATTTCCTTTTTTCTTTTTATTAAAGGGCTCAGAGGTCCCCAGGGCCCCAGATGGCGACACCCCTTTTTTTTATATATATTTTTCTTTATTAAATCTTTTTTTTGTAAAGGGCCTCCCACTTCTAAATTCGCGGCAGCCCCGCCCCCTCCCCCCCCCGCTTCTCAATTTAAGGGGGCAGCACCCCACCGTTCTCTGCTCCAGGGGGCCCATGCCTGAAGCTGTGTAAGGGGCCCCATGATTCCTGATGGTGGCCCTGCCGTCCGTTAAGCCCCTGTGCTGCCCACAAATCAGGCTGAAAATCATCAGTGGCACGCAGCCAGGTGACAGTACTGCTTCCCTTCCCAGTGTTTTAAAATGTACAGCACCCCTGGCTTCCCTTTAGACGTGCACTTCTCCCTTCCTGCCACTGGGTGCTGCTTGTATATAAAAGTGAATTAGAATGTGATTTTATAACATCCCCAGTTTGCTCTTCCCGAGGCTGACTTCTTCATGTCCTGCTCCTCAAGGTATGTCACTGTTTGCTATATTGTAAATACAAGTTTTCTGTAGAGTGTGCCCAAAAGTCTTTATAATATTTGATGGTTCACTGCAGGTCTGGTCAGTGTTTTAAAAAGTTCCTGTATTTTACACATGGCATGGCATGGGGTCACAGCACCGTCTGTCCATTCTGCTTTAGCACCATGGGACCCCATGCCATGTCATGTGTAAAATAGAGGAACTCTTTAAGTCACAGAGCAGCCCTGCAGTCCAGGCTGAGTGAGGCCTCAGAGCACATGGCATTACTGTCTGTATTTAACTGCTTGATGGGCTTATTTTGGGCCTGACTGGTTCACATGTATGTGTTTTGGCAGCCCACATTTGAATGGGCCGCCATGCCTGCATTTCCTGCAAAGAAAAGCGCATGCCTCATGTAATAGGCTGCGCACACGGCACACCTATGCCCAACAAGCACTGAAATACAGCACTGTCTGTCCATTCTGCTGTCTGCTGTGACTTATCTGCAGTTCCCGCACTGTCAAACTTGCTGCATTTTTAGACGTTTAGGTCACGCTTTTAAAAACACAGTGCGTTTGTGTGTGCAAGAACTGCAGGTAAGTAGCATGGTGCAAAAGTAGAATGGATTTCAAGGTAGCTGATTTTTAAAATGTTGAACCTTTTTTCTGCAGGAAACAAAGGCATGGCAGCCCATTCAAATCAATGGGCTGCTGTGCCTGCACAAATGAGGGCCGCCAAAACACATACATGTGAACCAGCCAGGCCCAAAATAAGCTGGAGGGGGGGCCCAAAAAAAATGTTTGCCCAGGGCCCAAACCATATTAAAGACGGCCCTGGTGTTGCCCTATGGGGACTCTGCAACCTGTACATTCCCCATATTTTCTAGCCTCCCCCCTGTATACCCAGTTACTGTTCTTTAATTGATGGAGGGGTACTGGGACCTGCCCAGCAGATGTGTGTCTCTCTAAGCAATGTGGTAATATTGAAGTTTGCTGGGTCTGCTTTTGTATCTTTATCTTTATCTGCGGTATATATACATGTATACATATTGGCCCTCTGTCCTGGTGCTCTGGGGCATAGTGAAGAGGCCCTGCACATATTCTGTTCAAAACATGTTGCCCTCTTGGAGTCTTATCGATCTGTAGGCCTCCCCAGCCTGCACCATTACAGTACGGTCCCAGATGTTGGTTGTAACGGAATGACCTGTGACAGACTGAGATTCTCCTATGTCTAGGGTCACCTTATGTCCACTAGGGCCATAGGGTGACAAAGAAATCATAATTCATATATTACATGAGATGGGACATTAATAATAATTCATATTGCAGGACTGGAATATTACAAAAGTAGTTCATGTGGACTTGAGACCAGGTTAACAAGACAGTGACACATCCCTCTGTATAATAGGCTTTTGAAATGTTAAGTGAGGTTGGCTCTTCAATGTGTGGACACATTCTGTGGAAAGGTGTTAATTGCATCAGGGCCTGAAAGACCTTTTGATTGTATGATTCATTGTGTTTAAAACAATGTGTTAAAGTCTCTATTCAGATGTACTGAATTAGAATGTCAGTTATGTTTAGGAATGTATTGATGCCCAGGTGTCAGAGACAGTACACGTCTGTCTAGATAATTTTGAGGTCAAGGCATTGTGTAATTGTAGTTTGGAATGTGACAGATCTGTCAGTATCGGTGCCAAAATGTCTGCTAGATAATTAGCCCCAGTGTGAATAGGAGGGTGGAGATGGCATTGTCCTGTGATTGGCTGTAACATCTTGTACTGTATAAAAGAGCTGGAAAGATACCATTAAAGTGTTCATATCTTTGAAACCAAGTGCAGAGCAGAGTCCCGTCTTGATTATGGGAAATGATATGGATCGTGTATGCAGGATTGTCGGAGTGTGTGTCGGATAAGCTTGTCGTGGTTGGATGCAAGGTCGTAAACGGTGGTGACCGTTACATTGGTCCTCTACTTTTTGTTTCCTATTTTTGTTTTTTGTTTTTATTATTAAATGTGGTTAGCTCTTTCATTAACTATAATATGTTTCTTGTTGCTTTTACACTGTGCAACTCCAGATGTATTTTTTTATGTTGACTTTTAATTGCTCGCTTTGGGCAGCCTCTAACCCTCTGACCACCCCCAATTAGAGTGGATCCCTGTGAAGGCATGATTAGTGCTTAACGAGGGTCCTCAGCTTAATCACTTTGTAGACAGATTATCCCCTTCCCCCTCTTCCCCCCTTTTTTCTTCCCTGCCTCCTCCCCCTTTTTTTCTGTGTCTTTTTCTGTCACCTCGCTCTATGCCTCTCGACTAGGGGGGATCCTTTGGCTGGAGTTCTTCTTCACACCTTTTTGTGCCTACTTACAGACCATAAGGTGCTATGGGTCTCCTTAAGGTCACTTCCCTTAATGTGTGTGGCCTTAACATGCCAGAAAAGCACTCTCAGCTTTTGGCTGATTTGCAAAAAGGTAAAACTCAACTTGTTTTTTTGCAGGAAACGCACTTTCATGGTGATCATATTCCTAAACTGACTAATGGGGCCTTCCCAACGGTTATGAAGTGCCTTCCAGAGTTACTTGAGTTCTTGGAGGAGCTGCTAATTTTTGGGGAATACCTCAACTTTGCTAGATGCCTCATGCGGCTCCTCCCATCTCCCCTTTCTCGCCTTAAGTGCATGAAGGCAGATCTGCATACTCTACATCTGGTTGACCCTATGTCGGTTGTTACACCCTCAAGACCGTGACTATTCCTTCTTCATCCAGATCATCACACCTACTCACGACTAAACTATCTTTCGCTGACACATAAAGATTTATCCAGAGTAGTATCCGCCTCTATTGACGTTATATTGACGCTATTGACGTTACAGTATATTGACAATATATCCTTTTCAGACCATTCACTGCTCCATCTGACTCTACAAGTTAACCCCACAGTCCTATCTTGCCAAGTTCAGTATGCCATCACTCCCTATTGCAGTCCAGGACAAGCTGGAAAAGCATAGCACAGCTGCAGAGCTGGGGGTGGCCCTGGCTAACTCAAAGGCCCTGACCCTGATGGCCTCACTCCGACTTACTATCACGTTTTCTTTGAGACACTATCCCGACCCCGATCTCTGCCCTCAGTTCTATCGCAGAGAGGAAATCCTTTCCAGTAGATTCTTTGTGAGATTATATCTTTCTTATCTCGAAGGAGGGGAAAGACCCACTACGATGCAGGAAATATTGTACAATAGCACTCCTAAACACAAATCTGAAACTATTTGCAAACATTTTGGCCAATAGGTTGCACTCTCATATTCTGAGTCTCATCCATAGAGATCAGGCAGGCTTTGTGCCCCACCGGGAGTAACACGACAACACCACTCGGGTGGTGAACCTTATCTATGCAGCCAGGTCATAAAAGCGGCGCCCTTATCTTGCTGTCTACCAATGCAGAGAAAACCTTAACTAGACCTTCATATGGGCCACTCTAGAGCACATTGGCCTCTGATCCTCCTTTGGATATTATACCTCTACTCTCATCCCACTGCCGCGGTCAAGGTCAATAAGACAAGGTCTAACTTCTTCAACATTCGTAAAGGGACATTGCAGGGCTGTCCCTTGTCTCCTCTGATATTCATATTCTCTATGGAGCCCTTTCTGTGCAAAATACGAGCAGACTCTGGCATCATTGGCTATCAAAAATCTTTGGGGAACAACAAGGTGGCCGCATTTGCGGATTACCTAATCTTTTTCCTAACAGAACCGCTTACCTCTCTCCCAAACTTGCTCCAGTCTCTACAGGAGTATGGTGCTCTCTCTTTATTTCAAAATGACCTATCCAAATCCTCCATCCTTAACATTACGATCTCTACCAACAAAGCTGAGGACTTTTTAAACCTTCAACCCCCCCCCCCCCCGTGCAAGACTTTTAAATCACCTGAAATCCAGCTGAAATTGGTGCTGTACATCAGCCGAGCTTCCTCCTCTGGCAGACATCTTGGAGGCAGGGCTTAGGTCACATGACCCTGCTGTGAGAGAGCAAAGGGGCGTGGCCTCTATCCAGCCAGGACTTATTTGGGCAGAGCGCAGCGCTCGCACATCTCTACCAACAAAGCTGAGGACTTTTTAAACCTTCAACCCCCCCCCCCCTGTGCAAAACTTTTAAATCACCTGAAATCCAGCTGAAATCGGTGCTGTACATCAGCCGAGCTTCCTCCTCTGGCAGACATCATGGAGGCGGGGCTTAGATCACGTGACCCTGCTGTGAGAGAGCAAAGGCGCGTGGCCTCTATCCAGCCAGGACTTATCTGGGCAGAGCGCAGCGCTCGCACATTTCTACCAACAAAGCTGAGGACTTTTTAAACCTTCAACCCCCCCTGTGCAAGACTTTTAAATCACCTGAAATCCAGCTGAAATCGGCGCTGTACATCAGCCGAGCTTCCTCCTCTGGCAGACATCTTGGAGGCGGGGCTTAGGTCACGTGACCCTGCTGTGAGAGAGCAAAGGGGCGTGGCCTATATCCAGCCAGGACTTATCTGGGCATAGTGCAGCGCTCGCGCAGCGGGCGTGTCTGCGGGTGCGCTTGCGGGCGCGCACCTTGGTCGCGACCAAAGGGTGCGACATAAGGGTGCAGCGTCTGCGGGTGTCGCCGGGGGCCGCGGGGGCCTTTGCCGTTTTCTCTCTTTAACATCAATAACACCAACTCTAATATGACACGCGCAGATCTTCCATCAACGGGTAACGGTACACAATTGTGTTACTCACGTGCAGAGCTTCTTTCCTGGGAACAATCTCAAATCCCTCCCTTAATAGATGTCAATGAGCTTTGCTTATCCCATATTGCAAAAATTGCTCCGGCCCCTACCATCACTGACCGGCCACATTTACATCGGGAAAGACAGAAAAACTGGTTAAGCCCTGCTCAATTGAGTCTATTCGGGCCCTATATGTAAATGCCCGATCTGCAGTAAAACACTGCAATGAAATTCACAATGTGCTGCTAATCTCTGGTGCTCATATAATTGGAGTTACAGAAACCTGGTTCCAGGACAGCTCAAAATCAATCTACAGTATGACGAATTACTACCCAGAAACTATAGCATCATGACCAAGAATAAACAAACTAAAAAGGGTGGAGGCATATGCATTATTCACGACACTAATTTGATTTGCCAAGAAATCTCCTCTTCTCCCTATAATACCGTTGAACACCTAGCAGTGAAATGCTTAGTGAATGATAACGCAACATTCACATTCGCAATCATCTATAGGCCTCCTGGCCCTCTGGCCCAATTTCTCTCTGACTTTGCTGATTTCTCTATGCAACTTTCATTGATTTCCAATCATGTAGTGATTCAGGGTGACCTAAACCTATGGCTAGATGATGTACGGAACCAGGACGCTCAAGATCTCCTGGATGACATGCAGGATTTACATTTCACCCAGTATATCAAGGAATCTACTCATATCAAGGGCCACACTTTAGATGCCCTTTTCCTATACGGTCTTTCCATTTTAAAAGTGACGATACAAAAAATTGTGTGGTCAGATCATTTTTTGACTTTGTATGTTCTTCCCGACTTTGCTCTCAAAAGAATACAGGCGGGTAATAACATGCGTAAGTCAATCCCATTTCGGAAACTTAAGCCTGTGAACTGTGATGAATTCAAGAACTGCTACATTACAACCAACAACGAGATTGAGGAGAATAAGCTTGTTGACGATCTCGAAGAAGGTGTTCTCCAATTAGAGAGCGCCTTGGATGATATTGAATCTAGGCTCAAAAAATCATTGAACGAAGTGGCGCCCTTTCAGGTGGCTAAAAACCGACCGAGATTACAGAAATCCCAACCGTGGTATTATTCATCTAGGCTCCTCCCTCTCAAAAAAAAGAGACAGCTATTGGAGAGAAAATGGCTAAAATCTCAATGCAACCTGGACAAACAAGCCTACCGCATACATTGCATATGCTATGCCAAGGCAGTAAAAACGCTAAAAAGAACATATTATAATACCAAAATTAGCGTTGCCCCTAATCAAACGGGAGAACTGTTTGCCATAGTCTGGGAGATTTTTGATCCAAAAAGATTCCACTCCAAGATTATGGCATCCCCACAACTATGTAATGATATCCACCAGTCTTTCATTTCAAAAGTGGAGAAAATCCGTGCTCGATCCTCCTTAGCACCCCCCTGTGCAACATCAAAAGCCAAAACTACCCCAGAAAAACTACAGAAATGTTGCCTAGTGTCAGAGGAGGAAATCAGAGCTATCATCTTAAAACTGAAACCAACCAGTTATCCTGATAACCTCTGCCCTGCCTGGTTCATTCAGAAGCTTGTAGACACTCTGGTTATTGACATCTGCAGAGTAATTAATTTGTTCCTCCGCCTGGGCATAGTGCCTTCTAGATTCAAGAGAGCAATTATACTCCCATTATTGAAAAAAGTGTGCCTGGACCTCATGATACTTATCAACTACCACCCCATTTCTCTACTGCCTTTTCTATCTAAGGTCCTGGAGCAGGTTGTGTTTATCCAGCTGCAGGAGCGGTTTGAGTCACATGGTCTGTTCCATGACTGTCAGTCGGGATTTCGACCCAGTCGGGGTATGGAGATGTCTGTCCTAGATATGAGGGAACGTCTGCTGGGTGTCCGCGACGTGGGGGGGTCCGCAGCCCTGGTACTGCTGGACCTCTCTGTGGCGTATGACACCATTGACCATTCTATCCTTCTCTCCAGAATGCAATCCTTATTTGGCTGTAAGGACGCAGTGTTAAATTGGATCAGATCCTTCCTGTCCGAAAGAACGCACTCCATAAAAATGGAGTCGTACCGCTCAAACACTCAGTCATTGACCTGCGGAGTACCTCAAGGCTCGGCCCTTTCTCCTTTATTCTTTAACTGCTACATGCGCCCACTTGCCGACCTTATTACCAGCTATGGCCTAGGCTGCCAGATCTATGCGGATGACACACAGATCTTGGCAGACCTTGCAAGTGGACCTAATATGCCTGAGCAGCTGAATAAGGGACTATCTAACCTCCAACAATGGATGGACACAAACAGACTAGGCCTTAACGCTGACAAGACGGAGCTTTTGGTGATCGGCCCACAGGCCAACTCTACCTTTTTACCTGCCTGGCCATCCTCGTTTGGCCCTGCCCCAAATCCAGCTAAGCAGGTTAAAAATCTGGGTATAATTTTTGATGCTGAACTAAGCTTCGTACCTAATGTAAAATATTGCATAAAATCAGTCAACTATCATCTGCAATTATTACGGAAAATTAAGAATCTCTTCACCCAGCACAACCGTATGAACTTAGTTCATGGACTTATCCACTCTAGGTTAGATTGTTCTAACGTTTTCTTTCTAGGGCTCCCACAGAAGTGGTTAAAACAATTGCAGATTACACAGAATCATGCTGCAAGACTAGTTACAAACTGCCCAAGGCGGAATCACATCTCCCCGGTGCTTAAGAATCTACACTGGCTACCGATAGTAAAACGGGTTGAGTTCAAGGCACTCTGCCTGGTGTTTCGGGCCTATTGGCAACTAGGTCCGTTGTACTTATCGCACATGACACAACATTACTGTCCACCCAGAGAGCTTAGTTCGACTGACGCCTTGTTAGCTATTATTGAATCTAGCCGATTAGCTTCAAAAGGTGGCCGCCGGCTCCAAACACTGGGGAATTTTCTGTGGAACCAGCTCCCTCATCAGCTCCGAGCATCCTCCTCCTTGATGGTCTTCCGTAAGGGCTTGAAAACACGTATTTTTTCTCAAGCCTACAGATAGTGACTCGGCCTTCCAAGCCCTTAGCAGAACGCTGCCTTAATTCCAGGCTGCGGTCCATGGTTAGGGAGGTGTGATAGGCTTTTTGTGCCCTGATACCCCCCCTTCTTTTTATATCTCTGTTTATTTCTTGTCTGCTCCCCGCTTTTACTGGATGTCCTAGTTTCTTATTTTTGCTCCTGGAAACTGGATACCCCCAGCTTGTTGGTAAGCGCTTAGACGCGAGTTTTACAACTCGCATTTGGCGCCCTATAAGTATTTATTCCAATCCAATCCAATCCAATTACAGTGGGCAAGGACACTGTCAAAAGCCTGGTGTACTTGGGAGTTGACCTTACTTCTGATCCTTCTACCCTATGTAGCGCCCCCTTACTTTCAGTACTACGCTAAAGTTAGTGGGTGAATGGGAGAGTTATTTTGCTCCCATTCATGATTGTGTTAAATTATAGGCTGCTGTCATTCCAGAACTGTCCTTTATGTCAGTCTGCACTCCAGGGTGCTATTCCCACCCCTGGGTGACAGGTGGCGCTAAAGGGGTTCTGGCAGAGAGACTTTTCCCCAGCAGCCAATTAGAGGAGTTTTCCCTCGCGGGGCATGCTGGGGGAGGGTATATCTGTGGCCGACGCCATTTTGCTGACTGGACATTCGCTCGCTGCTTCTACTCACTCCTAGACAACATTACAGGGTAACTTAATATGCCGATCCCAAAACAACCAGCGGCTCCTGAGGGGGTAGCGCTACAGCTATATTTGGCAAACTTCGTCCCACTACTTCTCCATCTCAGAGCGGACCTCCTGCGTTGGCATTCCCTCACCTTAACGTGGTTTGGCTACTGCAATGACCTCAAGATGGCCATGTTGCCTAGGGTATTGTATTTCAAGTGAGTTGACTCTATGTTCTGTGATTTCGTTTTGTCCCATATTAGGCTTCAACTTCTCCATCTCGAAAAGCATAGGGGAGGGTTGGATCTCCCAGACGTGAGCACCTATTACAGGGTGGCTCATCTCACTATCTTGGTTGACTGGCACTGCGAAGCATAGGCAAAACATTGGGTGGCCATGGAAATAGAAGACTCCAATGACACAGCCAAGAGCTGGCCCTGGATCACCTCCCCTCTGCCAAACAACCTTATTGGTCAACCTATATTGGGCACCACATTACTGGTGGCCAGAGACGCCTTTCAACATTCTTTAGTGTCACCACTACCCTCCCCTATAGTGCCTATTTTGGGTAATCTAGAATTTGCACCTGGCCTTCAGAATCTTGAATTCAAGCGAGGCTGTGGGTTTGCTGGCTTCATTTGCATGACTTTTTGGGAACCAATGGCCAACTCTCTTCAGAAGCTGGGGGTCTGCTACAGACCCCCTTTGGACTTCTGGAGTGGCCTCCAGCTCCGTAATTTCCTTTGTTTGTGTTCGTGGATCCCGTGCATATCTCCTCAGCTCACAGAGCGGGCGGGAACACATCTGTCATCGAGGGGAGACGGTCCGTCATAGTCTTTCGATAATCTATGCCTCTTTGACTCGACCAGGGGAAGGGCATGTTCCTCTCTAAGTGGAAATTGGATCTTGGCATCCAATTCACTGACTATCAGAAGGAGAAGATTCTCCATTCTGCTCAGAAGTCTTCCATAGCTACCATAATTCAAGAGACCTGTTACAAGATCTTGACCCGATGTTTTAGGGTACCCACTAGTCTGCATCGTTTCTTTCCACAAGTCCCTAGTCTGTGTTGGTGATGTGGCAATGGGACTGTCCCAAACTCGGACCCTTTTTGCGCAAGGTGACCTGCACAATCAAACACTTGACCAATGTTACTCTGGAGAGAAACCCTGCGGCTTGCGTGCTTCATCTCTCAGAGCGACAAATCAAGAAATACAAAGCCTCCCTCACCATCCAGCTATTGAATGCTGCCAAAGCATGCATCCCCTATGCTGGAGATCAGAGAACCTGCCAGCGAAATCCGTGTGGTTTTCTAAAGTAAACAAACTAAGAGATATGGAGGATCTCACCGCCACCTTGAACAACAGGGAGGAGATCTTTTGTGAGACCTGGAGACCATGGCATAACTTTGTGTACACTGAGGTCTACCTCCGAGAGGTTTCGCAGCCTGGCTGATCTCCTGGACTCCCTTTGCTCCCTAGGTGGGAGGCACTACCTTTATTTTCCCTTTTTCCCTCTACTTGATTTCGTTCTCATCTCACACTAAGGCCGCGTACACACGATCAGTCCATCCGATGAGAACGGTCCGAAGGAGCGTTTTCATCGGTTAACCGATGAAGCTGACTGATGGTCTCATGTGCCTACACACCATTGGTTAAATAACCGATCGTGTCACAACGCGGTGACATAAAACACATTGACGTGCTGAAAAAAATGAAGTTCAATGCTTCCAAGCATGCGTCGACTTGATTCTGAGCATGCATGGATTTTTAACCGATGCTCGTGCGTACTAACGATCGGTTTTGACCTATTGGTTAGGCACCCATCAGTTAAATTTTAAAGCAAGTTCTATTTTTTTGACCGAAGGATAACTGACCGATGGGGCCCACACATGATCGGTTTGGACCGATGAAACGGACCTTCAGTCCGTTTTCATTGGTTTTGACCGATCGTGTGTACGCGGCCTAAGAGATCCCTGAACCCCTACCTTTTCCCTTGCTGACTGCCATCCTCCCTTGCTCAATTATGGGCTGTATTATTCAGATACTGTGAATATCCTAGCTTGCACTATCCCTATCTTAGTGTCCCATATCTGGGCCTAGTTGGCCATCAGGATGCTTTGCCACCTGATATATTATAAGAGTTTTATTTTGTTGAAAAGTTTTGCATCTATGAATATATGTTTTGGGTCTCTCGGTTGGTTAGATGCCTCCTCGGGTGTGAAATGCACTTTCTCTGGAAAATAAAGGGATTACAAAAGAAAAACTTAAATACCACTAAAACTAAAATGGAATATTAGTCAATAGACTATGGGCCAGATTCACGAACAGTTAGGCTGGCGGATCGAGTGATCCGCCAGCCTAACTGTGACTTTGAGCCGGCGTTTCTGTTTTCTGTAACCAGAAAACAAGAAACGCCGGGTTGAAGTTCCGATGCGAGCAGCGTAACCGAGTTTCGCCATCGCATCGTTACTTCAACTTAAAAATGGCGCCGGGGGCGTTCCCGCCGATTTACGCTCAAAAAATATGTTAATGAGCGGAAATCGGCAATTCACGATCGAATTCCGGCGCGACGCAATGACGATACGACGTTTCCGGACGGGATACGCGGCGCATAGATATACCTACATGGGGTTGGAGTACCCTATGTTAGGTATAGGCGTCATCGCGTCGGGAAAAAAAAAAAAAACGTCGCTTGCGTAAAACGGTCATGAATGGGAATGTGACGTCATTGACGTTCATTCACAGATTTTGGAGCATGCGCACGGGGATGTTTTGACACTCGACGCATGCGCAGTACGTTGGCGGCGGGATCGCGCTTAGTTAGCATACTACACGCCCCGTACCCGCCCAATTTGAATTCCGCCGGCTCATTTGCGATGCGCTGCCGCAACTTTAGGAGCAAGTGCTTCGTGAATGACAGCACTTGCTCCTAAAATTTCTGCAGCGCAACGCAAATGAGAAGCGTTACTCCAGAGCAAAGATGCTCTGGACTACCTGAATCTGGCCCTATAAGTAAAACAAAAAAAATCTAAAATTGATGTTACAATTAACACTGCCTTGCAGACAGGCTGATGTCTCATGGGGGGGTAACAAAGGCTGCTTAATGGAGAAATTCTGAAGGTACAGAATGCTAGTTTCTGCTTGAAGGTTACTTGTCTATAATAGATGCAGGGCCGTCATCAGGGTGGGTACAGGCATTACACCTGTAAGGGGCTCTGGGGTCCCCAGGGGCCCGGATGGGAACCCCCTAAAAAAAAGGGTCTGGAGGTCCCCAGGGGCCCTATAGGCCCCCAGGGCCCCAGATGGCAACCCCCTCTTTTTTTTTTTTTATAAAAATATATATTTTTAATATATTTTTCTTTTATTTTTTATTAAAGGGCCAATTTTTTTTCTCTTATTTTTTTTTAGAGGTCCAGAGGTCCCCAAGGGCCCGGAGGCCCCCAGGGCCCCAGATTGCAACCCCCTCTTTTTTTATTTATTTTTTATAAAAATATATATTTTTTTTAATATATTTTTATTTTATTTTTTATTAAAGGGCAAATTTTTTTTCTTTTAATATTTTTTAGAGGTCGCCAAGGGCCCGGAGGCCCCCAGGGCCCCAGATGACAACCCCCTCTTTTTTAAATTTATTTTTATTTTTTTATTAAAGGGCCTGGAGGTCTCCAGGGGCCCGGAGATCCCCAGATGACCCCCCTTTTTTTATGAAAAAAGGGTATGTATATATATATATATATATATATATATATATATATATATATATATTAAAGGGTCCAGGGGTATAAAAAAAATTATATTCCTTTTTTTTATTTTTATTTCTTTTTTTATATAAACATATTTTTATTAAAGGACTCAGAGGTCCCCAGGGCCCCATTTGTCAAACCCCCCTTTTTTTTATAAATGTTTATTTTTTTATTTTTGTTTATATATTTTTTATTTATTTTTTTATTAAAGGGCCCAGGGGTCCCCAGGGCCCTGAAAGGCAACCCCCCCTGTTTTTTTTTTATAAATGTTTTTCTTTTTATATATATATATATATATATATATATATATATATATATATATATATATATATATATATATATATATATATATATATATTTGTATTTCTTTTTTATTAAAGGGCCCAGAGGTTTATTTTTATTAAAGGGCCCAGAGGTCCCGGATGAAAACCCCCCTTTTTTTGTAATTGCTTTTTATAAAAAAAAGTCCATTAAAGGGCCCAGAGGTCCCCAGGGCCCCAGATATTAGCCATCCTTTTAAAATATATATATATATATATATATATTTTTTCTCTTTTTTTTCTTTTTATTAAAGAGGTCCCCATGGCCGCGGATGTCTACCCCCTTTTTTTATATATAATTTTCTTTATTTCTTCTTTTTTTGTAAAGGGCCCCCCGCTTCTCAATTCACAGTAGCCCCCCCGCTTCTCAATTTCAGGCGGCAGCACCCCCCCCCCCCGGTTCTCCAGGGGGGGCCCATGCCTGAAGCTGTGTAAGGGGCCCCATAATTCCTGATGGTGGCCCTGATTAGATGGTAAAGATTGAATCTGCAAAACACATCTCTCTTTTTCTGAGTTCCTTTGTCAAATAAAATCTTTGCAAACGCCTTAAAGTGACTAGCACAAAATATCTTACATCTCCTACACTCTCCCTGGGCTTTACCATGGGGAGAAATATTAGTTTGCCTTGCCTCTGAGGGTCCCTAATAAGCCTCTGGGGGATTGAGGGTGCAACATGTATGTAAATTTAAGCTTGAACCACTTGGCTGTATAAACAGCTTGCAGATTTTTTTCAATGTGGACTTTGTTACATAAGGCTTTCTGTATGTAAGAAACAGCAAGGACCCCACATCATGAAGTACTTCGGCCTTGCCTTGATAAAAAAAGGAAGAATGTAGGCTACATTGCATTTACAGTATGTATTTTAGATTTTGAAGTGACCCTCTCAGGTCAAATCAAATCAAAATGCAAGTTCCTGCCATAGAAAAGGTAGTATACTCACCTCTTGGGTGGACAGTGTCTGTTCCTCCCTTCATTTCAGTACTGCAGCTTTCACCAGATGTTCTACCATTTGACATTTCCAGAAGTGCCAGGTGCCTGTGTCTCCCATCATATGGCGTGGCTTCTTTAACCAACCCCTGAATCACTGTTGAGTCCAGGATTCTTATTAGGGTCAGGGGATTAAACCACAGAGTGTGGTGGGTGGACAGGTATGCAATACTCTTGGTAGTGTCGAAAGGGACTGACTGAGGCTACAGTGCTTAAATGACAAGAAGTAGGAGTAGACCAGACCATTAGAAAGGAGAGTATACTATCTTGTCTACTGAAAAGAACTATCGTTTTAATTTTCTACTGAACTGACAAGTTCACTTTAAAGTGTCTCTGAAAAATAAACTTACTAGCAGGTATAAAATGCAGGCACCTGCAAGTATCTGTACATACAGTATCTGCAGCAGATTTAATTGGCGTCACTATACCTTAAAAGCCACAGCACTCTGATTGGACAAAACTCAATCACCTCCATGCTGACAGTGAAATAGCTCACCCACTGTGTTCTGTTTCCAATACATTTCAATTGGTCAGTGTGGCAGCCCACCATAAGGATGTGCCAATCCGATTCTGTGTCGGAGGGAGTAGGCAACATTTAAAACTATATGGAAGTGTTGTAGCATTTGTTGATTCATATTGTCCCCCCATTCGAGCAAAGAAGTGGCAACAAATGTTCCTGTGTGTAGGAACCTCTAGTTGTCTACACTTTAATGTTGATAGCCACTTTTTTGTTAGTGATTTAAGTTAATTTAAATTTTTTACTTGGGTGTACCTTTAATGCTCAGTCTGTACTACCATGCTTTCTCTAACACTAAACCTGTTTTAATAATGATATCATCATAGTCAACTATGTATCCTGGCTTAGGCCAACAAGGCCCAGGCCTAGGGCAGCACTTTGCACTGTGCTATATGTTTTCTGCTGCATCATTGGCATGGTTATATCTTCTCAGTCCATGAAATTATCAGAAATTTGTGCTTAAAGTAGAACTATAGGCAAACGTATTTTTTTTCATTTTGGATTTATAGCCCCTGTCAGTTTATTTTTTACCATCCCTGTTCCGTTGCAGAGATTTCCCTTCACTTCCTGCCCCACAGCTAAACAGGAGGTGAGAGGAAATCTATGAAAATTAGGGTAATTCATCCCCCAGGCTCTCAGAACTATTGTCCCCACTCAAAAATGTTAGAGCGGGTCCTAAAAAGCAAGGGGTGTGACCTTGACAGAAAGAGGCAGGTCATATTTAATTTAGGGATGCACGAGTTTAGTCAGGCCTAGGGCAGCACAAAACCTAAATACACTACTGATCATAGTACACAAATAGCGACAGTATTCTTGTTTAGGCTGACCGTACCATGTGCCCGCAATGGCAGCCTTTCTACATTGTTGCACGAGTAAGTCTACTTAGATAGAAATTGTATTCATATTTTCATTAAGAAATAAGGTTTTTCTTCCTAATGTCTCTCATCTGATGTGCCTGCAATACTCTGTGCTGGTTAATGACTTATTTTTTCTTTATTTATTTGGCTGCAGAACAGAGAACAACATGCTTCAACCAATTAGCACAGCATTAACAGCATTTCGGCTATGAAAGTGCCTTTTAAATGAATGCATTTGTTCCAGATCATGCCAGATAGAGATCCATATTTATTTCATAAACTCCCAATGCGTGGAAGGCATAATTATGACTATGTTATAATTATCGTGGGCAAATGTTTCCATGGGAAATAAGGTCAAGTATTTCTGTTATGAATTCACCCTACAAATTGAGGTTAATAAACAAGGAAATTAATAGTTTTATGTAAATAAAGACATTTGTATATTGTTTAACCTCAAATTTAAAAGCCATTTTCACCAAAATTCTGTTGGCATTGCACCGCATGATGAGGAAGAATAATAAATGGCTATTTTTCAACTGAAACATCAAGAAAAATGGGAGTTCTTGAGTGCTGCTGTGATGCTACTTGTTTTAAATTCTCAAAAAAAAACACACAATTCCTATATCTGATCTTACACTGTATCAAAGGGAATTAAATAAAATTTATGACATTTCATAAAGCACTAACTCTGTCTAGATATGAAGAAATCTATACTCGGGGTTTGAAGTTCATGAAAGATAAGGCTGTTTCCTGCCTGGCAGACTTCTGCAAATAAATCCAAAATCTGATACCAAGCCACTAGACTTGTGCAGTTATTTTGTCTTTTTTTTGTTTAATGAAATAATATGTCCCTTCTCCAGGACCTAGAAACTTGGGCTTACAGGCTGGTATTCTCTTAGTGAGAGGTCCACGTAGTTAACACTAGTACCTTGTAGCACTAGGGCCCTGGGTTCAAATCCTGCCTGGGACACTACCTGCATGGAGTTTGCATGTCCTCTCTGTACTTATGCATGTTTCCTCTGGGGTTCCTATCACACTCAAAAGACATGCTGATTGACTGTAGTATCTGTCTTTGTGTATATAAGTATGCATGTAAGATA
Organism: Rana kukunoris; assembly: GCA_029574335.1. NCBI lineage: Eukaryota > Metazoa > Chordata > Amphibia > Anura > Ranidae > Rana > Rana kukunoris. The sequence goes on along the minus strand of CM056052.1, from coordinate 145,711,900 downwards.
GGCACATTAGACTGTAAGCTCCTTCAGGACAGGGACTAATGTGAAAGAAAAGCACTGGTTAAATTGTTGGTACTATATTAATATCTAACATGTGCATTGTAAAAATAAATGTATCCCATGCGACTAGGTTGCAACATTATGCACAGCTTTGAATTTCACTCACTCCCAATACGGTGCAATCAGCACCATATGTCTAGTGCTAGAGTTGTGGTTCTGGCTGGAGTGCTTAGACAGTGGGTTATTTTCAAGGAATCCAAGGTGCTCTCTGATTGGAAGATGGGTGGAAAAACATCAAGCTCCCCACCTCAAAGTTATACTTAATGCTGTAGCCTAGACACATGGTACACACTTCATTAATGCAAATTTATGTTCACAGCGCAGATGTTGTAAACTTGTTTTTAGCTAGAGTTCAGATTTACATCTTAAATACAAAAATTAGAAAAAAGGCTGATGAAGGGAATACAGGCTGGTATCACCTTAAAAAAAGGGAATATGCAGGTCCATGGTATCTTGCTGGTAGGGTACCAGTCTAAAAATGTTGTATATAGAACTGGCATTGGTTACGAAAGGGGCACTGATCATTTGGAAAGATTGCAGAGCAGGGTTTCTCAAACAGGGTTCCACAGAACCATAGAGTTCCTTCAGCGGTTCCTTGCACAATGATCTCAGATAAATTTCCATTAACATCATTGATATAATTAGTTACGGTATTTGTGAGAGGATGATTCTGTTCAATGATAACAAGACCATCACACTATCACAGACCATCACAATTAGCACTGATTTTAATATCGCTTAAAGTGAAACAATAAAAGTGAAATATTCGTCTAAATTTCATACCTGGGGGGTGTCTATAGTATGCATGTAAAGTAGGGCATTTTCCCTTGTTTATAACAGTCCCTACACAAAATGACATTTCTAAAGGAAGAAAAGATATTTAAAACTACTCGCGGCTATAATGAATGGTCGGGTCCCAGTAATACAGATAAAAGCCATTGAAAAAAATGGCATGGGTTCCCCCTAGTGCATTACTAGGCCCTTCAGGTCTGGTATGTATTTTAAGGGGAACCCCTACCAAAATAAAAAAAATGGCGTGGGGTTCCCCCAAAACTCCATACCAGACCCTTATCCGAGCACGCAACCTGGCAGGCCACAGAAAAACAAGGGGGGCAAGAGAGTGTCCCCCCTCCTAAACCGTACCAGGCCACATGCCCTCAACATGGGACAGGACCCAGATCCCCAAACACTTTTTATGACAATAACTTGAATATTAACCTTTAAAATTAGCACTTTTGATTTTTCATGTTCGTGTCCCATAGACTTTGACGATGTTCGCGTGTTCGAACAATTTTTTTGCCTGTTCTGCTGTGAACCGAACTGGGGGGCTCATCCCTAATTACAATAATGTATTATGAGTTGCAGATATAGGGCCAGATTCTCCAATATTTTCGGCGGCGTAGCGTAAGCCAGTTACACTACGCCGCCGCTGCTTACTGGAGCAAGTGCTTTATTCTCTAAGCACTTGCTCCGTAGGTTTCGCCTGCGTCGCGTAAATCGCGCAGCGTAAACCCGCGCAATTCAAATGGGGCGGCTTGTATTTAAATTAAGCGCGCCCCCGCGTCGAACGAACTGCGCATGCGCCGGCCGGGGAAAAACCCCAGTGCGCATGCTCCAGCTCACGTCGGAAAGCGTCGTTGAAACCGACGTCAAAACGACGTGAGCGTCATTTACACAAGTCCCTATTCGCGAACGAGTTAGTAAAACGACGTAAGCGACGGAAAAAGCCGACGCTGACCCGACGCCATACTTAACATGGCGTCTGACGGGACACGACGGCATCCGACGGGACCTCGTAAGGTTACTCCACATAGAAGCTGGGGTAACCTTACGAGTTCGTAAACGACGTACGCGACGACGGGGCGGCGTAAAAGCGATCGAGAATCGGCGTACTACTTCATTTGCATATGCAAATGAAAAAACAACGTAAAGGCCACCTAGTGGCCGGAGTTGTCATTACATCTACGATCCGAAAGTGTAATTGTATTACACTTGTCGGATGTAGAAGCGTATCTATGCAAAAGTGATGCTAAGCATCACTCGCATAGATACGAGTCAAAAAAAAAGGCGATACGACGGGGTATCTGAGATACTCCGTCGTAACGCCTCTGAGAATCTGGCCCCCAGTCATTTTTAGCAGGGGTTCCCTGAGACTGGAAAGTTATTTTAAGGGTTAGTTAATATTTAGTGATTGTTAATATTAGTGCATATAATAGGTTTTCCATTGTAATCAACATCCAATCAACAGCTAGCCAAAAATTTGAATGTGTGCTTGCATCTAAAAAAGACATTGACTTATATTATTCTCTACCGTGGGCTTCATTTATTTCCTTTTTATTCAGTTGTATACCTTAGTTTGTGATCTTGCATTCATTATGTACTGTATATCAGTTAAAATCACTTCAGGTTACATGCAATTACATCAGTTAAAGTGGATCTAACATGAACATGTATGATACACTTATCTTGCAGCTCACCACTCTCCAAATAAAAAAGGAACCTCGATACTGGAAGGGGGGGCCACCAAAAAGTTTAGACAGGTATAGTTTAGGTGGGTGGACTCTTAGGCCTTGTACACACGAGGGAATATTTCTGTCAGCTCTGCAGGGGAAGGCTCAGTGTTGGTCCCGCCACGCCAGCTTAAGCCTGGAATGGTGGTTAGCGACAATGGCACCAACCTCCTCTCTGCGACAGGGAAAACTGACCCATGTGCCCTGTTTTGCTCATGTCCTGAATTTGGTGGTGCAGCGGTTCTTGGGCAGGTACCCGGGCATACAGGATGTCCTGAAGCAGGCCAGGAAAATCTGTGTGCATTTCCCAAGGTCATATAATGCCAGTGCTCGTCTGACAGACCTCCAAAGGGAATACAACCTGCCCAAAAACCGCCTAATCTATGACATGCCCACCAGATGGAACTCTACGTTGGCCATGCTGCAGCGTCTGCACACGCAGCAGAGGGCCATCAATGAGTACCTGTGCCAATATGGCAGCAGAACTAGGTCAGGGGGGGCTTGTTTTTTTTCACCAAGCCAGTGGGCCTTGATCAGGGATACATGCACTGTCCTGTCACCATTTGAGGAGGCCACGAGGATGGTGAGCAGTGACAGTGCATGCATTAGTGAGACTGTCCCTCTTATTCACATGTTGGAGCACACGCTACATGGAATAATAAAAAGGGCCCTTGAGGCAGAACAGAGGGAGGAAGAGGAGGACTTCCTTTCCTCTCAAGGCCCCCTTTATCCAGACAGTGGTTCTGCTTGCCCACCTAGCACACAGGAAGAGGAGGAGGAGGAGGATTGTATCAGCAGCATGGAGGTGGAGCCTAGCACTCAGCATTAGCACCATCAGTCTTCAAGGAATCATTTACAGTCCCAAGGAACCTATGGACTTGTACGTGGCTGGGATGAGGTTGCTGCAGATCCTGTCATCCTCAGTGACCCAGAGGACTGTGCCCCGAATGCCTCAGCAAACCTACGCTGCATGGCCTCCCTGATCCTGCAAAGCCTGCGTAAGGATCCTCGTAATCGTGGTATCAAGGAGAGGGATCATTACTGGCTGGCAACTCTCCTTGATCCACGTTACAAGGGTAAGGTTGCGGACCTTATCTTGCCGTTGCAGAGGGAGCAGAAGATGAAACTTCTTTGGGAGGCCTTGCAGAAAGGTCTGTGCAACGCGTTCCCAGAACCTGAGGGATTACCAAATCCTGGTGCTGGACAACCTGTTGCTGAGGCTTCGGTGAGTCACAGAAGGAGTGGTGGAGAAGGTGGCCATCTGACCGATGCATTCAGACAATTTTTTAATCTGCAGCCCCAAGGTATGACCGGTTCCAGCAACCATCGCCAGCGTCTGTTTTACATAGTGCGGGAATACCTAGGGGCAAGATCAGACTTGGATACCTTCTCCATCGAAAATCCTCTGGCTTACTGGGCCTTGAGGATGGATCACTGGCCAGAGCTTGCACAGTACGCAAATTGAGCTACTGGCTTGTCCTGCATCCAGTGTTCTCTCAAAACGCACATTCAGTGCTGCTGGAGGCTTTGTGACCGATCACAGGGTGCGCCTCTCCACCGACTCTGTCGATCGACTGACCTTCATAAAAATGAATCAGGCTTGGATCAACACCAGCTACCAAGCACCTGATGCTGATGAAACTGAATAATTTTTTGGAAGTGTCAGATCCCTTTGGAGACTGCTTATGCTAATGCCGAGTGACTATCCTGTTATGCTGACTGAATTTTATTTTTTCTCCTCAATGATCTTGCTGATTGCTAGTATGAACATTGTTGGTTCTGGGCATCGCCACCAGTGCCTAAGACCCAATTTTTCTGCCAGCTGACGCGTTTCTAACAGTGGTCTAGTGACTAAGCACTAGACCTCTGTGCAAAACGCGTCAGTTTTTTTTCCCACTGCTTGCTGTGCTGTGTTTTGTAGTGCTTTTATCCTTTTTGCACCAATAAAGGCTACCTTTCAAGGTTTATTTTGGTGTGTGGCTGTCCATGATTTTTTACCATTGATTTCTGCCATAAAGAATGATGAAGGGAATTTGGTTACTAAGGATAGAGAGATGACAAAGGTATTGAATTTATTTTTCTCCTCAGTCTCCACAAGGGAATCGGGGGGCTTTAGTAACCAAAACTGCTATGTTTATCCTCATGACATGTCACAGGAAGCACCCTCATGGCTAACAGAGGACAGAAGTCACCGGGACCAGATGGCTTGTACCCGAGGGTCCTTAAGGAACTCAGTCAAGTAATTGCCAGACCATAGTTCCTAATTTTTACGAACAGTCTACTGTCTGAATAATATATGGTGAAAATTCTATTGCGCTACTGCGAGTGTTGGAATGTAGCAAATAGCAAGAGTGGATATATGTGAACTAAAGCCACTGTATCTAAAGGTAACACAACAGCTAAAAGAATATATAATAATAAGTGATAAGCGCCAAAGTGTATGTGTAATGTGCACAATATAAATAAAAAATGAAAATAAAAATCAAATTGAAACAAAGTGCTGTTCTGGTGTGTGACAGAGCAGACTACCACACTAAATGTGAACTGAGCCCACAAGGAATGTGGGAAAGTGTGGGCAGTGATGAGAGTCTATGACTGAATAGAAATATGGGTCAGGAGTGGCTGATGGATCTTCTATAAAAGGTGAGCACATCCGATATTTGGTCTCATATTGCCCTTACCTTAAGGTGGTGGCAATAATGCAACAGGTGGGCAAGGCTGGTTCCTTCTCTTGTTGTGTCTGTTTCGCTTTTTGGTGCTGTGCTTTTTCGATGGTCATCCGAAATGTAGATCCTGGAATCTAGCAGCTCATGAATGCAGGTCAGAGCGTGGAGTAGAAAAAAGTGACACCAACATAGTGAAGCCTGTATAAAAAGAGGGAGGTTTAATGAAAAAATAGGCCTCTTACATCAATAACAAGGTCAAAAACACCAAACAGTAAACTGATTGAGTGACAGGACGCGGCGAGTACTAACGCCGTCTTACGTCTGCTGGCCTCCGGCTGGCTGTGTATGTCACGTGGTTGCACTACCTACGTCGTTACGTCACGGTCTCGATCCCTGAAGAAGTCACGAAGTACAAAGTAGGGCCATTGGGATGGACCATAGGGTGAGTACATGGATTGAAAACTGGCTACAGGGGTGAGTTCAGAGGGTAGTGATAAATGGGGAGTACTCAGAATGGTCCGGGTGGAAAATGAGACCCCCCAGGAGTCTGACATGGGACCAATCCTATTTAATCTATTTATAAATGACCTGGAGGATGGGATAAACAGCTCAATCCCTGTATTTGCAGATGATACAAAGCTAAGCAGAGAAATAACTTCTCCGCAGGATGTGGAAACCTTGCAAGAAGATCTGAATAAATTTAAGGGGGTGGGCAACTACATAAAAAAAATTAAATAATGCATTTGGGTGGCAAAAATATGAATGCGATCTAATCACTAGGGCAGAACCTCTGGTGGAATCTAGGATGGAAAAGGACCTAGTGGTCCTAGTAGATGACAGGCTCAGCAATGGCATGCAATGCCAAGCAAAGCAAGCAAAGCAAACAGAGTATTGGCATGCATTAAAAAGGGGATTAACTCCAGAGATAAAACAAAAGTTCTCCCACTCTACAAGACTGGAGTATGCTATCCAGTTCTGGGTACCAGTCGTCAGGAAGGATGTGCTGGAGTTGGAGAGAGTCTAGAGAAGGGCAACAAAGTAATAAAGGGACTTAGTTATAAGGAAAGGTAATGAGCACTGAATGTGTTCTCTCTGAAGAGGAGACGTTTTTTTTTTTTTTTTTTTCACATCAGACTTTACCATTTCCAGAGAGTCACTCGTGTTTTCACAAGTAGAGAGGAACCGTTATCTCCACTTCGGTAATGCATCATTTGTGAAATTCTATTTTGTTTATTTCTTTTTAATTTTTGTTTTATTATTTCTTTCTTTTTTTTTTTTTTTTAAATGTTATGTATAATTACTCCTTATGGATTTTCCTCTATTTATTATTATTAATAACATACCCTTATCGTTCTGCCCTTCCTCCCTTTTATTCTCTCTTTCCTACTCTCCGACCGATCTTCTCTATATCTACCCTCCCCTCTACCCACCCCTTTCCCTCTTCCCCCCTCCCGGTTATGTGGTTTGTTTCTACGTTCTGCTTTATTCAAACATTTTCATTGTGTATTCTTGCGTCCCCTTATATTTCTCCCATTGCTTCCATTTTCTATTGTGTTTTTCAAGTTGGGTGTTGTCACTGCTGCTTAGGTATTCCAGTTTATTATAATTTTCAATTCGCGAAAACCACTCTTTTATGTCTGGTTTATTTATATTTAGCCAATTTTTTGGGATTAGTCCTTTATCGGCGTTTATTAATTGCGGGAGCAGGGTTTCTTTCCTTCTATTCTTTAGACCTTTTATGTCATGGAACAGGCATGTGTAAATATTATTGTCTAGCTCTTCTTGGGTTATTTCCTTCGAAATTTCTTGAATTTCCCTCCAGTATTCTGTTATTTTAGGACAGCTCCACCAGATGTGCAGGGTTGATCCTATATGGCCACATGCTCTCCAACATAACGGGGAGTTGTCCTTGTTGAGCTTGTTCATAGTTTCCTGTGTCTTATGCCATCTAGTGATGCACTTGTAATTCATCTCGATGGTGTTCATATCTGTTGCAGTGTTGTGCACTGATGCTATAATTCTTCCGAGTTGTTGATCTTCAAATTCTTTATTTATTTCCCGTTCCCATTTTTTTATGTACTCCGGTTTGCCTTGTGTGTCTATTTCTGACAGAATTTGATACATTTTTGATGTTACATGTTTTATTGGTGTTTTTGTGTTACATAATTTTTCGAGTTGAGTAAGATTCTCTCCCTCTCTTATTGGTGTGGGCACTGATTTTACCAAATGCTGCAGTTGTAGATATTCCCATTGGTTAATGTTCCATCCAAGTTCTTCTTTTATCTTCTGGAGTGATTTAATCTTTCCCTTTTCTGTAATATCTTTTATTTGTGCTGTTCCCATTTTTTTTCCTAATCGTGTCTCTTTTCCCGGCAAAAAAAAAAAATTGTGCTCGTGAGTGGTATTAACGGTGAATTGTAACTCCATTTGTTCTGTTTATGCAGTGTGTCCCATATTCGAAAAGCGTTTGTGGTTATTCCATGGGTGTTTCTCCCTAAATCTCTATATTTGTGAGGTATCCATATATTTTTTTGTAATACTGTATTACTTATACTATTTTCTACTCGAACCCATTTTTTTTCTTTTTCTTTGTGTTTATTTCCCCATTCTACTATCCGTGCTATTATTGTGGATTTATAATATCTCTCTATGTCTGGTGCTGCTAATCCACCGCTTTTTTTGCTTCTTGTGAGAGTGTTAAAGTTTATTCTCTGGGTTTTATTATTCCAGATATATTTTATCATCAATGATTTCATTATCTTGAAGAAACTTTGGGGAATTTTTATGGGCAACGTCTGGAATTTATATGTTATTTTTGGGAGGTTCATCATCTTGAAAGCGTTAATTCTTCCGTTCCATGAGAGGGCTCTAGTAGTGTTTCTTTTTAAATCTGTTTTCACCTCGTTTAGTAAGGGAATAAAGTTAGCGAAAAACAAACCCTCTATTGTGGGTGTCAGCTTGATCCCCAAATAACTCAGCTCCTTTACCCATGTGTATGTATGTTGTTTTTGCAGTGCTGCCTCTTCCTTTTTTCCCACACCAATATTCAAAATTTCTGTTTTTCTGGGATTTATTTTAAAGTTAGTTAATTCTCCATAGTTTTTTATTTCTTTAGCGATCTCTAGCAAGGTTGTAGTTGGATTTGTTATATACATTAAAATGTCGTCGGCATATGCTGCTACTTTATGTTCTTCTGCACCTATTTTTGCTCCTTCTATTCTAGTGTTGTTTCGTAGGGTTGCCAAAAAAGGTTCTAATGCTAATATATATAGCAGTGGGAAAAGGGGACAACCTTGTCTAGTGCCATTAAACATTTTGAAGGGGGCGGAGACTTTACCGTTAACCTTCACCATTGCCGTTGGTCTATTATATAAATTTTGCACCCAGTGTCTAAATTTTGACCCTATTCCCAGATGTTGCAGGGTTTCTATCATAAAACCCCAGTCCACCCTATCAAACGCTTTCTCAGCGTCAATTGAGAGCAGTAGGACTGGGGTTTTTACTGCCTCATTTTTTTGCATTAGTAGTATCGTTTTTAGGGTATTGTCCCGACCTTCTCGTCCTGGTACAAAACCAGTTTGGTCTGCGTTGATCCAGTCTGGCATTAGATCTTTCAGTCTTGTAGCGAGAATTTTTGCATACAGTTTGGTATCCATATTTAGTAATGCGATTGGTCTGTAGTTGGAGCATATTGTCTTGTCTTTTTCGAGTTTTGGTATTACGGTGATATGTGCCAGCAAAGATTCGGGTCGCATTTCTATATCTTCTCCTATTTGGTTAAAGTATTCGCATATTCTCGGGACCAACAATTTTTGAAATTTTTTGTAATATTTAATGGTAAATCCATCAGGTCCCGGACTTTTCCCATTTGGCGTTTCTTTAAGTGCTCTTATAATTTCATCTTGTGTGATCTCTGTTTCTAGAGCTGCCAAACGTTCTTTTTGTAGCTTTGGGAGGTTTGCGTTGTTTAAGTAATTTTGTATTTTCTCCCGTCTCTTTTCCTCATCCTTATTAGTGTTGAGCAGAATATGCCATATTCGATTTTGCGATATATCTCGAATATATAGTCGAATATTCGAGATATATTCGCTAAATACGAATATTCGTGATATTTTTTGGAAATGAAATGATTGCGAATTTTCACTATTGCGAATGCGAATGCGAATTGCGAATTGCGAATGCGAAATTTCGAGAAATGCGGAATGGAGCACTCTGATTGGCTCAGAATATTCGTGATATTTTATAATACAAAATAATTGCGAATATTCGAGAAATGCGGAATGGAGCACTCTGATTGGCTCAGAATATTCGTGATATATTACAATACAAAATAATTGCGAATATTCGAGAAATGCGGAAGGAGCACTCTGATTGGCTCAGAATATTCGTGATATATTACAATACAAAATAATTGCGAATATTCGAGAAATGCGGAAGGAGCACTCTGATTGGCTCAGAATATTCGTGATATTTTATAATACAAAATAATTGCGAATATTCGAGAAATGCGGAATGGAGCACTCTGATTGGCTCAGAATATTCGTGATATATTACAATACAAAATAATTGCGAATATTTGGCAAATGCGGAAGGAGCACTCTGATTGGCTCAGAATATTCGTGATATATTACAATACAAAATAATTTTGAATATTCGGCAAATGCGGAAGGAGCACTCTGATTGGCTCAGAATATTCTTGATATATTACAATACAAAATAATTGCGAATATTCGAGAAATGCGGAATGGAGCACTCTGATTGGCTCAGAATATTCTTGATATTTTATCGTAATTTTGCAAAAATGCGAATGAGAAATGTATTGCGGAATTTCGACAGTAACACTCTGAAATCGAATATATGTGTTATTTTAGCTAAAAACAATATTGCGAATTTCTCGAAAATAATCGCGCGATATCGCTATTGCCGAATAATCGCATTGCGATTTATCGGCAATATAAATTGATCGCTGCAGCTACTCGGCCCAAGGTCTCTAGTCATACCAGCAATGCTTTTAGACGTCGATGGGGATCTCTAGGATGTGATCTGTTCTAAAAAAAAAATTGAAAAAATACGAATATTCGAAATAGCGAATATTCACCGCGAAATTCGGAATATATCGCGAATACTCGAATATGCCATATTCGAACCGAATATTCGCAATACGAATATTCGTGAGCAACACTAATCCTTATATAGATTATCCTTACCTATTGCGTAGAGTGTACTATAATAGCTGTGAAATGCATCCGCAATATCATCTGTTCTGTTCACTGTTTCGCCTCCTATATTCTTGATCTTTTCTATATAATTTAACGCCTTTTTATGTTTCAACATTTTTGCGAGGACTTTTCTTGGCTTGTTCCCTCCTATATAACGCTCCTTTTTCATCCTAAAGAACTCTTTCCTTGTCTCTTGTTCCAGTTGGTCGTTCAAGGTCTCTCTTTTAATCGTTAAAGCACACTGCGTTTCCGGTTTCAGATCTTTTTTGTGTCTTTGTTCTAATTCATATACAGTATTTCTTTCAGAGTCTTTTTGATATTATTCTCCCTTTCTTTCTTTTTTCTGGCACCTATGGCTATTAGTTGACCCCTTATCACGGCCTTGTGTGCTTCCCATAAAGTTGCCTTACTTATGTCTGGCGTGTCATTTGTCCGGAAATACTTTTCTATTTCTGTTTCAATTATCTTCTCTGTTTCTGGCTCTTCTAAGATGTCTTTGTTTATTCTCCAGACTCCTTTTCCTCTTGTTTCCCTGTAGGCCTTAAATTTCATTGTCACTGGCGCATGGTCTGATAGTGTGGCGATTTCTATATTTGAGTCCAGGGCTTCCTCTAATAAGCTATGTTCAATCAAAATGTAATCCAATCTGGAGTACATCTTATGTACCACTGAGTAATAGGAGTAGTCTTTTTTATTGGGATGATGAATCCTCCAAATAGCCACCAATTGGTATTCAAAAAGTTTTTTTTTTAATCTCCTTGTTTCTTTTGTTTCTATATTCGTCCTCCTGGATGTGGAATCTAATTTATTATCCATATAAAAGTTTAGATCTCCTGCCAGTATTAATTTGCCTTTTTTTACTTCATCAAGTTCTTTTAAGATTTTAAAAAAATACTTCCTATCGTGTTTATTCGGGCCATATATGTTAACCAATGTATATCTTATATTAGAGATAGTTCCTATTAATATCAGAAATCTGCCATTTGGATCGGTTTTTCTCTTCTCTATCTTAAAATCCATATTTTTCCCAAAGCCGATTGCCACCCCTTTTGCCCCTTTTGTAGGGGTGTCGCTATAGAACCACGTAGGGAATTGTTTTGAGTATAGCCTAATATTGTTCTCTAATGCCAGATGTGTTTCTTGTAAAAATATTATTTCCGCACCTTTCTTCTCTAGTTCTCGCATTACCATATGTCGCTTTTGAGGGCAGTTTAATCCCCTGACATTATATGTTATAAAATTAATTGTACCCATTTCTTGTTAATTGCTTTTTTTTCCACAAGGCATTTAGAGTTATTTTCCCTGTGCCTGTCCATGTCGAGGCGAGGCGAGCCCACGCCTGTTTTTGGTGGCAGGGGCACGCTCCTCCTCTCCAAAAGGTCATTTCACAACTATCAAATGTTCCCTTTTTTATTCTTTCTTTTGAAACAAACCACTCTCCCTCTTTTCCCATATTCACGCTTTCCCTCCCACCCTCCTGCCCTCCCTCTTGAACCTCCCCCTCCTCCCCCTCCCCTCCCTATGCCCTTTGCAAGGGTGTTCTAGACCCATGGTCTGGCAGGTATCTACTCCCTCTCCTTGACCTGCCCTTTTGTGGGCGCCGAGGTGGCGTACTGTCTGGCGCAGTCTACCCTAATTAGGTCGACTCAAGAGCCCCCCATAAGATCCCATTCCCCAGCCCCTTTCTAAATATTTCTTCTTGCTTTCTCTTCTCATCCTAAGTCCCCGTGTCCCCAAGCCCCCCGCTTCCTTGTTGAGGTTACTTCCTTCTCGGCACCAAATGCCAAGTCTCATCGTCTTGTAACTCTGGTTCCTGTCTCCCCTTTAATGCTTCCGGTACAGGTATATTGAGTTTCTCACAGAACTCCTGTGTTTCTTCAATGAATCTGAGCTTTACTGCTTGACCGTTCTTTCTCCCTACTAAACATGCAGGGAACCCCCAGTTATATTGAATCTCATGTTCTTGTAATGTTTTTATCAGGGGTTTTAATGTCCATCTTCTCTTTAATGTGTCCTGTGATAAGTCAGGATATATTTCTAATGACTTTCCTTCAAACTCCAGAGGGGGTTTCCCCTTCAAACTTCTCCAGATTTGATTTTTTTTCTTCCAAACTTTCTAGTCTCATAATTATATCTCTGGGGCTCTCTGCCGATATTCTTTGAGGTCTTTTTATTCTAAAGACATCTTCTATTTTTAGGTCTTTTGCTTCTTGAGTGCCCAGTAATGGAGTAAATATTTTCGCCATAATTCCCTCCAGGTTCTCTTTCTGGGGGTGCTCGGGAAGGCCTCTGATTCTCAAATTTCTTCTCTTGTTCTTATTTTCTTGGTCTTCTCTTTTATAGGCTTGTTCCCTCTGTTCTATTCTAAGCGATTTTATTTCTCCTTTTAGGTCTTTTATTATATTTGTGTGTGTGTCTACTCTATTTTCTATTTTTTCCACCCTGGTAAGTAAGTGTCCCACATCATTGTGGATTATGGCGATTTCTTTTTTTAATGAGGATTCTAAACTTTTCAGTGATTTTTCTAAAGCTGCAAACATGACTTCCATATCACATTTTGTTGGGAGCATATCTGTGAGTTGTTGCGCCCTTCCTCCTACTCTGTCCGTCTCCTCCTCCAGTTCAACCTCTATTTCTTCTTCTTGGGGTTCTATATGTGTGTTTCCTGGTGTTGATACTAATAACATTTTACTTTGCGTTTTCTTTTCCTTTTTTTCCTTTATTTCTGTCTGCCACCCCCTAGTAGTGCGTTTTTCAGAATCTTGATTATTTCCACTTGCGCCTAGTGTTACATATTTTATCATAGGTCCAGGGCTTAAACTTGTACGGGGTGACTTTGGTACTGCTCCGCCTTTACCCGATCTCCCCCTCATGCTTCCTATCATTTCCTAGGATATTGCAGCTAAAGAGTAGCTCTGTACATCTCACAAGGGGTGGAGGAGTGACTTCTTCTTGAGTTATATACACCTTATGTGGACCTTATTCGGTTCTCTTCCTCGTCAGTCCCAAATGTATATCACAATAAGGTATCATACGTATCTCAGATTCATTTATGATTTTACAGTTCAAAGTCTCAAACGTATAGAGTTCTGGGTGGGTGTACTGAGGGAGGTACTTACACTCTCTCCCCTTTCCAACCTCCTCTTACCTGTTTCTCTGTATATGTAAAATATATGTGGAGTAGAATATCCTATAGGCCAGTAGGTCTTCTTCCGAGCTCCAAAGTAGTCCGTGGTAGGAAATAATGCAAGTATGCGTTAGTAACCACAAGACAAAAGAAGAAAAAATAATAATATGAAAGATGGTCTTCTAGCTGGATTAAAGAGAGGGGGTCGAGCCACAGGGGGGCCACCGTATGGGCCAAGGAATCGTGACCATCCAATTTACCTTTATTCTTCCCTGTCACTCTTCTCCTCGACCTCAATTCAACTGTGCGACCTATACCAGGCCCGTCCTGTCCACTTAATTATGGGCAGCAAAGGCGGGCGAAGGACAGAGTCCCTGGGTTCACTAGGGTCACCAGCATCTTAGGTCAGAAACCCAGGTGTGATTTTTTGTGATATATTTTAGTACTTTATATAATAATATATTTCCAGACAACATTAGTCTTGCCCAGGTTCGATTCAGTTCAGTTCAGTTCAATTCAATTATCTTCCTGCGTGCTGACATAGTACTGGCATAGTTGCATGTACTGGCACCATTAAAGGCTTCATAAGAGGTTCAGCTTATATTTAACCAGCATCTTACAAGTATATAGCAAGTATATAGCAAGTGTTTAACAAAGATATACCTGTATATGTGTGCACATCTATACCTCTGCAGCAGGGGGGGAGACACAGGAAAAAAAAAAGGGAGGCCTTGTTGGTTATGAATCTTTCAAGTCTCCTTAGGCTGCCCTGTGATCTGTGTGTCTGTATATTATTGTGTGTCTTTCTCGGGGCTTAGAGACCATATCACATGGGGACTCCACCTTGTAGATCTCAGTGTGGAGTCTGATCTTTATCTTTATCGGCTCCCCCAATCTATCATTTAATCCTGTTGCTCTGGGGGTAACTCTACAGGGGTCAAGTTTTTTTCTGGATGTTTTCAAAAATGTGCTCAAAGCTTCAGGGCTTTTCGGGGTTCCCAGGGCTTCTCCAACTATTCCCCCTTTGTTTCTTGCATTGCTCACATACTTCCCGTATGCCGAGTGCCAAGTACACCAGACTTCACACGCTGCAGCTCCTCTCCTTCTCTCCCTCTCTCCTCTCCTCCTCCCCCGTAGCGGCTTTCAGTCGCACAGCTCACCCCGAGTCTCGAGGTCTCCCAACGTCTCCCGGTGAGCGTCGGCTCCACTCACACACACTCACCCTCCGCCAGCTCGTCTACTTACAGGTACGCCAATCTTCCTACTTCCTTGTTCGGATGCAAGACAGCGTCGCTCGGTTCACGGAGGTAGCGTGGCTGAAGGGGATAGAGTGGGGCCGGCCAGCGGGGGACATCACTTCACGGTGCGGTACGCTTTACGGGGGTTCCAAGCATCAGGTATAGTACATCACTGCACGGTATATGGGGACAGGGTAGAGTCAGCAGGCGGGGCGCGTGGATCCACGGAGCGGGATGAGATCCTCAGCGCACAGCGCTCAGCATACAGGGGCTGGAAGTCAGAAGCTCACGGCGTGCTCCCGACTAGCGCCATTTCAGACTCCTCCCTCTCCCGGGGAAAAAGGACCTGAAGAGGAGACGTTTGAGAGGGGATTTGATTTCAATGTACAACTACCGTACTGGTGACCCCAAAATAGGCATAAAACTTTTCAGTGAAAGAGAATTTAAAAAGACACGTGGCCATTCACTAAAATTTGAAGAAAAGCAGTTTAACCTTAAACTGCGTAGAGGGTTCTTTAGCATAAGAGCAGTTAGGATGTGGAATTCTCTTCCACAGGCAGTGGTTTCAGTGTTGAGCATTGGTAATTTAAAAAAAACTATTAGATGCATTTTCTGACCTGTAGTGTCTGTGCATTTTTCACTGATAATATCTGTACCTGCATTATCCCCCCCCCCCCCCATCCCAAGTATCTCAATGAAATCACTCAGATGAGTGTAGCCTGTGATCTACACTTTAAAGTCTGATCATCTCCACAAAAAGGGTCAGAGCAATGACCTGGGTCCATGACTACTGATTATATGACTGCATTTAGAAATTATACACTATAAAGTATAGCTGTCAAATATCACACTGGATCTTGTAAGCGTGTGAAATATCTAATTTTTATGAACCATTTCTGACTGACATATTTTACAGTAATTTGATCATATCAAAACAAACTTATAATCCAAAAAAGTTAATGTACAACAGTGGTGTAGACACTACATCACACATTTTGCAGCAATTTTTTTTTGACAGCTATTGAAAAGAACCAATTGCTAAACTAG
Organism: Rana kukunoris; assembly: GCA_029574335.1. Taxonomy (NCBI): domain Eukaryota; kingdom Metazoa; phylum Chordata; class Amphibia; order Anura; family Ranidae; genus Rana; species Rana kukunoris. The sequence goes on along the minus strand of CM056052.1, from coordinate 145,696,036 downwards.
GCACACAATCAAATAAAAGAATAGGGAAAAAAAGGTTTTGGAAAAATAGAGAAATAAGTGAGATGCAGTCACTAGAGATCGTATTGTAATGCTTGACTGGGACTCTTTAAGCTAAATTCGATTTTCTATTTTCATAGAAATGTACTTGCAATGATACCGATCTGAATCCATTTTCTCACACAACTGAGGATACAGGAAAGCAGGAGCTATTACACTTTGTATTTTTCAGGTACCTGAACTTTGCACACAATGACAATTTGCAGTCTAGAAGCACCAAACATATCAACTGTTTAAAATATATCGAGAATGACATGAATTCTTTATCATTTGAAAGAGGTGAGGACGGCACTTTATAATGACCCTATTCCTGGCTCCCTTTGCTTATAATACAGTAAGCTTCAACTGAAGGCTCCTATTCATTTCAATGAATATGAAATAGTTTCAGTCCCACAAGCTGCCAGGCTATAACATGCAGACTGCTCTGGTTAAAAAAATAAAATAAAAATCTTTTAGCCTCCCTGCTGTCCAGGATAATGAAATATTCCAGTTAGACTTACTTCACAGATAGCACAAATGCATATTGTCTGGGTACTAGATATAACCTTGTTGCTGCCAGTGTAAAGATCACAGTGGAGAGTGGACACAGATTTCTAACCAGAGACTGACAAAACTCTTGATTGACTTAACTCTGTAACACACAGGTAACGTGGGCAAAAACATCCCACTTTGCACAATCGTTTTAGATTTTTAAATAGATGAATAGACAAACACTTGCAAGTCTTACCTCCTTAACTCCTATTTCTACTCCTGAGTTGAGAGATGCACAAAGTCCTTACAAAAAGTATCCCAGCTAGTAGTGTTGCTCACGAATATTCGCATTGCGAATATTCGCTACGAATATTGCATATTCGAGTATTGCGCGATATTCCTTTTGCCGAATATTCGAGTTATTCTGATTGGCTCTGATGCAAAAGAAGGGCGGAGAAGATAATCACGCAATATTCCTTTTGCCGAATATTCAAGTTATTCTGATTGGCTCTGATGCAAAAGAAGGGCAGAGAAGATAATCGCGCAATATTCCTTTTGCCGAATATTCAAGTTATTCTGATTGGCTCTGATGCGCCCTTTTTTTGTATCAGAGCCAATCAGAATAACTCGAATATTCGGCAAAAGGAATATTGCGCGATTATCTTCTCCGCCCTTCTTTTGCATCAGAGCCAATCAGAATAACTCGAATATTCGGCAAAAGGAATATTGCGCGATATTCCTTTTGCCGAATATTCGAGTTATTCTGATTGGCTCTGATGCAAAAGAAGGGTGGAGAAGATAATCGTGCAATAGGAATATTGCGCGATTATCTTCTCCGCCCTTCTTTTGCCCCCTTATTCTCCTTTCTTTTAAGTAGAGTTAGTGTAGAGTTAGTGATTAGTGCATATTAGTTTAGTAATACAGGAAATGATCTCCGTTTATGAGAATTTCGCAATCATTTTCGCAACTTTTTTGGGGATAAAATATCACGAATATTCGATATTAGCGAATATTCGCGAATATTCTTCTATATATTCGCACAATATTGCGAAATCGAATATGGCGTATTCCGCTCAACACTACCAGCTAGGTGTTGCTTATGCAGGGGAATCTCCTTTCATTGATATGAAAAGGCCACCTATATCCCTGTTTTCTTTTGTTTCTTTCATTTAGTTTCAGTTCATTGAAGAGAGAGGGCCTTAAAAAGGTATTGTCTTCTTACATTTCAAAAACTGAAAAATCTCTGTACTGTACTTTGTAAAGTAAAACTATGCTGGATTGAATTTCTGCATCTTATTGAAGAGTTAAGCTGTTAGCAGATTGTGCCACGTAAGCAAGTGGCCAAACTGTCCAGACATACTGAGGTCTAAGGAGGTATATCATTTCATAAAACAAAATGAAACAAAACAGTAGGAAGACAATCTGTTACACCTGCTATCTGCTGTAAAGTTTTTCCCTTGCCTCACAAAGAAATTGTCTTTTGCCTGTTCTTCGAGTGAGCTGATGACTGCATTACAGACTCTGAGATCTGATTGCAATTAAAGTGATTGTAAAAGTCATTTATTTTTTCAAAACATAACAGACATATCTATACTTGCCTGCTCTGCGCAATGGAATTGCATAGAGCGGGTGCAAACCTCCTCTTCTCTGGTCCACCTATCCTATCCTATCCCCTCCCCTCTGTCCAGTGCCCCCCCTGGGAAGCCCCTTCCCAGGGGGGCACTCATGCATGCCCGCACCTAAGCCCTGCTGCTGCATCCATTGACACAGACAGCGGGTCTTAGCCCCACCCCCTGCTCCCTCATCCCTCATCACTGGCTTTGATTGACAGCACTGACACCTAAGCATTTTTTTTATTTTTTTACCTTAATGCAAATAATGCATTAGGTAAAAAATGCTTAGGCTTTGTCATGGATTGTGAGATATTAGTGTTTCTACGTGAAATCCAAATTCATGTATTGCAGAAGATGAGACATTGTGGAGTACATATTGCAAGAGATACTGGAAGTGGCTTAATTTGTCCTGACTAGGTCACTAGGACAATGACCCTTCAATGCTAGGCTCCGACTAGTGAAATAAGTGGAGCCGGGCTTGTGAGAGACATTTTATTGTCCAGTGTGTAGAGGTGTTAATTGTTGTTCTGATTGCTTCATTGTAGTGATTACCCCCTGGGGGCTTCTGTCTCAACACAGATAGTCAGGCTATTCAAGCTTTGGGACCAATCTCTGCTGAGACATTTTGAAGTCCTCATTTGCATGGAAGAGGACCTGAGTGGAAACCACAAATGTACTTTACAATTGACCAATAGAAAAGCGGTTGTTGGGGGCGGGATGTTCCAAATTCTGTATAAAAGTGTGCTGTGTACTTTCAATAAAGAGTTCTGGTTGAACATACATACAACTCACTTGGTGTGTGTTCTTCATGGATCCAATCGGCTGTAGGTTGGATCCCGGAATCTTGGATGACTGGACCATCAGATGTTGCAATCTGCAAGCTGATCCGATAGAAGCAGAGGAGTGTCGGGAGAGCAGGACCTGGGCGAGCAAGGGTCTTGTCACATTGGTGGCAGCAGTGGGATTTGCTCTCCAGTTACTGGGGCAACTCCAAACCACCACCATGAATGACCAGCTATGCAGCCTGCAGGAGAACCATGCTAAAAGACTTGCTTGAAGAGCCGTGGAGGGACTGGTGGGTAGAACAAGGCCACCCTGATCATTACGCTAGCCGAGATGGATCAGAGGGATGGTGATGCAGGACCCCGGTCGGTTGAAGACTTGTTCCAGCCGCGAGTTCAACAGCGGTTGGCATTATATGGTGCTAACCCATCAGAGACCGCCAGACAGAATACCATTAGAGACCTCCAGTGGCAGGATGAGAGAGAACAAGAGCGTCAACAGAGAGAACAAGAGTGTCAACAGGGTGAACGAGAGCGGCAACAGGAGCTGAGAATTGCAGAAATACGGCGATCGGTGACAACGCCTAAAGAAGCAGCACCAAATGAAAGAAGCGGAGAGGTACAGATTCCAGTAACCATGAAAGAGGAATTCAGAAGGAGGTTGCGAGAGAAGCAGATACAGCACAGAGGACCAGTATCAGAGGAGGTCCTGCTTGGATGGTCTGATTCGATCCGCTGCGAACTCTGGAAAGAAGCGCTAGCCCGCGAGCAGAGACACCAGGGAAAAGCTCTCCCCTCCATCCATAGAAGGTACCGGTCACAGTATGAAGTAAGAATGCTGTTATTGGGGGAACAACCGAAGCAGGAGTGGACAACAGAGTTAAGCAGGCTGATCCGGGCAGAGATGCGGTTTTAGACGAGAGCTACAGAGCCCTCCGGTGGTATGCAGTCCAAGAGTGCCCGTGGTCAGCGGATGACAGCCCCGCGGAAGGCTTTGACTATGATGGCATGGGATTGTTGTATTGGAGGATGTCCAGGGATCCCAACTTTGGGAGCGATCGGGAGTGGCGTTGGGAGGAAATAATGGAGCACAGAGAGCGAAGACTGAATGTCCCGGAAGTGCACTGGTTACAGGAAGATTTGGAATTTCTGGCTGCTCAGGAATGGGAACTGGAAATCGACTACAAACAGCTGCTAGACTCCGCTCAGCAGCAGGGTGAGGTTCCCTTTACCTGGGACTATGAGGAAATATCAGCTGACAACACTGAAATTCTGGCTGAAATCCTGGCTGAAGAATTGTCCATGGGGTAGGGTAACAGTGTGCTTTGCCAACCTGCCCCTGCAGCTATGGACCCGGAGGTCTTATGGCAGATGCAGCAAGTGCTGACTGACCTTGATGATTCTGTTTCTGCATGGGATCATCTTGAATGGAGGAATGTGCCTGTCCAGCAGTATGCCAGTGAATCGGCAGTGGAAAATCTGGAGATTGCCATTCCCAAAGCTGAAGTGCTGACCGCAGGGCCGAGCTCTGCTAACCTCTGCTCAGTACCTATAGCATCTTCTGGGTTACATCGACAGGAGCCGGTGAACCTCTATCCCCAGACACCAGTTGCAGAGACAGGGGATTTAATAGATTTTTCTGCTGAGGAAGAACAACCTGAGGAGCCTCCAGCAGAAGAGCTGGGATCAGGGCCAAACTTCACTGTGCTCTGCCCAGCATCAAGGGCAGTATTTGTGGAGTTACAAGGAACTTCCCCAGCTGAAGTGCTGGTCACCGGAGAGAGGGATCAAGACCTCTGCCCCACCCCTGTGGCAGTTCCGGAGGCTCAGGGTGAGAAGATAGCGATCACTCCCCAGCCACAGATTACAGAATGTATGGACTGTTCAGAGGATGTTATGGATTATGCACCCCCAGCAGAAGTGCTGGCAACAGGGCAGAGTGCCAGCCATCTCTGCCCAGTACCGGGACCAACTGTGGAGTTCCAGGGAGCCGGGGGACTTGGCCCCCCTCCCCAGCAACCAGCTGAGTTGGTGAAGCTCTTACTCCCAGCTGAATCACTGGCAGCAGGACAGGATGCTACTGGCGGCTGCACCCCGCTACAGCTTGAGCGGATATCGGTGGATGGGACTGTGGTCTCCACTCACAGCAACCCAGCAGAAGAGCTGGCAACAGAGCAGAGTGCCCCGGGCCTCTGCTTTCACCTAACAGAAGAGGGGGTTCCTGTGGTAGTGGATGGGACTTCGATCTTCACGGACTCAACCCCAGAAAATGATATGGCCCTGAGACAGGAGGATGTCGGCTTTGCTTTACAAGCATCGGGGGATTTTCACCTAGCAACAGTGGTTGGGACTTCAGTCTCCACTGGTATACCCCAGGAATGGTGGCCAGTTGGCCCAGATCCCCAACAGCATGATGAACTGAGCCCGGCCACCTTGTCTTCTCTCCAGCGGCTGAAAGGACTCCAGGGAGAAGGGCCAGTCCAGGCCTCGCCCCAGTGGCAGGCGTATTCCCTGAAAGAGGCAGAGGATGGCGGGGTGAGTAATGCTCTGTTTAGAACAAGTTATTTGGGGTACTGTATGGATACTGGCATTGGGGGACTGGAACTACTGACGAAGTTCAGAGTCAACCCATCTGGTGTCTTCTACTGTGTTAGTCTCCTGCCAAAAGGGGAGCTGTGCACCAGACCTAGCCGGGACAGGGGCTTTTGGAGAGGACTGAGTGCGAGCCTCTTGCCGTCCGATTATGGGCCAGGACCTCAAATCAGGAAGGCGGATGGTTTATCCCGGCAGACAGTCCTGGAACCTTAAGACTACTTTTCCAACATCCTTAAATGGACCCGTTTGGGTCCCACTGCGGCTGTTGGACTACTTCCCAGGGGGAGTAATGTCATGAATCGTGAGATATTAAAGTGTTTCTACGTGAAATCCAAATTCATGTATTGCAGAAGATGAGACATTGTGGAGTACATATTGCAAGAGATACTGGAAATGGCTTAATTTGTCCTGACTAGGTCACTAGGACAATGACCCTTCAATGCTTGGCTCAGACTAGTGAAATAAGTGGAGCCGGGCTTGTGAGAGACAATTTATTGTCCAGTGTGTAGAGGTGTTAATTGTTGTTCTGATTGATTCATTGTAGTGATTACCCCCTGGGGGCTTCTGTCTCAACACACATAGTCAGGCTATTCAAGCTTTGGGACCAATTTCTGCTGAGACATTTTGAAGTCCTCATTTGCATGGAAGAGGACCTGAGTGGAAACCACAAATGTACTTTACAATTGACCAATAGAAAAGCGGTTGTTGGGGGCGGGATGTTTCAAATTCTGTATAAAAGTGTGCTGTGTACTTTCAATAAAGGGTTCTGGTTGAACATACATACAACTCGCTTGGTGCGTGTTCTTCATGGATCCAATCGGCACATAGCTGTAGGTTGGATCCCGGAATCTTGGATGACTGGACCATCAGATGTTGCAATCTGCAAGCTGATCCGATAGAAGCAGAGGAGTGTCGGGAGAGCAGGACCTGGGCGAGCAAGGGTCTCGTCACAGGCTTTACAACCATTTTAACTGCTTCTAGGCAGCTGAGGATCAGATTACAGTCTGCTATGTTATTCTCATGTGTCTGTTTTCATCAGAAGCAATCCTTCCTGCAGTTTGAAAATCTGTGTATGTATTAGAATTAGAAAAAATCTTAAGACCATGTCAAAAGATTTAGAACAGTTAAGCCCTGCACACACAATCAGTTTGTCTGATGAAAATGGACCGATGAACCGGTTTGTTTTCCATCGGTGAAAAAAATAGAACATGTTTTAAAATGTTCCCATGGATAAAAAAAACAATAGAAAAAAACGATTGTCTGTGTGGAAGTCCACCGGTCAAAAATCGACGCATGCTCATAATCAAATCGACGCATGCTCGGAAGCATTGAACTTCATTTTTCTCAGCACGTCGTAGTGTTTTACGTCACCACATTTAGACATGGTCGGATTTTTTGACCGATGGTGTGTAGGCAAGACTGATGAAAGTCAGCTTCATCAGATATCTGATGAAAAAATCCATCGAATTAGATTCCATCAGATATCCGATCGTGTGTACAGGACTTTAATGTTGGCAACCTGGCTGAAGGTCTCAAAACTGCTTTGGAGTATCTAGATCAAAGCTATAGTAGTCTAGAATCTCAGAAGCTAAAGATGATGGGGGTTATTTACAAAAGGCAAAACCACTGTGCACTACAAGTGCAAACTACAAGTACAAAGTGCACTTGAAATTGCACTGAAAGTGCACTTGGAAGTGTAGATCCGAGTGGGACATGCAAGGGGTGTAAAAAAAAAACATTTTAGCTTGCGCATGATTGGATGATAAAATCAGCAGAGCTTGCCCTCATTTCAGATCTACCGCGATTTACAGCGACTGCACTTCCAAGTGCACTTTCAGTGCAATTCCAAGTGCAATTTGCATTTGTAGTTTTCACTTGTAGTGGAAAGTGGATTTGCCTTTTGTGAATAACCCCCAATGTTTAAAAGGTGTGCATCCAATTGCTTCTAAGCTGCTATACACCATTCAGAAGAAATGGTCAACTATGGATTTAAAAATGCTAGAAAGAAGAAAATTCAGGATATGCATTAAATGTTGTGTTTCTACAGGACAACTTGAAAGGACTGTAAAACCATAATTAAATGCATGATGTAGCGATACCAATATTTAGGTCCTTTACCCACTTCAGCATAACCCAGATCCTCCTCCTGCTGTAAAACGTAAAGGAAAAGCACAAGTCAGTTGCCAAACCGTTCTTCTACATGCACTGAGGTTTGCAAAGAAGCTTTTATGTGTAATGCTACCCTTGTGAGGGCCGCTGATAGAATCTATACCCCACTAGTTTCCCAGACTCTGCAAATCCTCTGTCACCTCTGACACCCTGGGTTCAGTAATTTTTACTAAATGTCACCTATAATAAGAAACGTATACAATACCAGTGAGACAGTTCAAGTTTGTTTACTGTGGTAAAAGGGACACATAAAAGTGTAAAACATAACACTGAATGAATGAAAACTTATATAGCGCGGCACATGCAAACTAAATCGCCTCTGGGCGCTTGCAAACACTGTAAATTGCAAAGGTATTTTATATGAACAATATTGCACTGGTTATAAACACTATTTAAAAAGAGGAAAGAGAAATGCAAAGTATACAAAATGACCCAAATTGTGGTAAACCCTGTTTCCGTCACAGTAACTTATGTGCACAGGTCAGCAGAAGAGTAGGGAACTGACACTTGATTCACTATGTCAGGTTCACTCCCTTCTGTTTCCTCAACCCACGGCCATTAACATAAGTACATGACAAACAATATTCAAACTATTGTGTTTAAATTGTCTGGCTCCTTTAAATAGAGTGCCAGAGAAAGTGAGAGCAGACAATTTGTGCTAAAAACCACTTTAGTCACTCTAGCGAATAAAAAGAGGATAAAAGGGATTGAAGTGTTAATCATTGGAATCCAGCAGATCTTCAGCTAACCTTGACGTATTAATCATAGGGTGATCCTTGAGGATAGGGTATAGAAAATTTGGCTGATCTGTGGTGTATCCTTTTTTAATTCACACTTTTTCTATATAGCTGGGATATTATTGTATTCAAAGAGATTGCTGGTGGTTAAGATATGAATATAGATGTCTGCATACAGGGTTCGTTAGAGTATGTGAACTAACTTTAAGTGGCACCACAAGTACCAGAAAGCTGGGTTGAATAAGGGATGCCTCTGTGCAGTGTCTTTGCAGAATCTAACCCGCTCACTACACAGAAGCTGCTGAATGAAGACTCTTTCAGGAACTCCCTCTGAATCCTGGCTCTGGGAATGGCATCTGAGCCTGTCACACCACATCGCGGCCTACTCAGATCTGAAGTGCAGGTGTCGCTGGAGGATCTGGAACGATGCTGTCTGCAGAGGTCCCTCTTGATGCAGCTTTACGTCTCCTTGCTTTGCAGGCTATATGCCACTGCATTACTTTGATTTTATTCGCTTTATATGTCTTCTCAAACGTGAGTGACCTTTTTATATTTTTAACAAATGTTCTCATTTTGAAACGGAATCACACTATGTGGCCCAATCTTTTTCTTCTACTATATGTTACATTGGGAGGATGTATATGTGAAATACTGCTGCTCCATCCATGTTCTATATATTCATTGATGCCAACTCTGTGATATATCTCTGCCTGGTTCCATTGGAAGTCGTACTAGTTTAATTCTTCCTGAGTGAGATACACCAACAAGCCTGTTTGACTCATCAGGCGTAAGCCTCGCTTGGTCCAACTCGTTTGGTGAGCCTTCAATCTTCACGGTGGTGGATAACCTACAGACAACTGATTATATAGTCATTTTTCATTTCAGTGGAATTTTTTGGACTTTATACTCACTAGTTTACCAACACACTTGGTTTATTGTCACTTTGGTGTTTACTAATGTTGTTCAATATAGATATTTATCTATCTCTTTGTACATCTATACACTTTGTTTATCAGGATTTTTGTTTTTTATATTTTATGCACTATTAATTTTGGTTGTTTTATTAATATTCATGTATTACCTTCTGTGTGTATATTGAAATTAGCACATTAGTGCAGTCTAATTGTTCAATTCATATAGATAGCACCCTCTTATTCATCTATTTATATACTTTTTGATCACATCAAAATCATAATTTTCAAGGCCGCACTTTACCATTTTCACTTTGCCTATATACAGTATACCTGCTGTGCAGGCAGCTATTATTATATCCATTTACTACTTGACAGCACGGTTTTCCTTCTTTTCTTATAACTTGGCAGCAGCTCACACTGGCACAGAGCTCAGAACTACACATCCCACGATGCTTTGCTCTGCACTAAGTTTTGTCTAAAGGGAAATGGCACAGGGAGTCCAAGCCAACACTAGAGGGAGACAACCCCATATTAATAACACTGTACACTGTTTCTGAATCAAAGGCATAATAGCCAGCTCCTTGATACATATGTAACAGGTCCTTGTGCACAAATATGCTTTGTTAAGTTGAATAATATTACAACAAAAAAACAAAAAAATGTAGGAGAAATTAAACTATACATGCTCCTAAAAAGTATTGGGGAGATTTGGGACTTCATATAAAGCCTGCAATACAGGGTGTTGACCCCTTTATCAGAGGCAGCTCGATTCTTTGTGAGGCCTTATGCAAAACTTAGACACAAGGCCCCATTCACACCCTTAAGGGGAAAGATAATTTAAGCAAGTAAACTGGCTGCAGAAAATGCACGGATCTAGCACACAGGTAATCAGCACCACTTCCAGGGCACCCTCCTCACCCATCAGACATATTCAGCCAATGCAAGAGGGGGGAGAGAGGGGGAGGTAAGAAAGAGAGAGGGGTAATAGAGAGATCCGATGGTGCCGACATTAGTAATAATCACAGGAAAATTAGGCGGCTGGGAGGCCCCTGTAAGTGCGAGGCCTTAGGCGACCGCCTAATTTGACTAGTTAGAGAGCCGCCGATGATGCCGACATTAGTAATAATCACAGGCAAATTAGGCGACCATGAGGCCCCTGTGAGTGCGAGGCCTTAGGCAACCGCCTAATTTGCCTAATTAGAGAGCCCTTTATTACACATTGATACGACTGAAGCATAGATGAATGGACTCATTATTTCACTGAAACAAGGTAAAAAATCTATGCAAAGCTTCACTTGTTGAAGAAGACCATTTATATTTTTTATAAGTTGTTTTAGTTAGCTTGAGCTGAAATGGCAAAGCTATATATTTATTTGCTTGGTTTATGTTTACCATGCTATGGTTTCTGTTGATTGGTGATTAATTGTTTTTATAAAATAGTATTTTGACGTAGCTTTTATCAATACCCATAATAAAGGCCACAGCTAGTTTTATTAGATTAGATAGTGTTTGGTTTATTAACCCCTTCCATACAGGGCATTTTCACCCCCTTCCTGCCCAGACCAATTTTTAGTTTTCAGCGCTGTTGCACTTTGAATGACAATTGCGCGGTCAGGCAATACTGTACCCAAATTAAATCATTATGTTTTTTTCCCCACACAAATAGAGCTTTCGTTTGGTGGTATTTGATCATCTCTGCGGTTTTTATTTTTTGCGCTATAAACAAAAGAAGAGCGACAATTTAAAAAAAAAACACAATATTTTTTCCTTTTTATTTAATACATCTCACAATATTTTTCAGTTTAGACCGATACGTATTTTACGTATTTTTGGTAAAAAAAAAAACGCAATAATCGTATATTGATTGGTTTGCGCAAAAGTTATAGCGTCTACAAAATAGGTGATAGATTTATGGCATTTTTATTTAATTTTTTTTACTAGTAATGGCGGGGATCTGCGTTTTTTTTTTTTGTGACCGTGACGTTGCGGCGGACATATCGGACACTTTTGACACGTTTTTGGGACCGTTCACATTTACACAGCGATTAGTGCTATAAAACTGCACTAATTACTGTGTAAATGTGACTGGCAGGGAAGGGGTTAACACTAGGGGGCGCTGAAGGGGTTAAAATGTTTTCTAAAGTATGTTCTAACTGTAGGGGGAGGGGGACTCACAGGGGGAGGAGATCGATGTGTGTTCCTCTGTACTGGGAACACACATCAGTCTCCTCACCGCTGACAGGAGGTGGATCTGTGTGTTTACACACACAGATCCACACTCCTGCCGTGATTTCCGGAAATCGCGGGTGCCCGGCGGCAATCACGGCCGTCGGGCACGCGCGCGGGATCGCGGGTGGTGCCGCGGGCGCGCGCGCGAAAAAGGAACGCCGTGAAGACAGGACGTTGTGCAACGTCCTGTCTCATCGGCGAGGGGATCACCATGACGTGATTCCCCTATAGGCTGGTAGGGAAGTGGTTAAATGTATTAAATGTGTTAATTTAGTGCAGTCCCATAGTAGCATTGATTGTATGAGAGGAATACCTCAAATTACCGGAATATTTACTACCATCAGAGGCGGCTCTTTAATTTGCCTTTCGGGTTAGTGTGTGTCGTGTAGATCTCGCAAGCGGTGGGGTGAGCGGACGGCAGGCGCACTGCACAGAGCCGCAGAGTCCGGTCCGCGGCGGCGGACGAGTGACAACACGTCTTTACGATCGATCACCGTGGTGGGTATGGCTCTGGCTGCCTGCGTCCAATAGCAGGCTCCAACGCCTCAGCGCTGTCCTCCTCCTAGCCTTTCCCCTAAAGTCAGTGACGGCGGCCCCAGTGCATGGCAGGAGTTGTAGTTCTCACATAGAGCACTGCAGGGCACTCAGAGAGAGAGAGGACCTCACGCTGTGCTTCTCCTGATGCCTTAAGTAGGGGGCCAAGTCACAGAGGCGAGGAGCAGGTAGGTTGTCTGTACCCTGGCACAGTGGCAACTTTTGATGGGTAACAGTGGCAGTATTTGATGGGGCACAGTGGCAGCATTTAATGTGGCACAGTGGCGGCATTTGAGGCACAGTGGCAGCATTTGTGGGGCACCGTGGCTGTGTTTCATGGGGCACTGTGGCGGCATTTGATAGGCACAATGAGGTGGCATTTGATAGGCACAGTGAGGCGGCATTTAATGGGGCACAGTGGCAGCATTTGATGGGGAACAGTGGCAGGATTTGATGGGGCACTGTGGTGGCATTTGATGGGGCACTGTGGCGGCATTTGATGGGGCACTGTGGCGGCATTTGATGGGGCACTGTGGCGGCATTTGATAGGCATAGTGAGGTGGCATTTGATAGGCACAGTGATGCAGCATTTGATGGGGCACAGTGGCAGCGTTTGATGGGGAACAGTGGCAGCATTTGATGGGGCACTGTGGCAGCATTTGATGGGCACAGTGGCGGCATTTTCTGGGGCACAGTGGCAGTGTTTGATGGGGCACAGTGGCAGCATTTGATGTGCACAGTGGCTGCTTTTTATGGGGTACAGTGGCGGCATTTGATGGGGCACAGTGGCAATGTTTGTTGGGGCAGAGTGGCAGTGTTTGATGGGGCACAGTGGCAGCATTTGTTGTGCACAGTGGCAGCATTTGATGGGGCACAGTGGCGTATTTGATGGGGCACAGTGGCAGCGTTTGAAGGGCACGGTGGTTGCGTTTGATGGGCACATTGGCTGCATTTCATGGGCATGGTGGCTGCGTTTGATGGACACAGTGGCTGCAATTGATGGGCACAGTGACTGTGTTTGATGGGCACAGTGACTGCAGTTGATGGGCACAGTGAGGTTGCATTTGATAGGGCACAGTGAGGTTGAATTTGATGGGGCACAGTGGCAGCATTTGATGGGGCACAGTGGCTTCATTTGAAGGACACAGTGGCTGTGTTTAATGGGCACATGGCTGCATTTCATGGGCACAGTGGCTGCGTTTGATAGACACTGTGGCGGCATTTGATAGGCACAATGAGGTGGAATTTGATAGGCACAGTGAGGTGGCATTTGAGAGGCACAGTGAGGCGACATTTGATGGGCACAGTGGCTGCATTTGATGGGCACAGTGGCTGCACTTGATGGGGCACAATGGCAGCATTTTTTAAGGGGGCACTGTGGCAGCATTTGATGGGGCATGGTGGTAGCATTTGATGGGGCATGGTGGCTGCATTTCATGTGCATGGTGACTGCGTTTGATGGGCACAGTGACTGCATTTGATGCCCCCCCCCAAAAAAAATCCATACCAGACCCTTTAGGTCTGATATGGATTTTAAGGGGAACCCTGCACCACAATAAAAAAATGGCTTGGGGTTCCCCCCAAAATACCATACCAGACCCTTATCCGAGCACGCAACCTGGCAGGCCGCAGGAAAATAGGAGGGGACGAGAGAGCGCACCCCCTCCTGAACCGTACCAGGCCACATGTCCTCAACATGGGGAGGATGTCCCCATGTTGATGGGGGAAACGGGGCTCATCCCCACAACCCTTGCCCGGTGGTTGTGAGGATCTGCGGGCAGGGGGCTTATTGGAATCTGGAAGCCCCCTTTAACAAAGGGAAACTCCAGATCCCCCCATGTGAATTGGTAACGGGGTACATTGTACCTCTACCATTTTACAACAAAAAGTGTCAAAATGTTAAAAACCACAGAAGACAGTTTGGGACAAGTCTTTTATTAAAAAAAAAAAAGGTTCCCATGATGAAATCCTGTCTCAAGCGATCAGGAGGAAAAACAAAAAGGACGCTACGAATGATACCGCCTTATAGGAGGCGCCTGGCTGAATGACGGTCGCTTGGTGTGACAGCTTTTTTATAGCTGAGGGCGGGTCCACCTGTCACATGCATGGGTGATCCCGCCCCCTCTCTGATGCAAGGAGAAAGCCGGGGGTTACCCAATGGCGTGCACGGGTGACCCCGCCCCCTCTGGCACGTCTGAAGGGCCTGATATGGAATTTTTTTAATTTAAGTTTAGGGTTCCCCTTAATAGTAATACCAAACCCAAATGGCCTGGTAATGGACTAAGGAGGAACTCGGCGGTATTACCGCGGTGTCCCATTGTTTTCAATGGGAAGGAGCAGTATACACACCGCGCCTGTTACCACTCCAAAGATGCTGCTTGCAGGAGACTTTTTTTTTCTCCCGCCAGCGCATCGCCTCAGTGTGAAAGCCCTCAGGCTTTCGCATTGAGAATGCTGGGGCAGGAGTATTTCAGGCATTATTTTTGCACTATTTTTAGCGCTAAAACGTCTGAAATACTCGTCAGTGCAGGGACTTTTCTAAGCACGGAAAACATGCACTACTTTACAGGCTTACTTTAGACACCCAGCAGGTATGAAATATTTCACTTTCACATTAAGCATTATTAAAATCTCTGCTCCCGAAAAAACTGCCATTTAAAAAAAAATTGCATTGATTCATGCCCCCGGGGACAGGACTCAGGTCCCAAACACCTTTTATGACAATAACTTGCATATTAGCCCTAAAAATTAGCACTTTTGATTTTTCATGTTCGTGTCCCATAGACTTAAAAGGTGTTCACGTGTTCGAACACATTTTTTGCCTGTTCGCATTTTCTGTTGCGAACCGAAACGGGGGTGTTCGCCCCCCCCCCCCCACCCAAAAAAGGAATCCATTTTATTGGGATGGTAAAATCATAAACCGAAGTGAGCAGCTTCATTGTTTCCAATGTTGAAGATGTTTGGTTGCAAACTTGATCACTCATGGGTACATGTTGATGCTTTAAACAAGCTAATGCTTGCATAAGCGTGCACATCTTTACTAAGTGTGTACATCTTTACTGTTGTTTTCACACAATCATTTTAAATAAAGGATGTGATGCTTGCATATTTTTCTTTGATGGGTATTGCATCACTACTTTACTGATAGTCTACTTTTACCAGCAGCACAATCAAACACCTCCCCATTTGAAATAAAGAACAGTAATCTAACTTATACATTATAGCTGTAAACTTTGAATTGTATACATGTTTTAATGTATTGATGGAATTATTCTGTGTTTTTTTATTGATGGGTTGTAATCTGTGCAGACTCACATATAATATCTTAATCAACCTTGGGATCTTAATATATTTTTAACATTTTTAATATTAGTAGTTCTTATAATACACATATTATGGCATTTGGTATCACTAGATACGTTCAGTTCACCAACCTGCCACCAGAGGGTGTATTCAGTATTTCAAAAGGATTAGTTGGTTTTAAACTTTTTTTCTCTTTTTTTTAAATCTTTTTTATAAGTATAAGTATTAAAACTATGTATGTTTATGTATCTGCATTTGCGCTCATTTAGAATCTCACTATGTGTGCAAGTTTTTGTTGCCTCTATGATGTTTTTTTATCCCTGCTGCTCACGCTAATAATGAGTAGGCTATTTAAGCCTAAGCCACCTAAAGCACGCAGTATCCCATGAATAAGTCGCGTGACCGTGACGTAACGCGTAGGGACGAGCTTACGATCGGATTCAAGCCCATCGGATAGGATTGATGAGGACTGCACACTGAGCGGCGTTCAATGCTTGCAATAAGCAGGGATTCGTGAGTGCAATTGCTGTTACTTTTAGGATCGTACGACCGTTTTCTTTGATGTTTGTGCAATGAGGTTCTCTTTCCTTTCTCTTTCATACAACATCCACCTGTGAGTGCTTGCTCAACGGATTGCAGCCTTGGAGTATCTGGGACTCGCATTCCTTAGTGGAGGAAGGCTTGTATGTTTTTTCCTGTTTGGAACTCTTATTTTGTGCACTTGGTTTTGGACTTATCATTTGATGTATATGTTTTTACCATTGATTATTTGCACATGGAGACTGTCTCTCCCTGATCAATTCGCAATATTATTAATATTTTGCAATTTTACATTTACACTTGTAAGTTAACACTAGCGCATCCATATTTCATAATATTTTATGGTTAGTTAGTGACCTTGAGGGAAACTTTATCATACAATTATTTTTTTTGCGTATTAAAAGAAAGTTTATAACCTTACATTACTCATATGTATTCCTAGACACTTGTAAAATCATTCATACTGGAAAGCTTGGCCTTTTTATTTTCAGACTCAATGTTTTTTCTTAAGTAAGTGAATTAAAAAAATCCAAAGAAAAATTTGCAAGTTTAGGCATTTGTTGAAAGCTCACCTTTAAGTTAGTTGTACAGATAGAGCTGTTTAGTTAGTCCTAGCACTATTTTAATGTTCTGTTAGCCTGCAATTATGCTTTACATGAAGGTTTGGACACTGAATAGGGAAAAAATGATTTACTATTTAATATGATCTACACATGAAATGTCACATTTCAGAAATGTATTAGGATTGAGATTCAGCAAGAAGTCAAGTAGATTACCAGTTTTGAAGTTTAAAAGGGTAGCACTGGCTGTGTGATAAAAACTGTTTTATATGAATATAAAATGTCATTAATTTACAGTGAACATCAATGTCCTAGAAAACTGTGAAATATTTAACGGCTTAGTACGTCTTAAATACTATTAGATTTACTCAATAGGTATTAAAAAATATATAAAAAATTTAATATTTTATGCAGGAAAGTTAATGTTCCCTTAAAGTGTATGTCTGTGTAGAACAAAACATTTGAATCAGTTGACAGGGGGAAGGAAGGGGATTAATGCACACAGATCAAGTTTTAACCACTTGCTTACTGGGCACTTATACCCCCCTCCTGCCCAGGTGATATTTCAGCTTCCGGCACTGCGTCGCTTTAACTGACAATTGCGCGGTCGTGCGACGTGGCTCCCAAACAAAATTGACGTCCTTTTTTCCCCACAAGTAGAGCTTTCTTTTGGTGGTATTTGATCACCTCTGCGGTTTTTATTTTTTGCGCTATAAACAAAAAAGAGCGACAATTTTGAAAAAAATACAATATTTTTTACTTGTTGCTATAATAAATATCCCAATTAAAAAAAAAAAAACTTTTTTTTTCTCAGTTTAGGGCGATGCGTATTCTTCTACATATTTTTGGTAAAAAAAAAAAAAAAAATCGCAATAAGCGTCTGGTTTGCGCAAAATTTATAGTGCCTACAAAATAGGGGACAGAATTATTATTTTTTATTATTTTATTTTTACTAGAAATGGCGGCGATCTGCGATTTTTATTGTGACTGCGACGTTATGGCGGACACATCGGACACTTTTGACACATTTTTGGCGTCATTCACATTTATACTGCGATTGGTGCTATAAATATGCACTAATTACAGTATAAATGTGACTGGCATTGAAGGGGTTAACACTAGGGGGTGAGGAAGGGGTTAAATGTATTCCCTGCATAGTGTTCTAACTGTAGGTGGAGGGGGGGTGACTGGGGAGGTGACCGATCTGTGTCTCTATGTACAAGAGACACAGATCCGTCTCCTGCTCTCCAGAGACAGAACACTGTCTCTATGTAAAACGGCAATGAGAGATGATCTATGAGATCATCTCTCATTGGCCGCACAGATCACATCGCAAACGGCCACTCTGATTGGCCGTTCGCGGCGATCTGTGATTGGCTGTGTCCAAGGGACACGGCCAACACAGTGTTTCCCCGCAGCGCGCTCTGGAGCGCGCGCCGGGAAACAGCTAGTGACAAGCCGTCAATTGACGGCTTGTTGACAAATTAGATTCGCGCTAGAGCCGTCATTCGGCTGTAGCGCGGATCTCAAGTAGTTAAAGGGGTTGTAAAGGTTTGTTTTTTATCTCCTAAATAGGTTCCTTTACGTTAGTACATTGTTGGTTCCTTCGATTTCCCTTCTAAATGTTTTTTTTACTTTGTCTGAATTTCTCACTGAGGAGTAGGGATGAGCTTCGAGTTTGAGTCGAACTCCGAGTCGAACTCCTCTCAGATAGCATTTGTGTGCCTCCCATATATAATGGTGTTAATTCATTAGTCATTAATTGAAAAAAAGGCATCTAGTTCCTGAGCTATCCGGTTTTCATACTCTGGATCTTTTAGAAGTGTCTCATTTATTTTCCAGCTCCATTCACAAGGGCCTGTCTCAACCCATTCTATGCTATAGTTAGTAGGTGCGTGATCCGATAATGTGAATGACCCTATAAATGCTTCCCGTAGACGCAGCAGCACACTCTGAGCTATAAAAACATAGTCAATTCTTATATATGTCTTATGTTTTGCAGAGAAAAAACTGTAGTCTCTGTCATGTGCATGTAGAGTCCTCCAACTGTCTATCATCTGCAAATCCTGCAGTAATCTCTTTGCTTTACGTAGTTTTATGCTGGATAGAAGAGAAACGTCCTTTAATACATCTAGTGTGGGGTCTAACGCTATATTCAGATCACCACCCAATATTAACCACTTGACCACTGGGCACTTAACCACTTAGCAACCACCTGCCGAAAAATAACGGCGGCAAGGTGGTTGCTTAACTCTGGGATCACGTTATATAACGTGATTCCAGAGTCGCGCTCCTGCGCGCCCCCTGGGGCGCGCACACGGGAATGTCCGTGACCGCGGGTCCAGAGGACCCGGGTCACGGATCACGGTAAATTGCCGCTGATAGCGGCGGTTTACCACGTGATCGCGCCGTCCAATGACGGCGCGATCAGATGTAAACAGACCGGCGTCATTTGATGACGCCGGTTCCTCCCTCCTCTCTCTGTACCGATCGGTACAGTGTGAGAGGAGAGGGGAGGGAGCGGATGGCAGCGCCAGTGCTGCGGGCTGGATCTGTGACAAATGTAGTCACAGATCCAGTTTTAATGAATTTTTACAATGGGAAGTTCTCAGGATATGTAGGGTAGACCCCCTCTCACTGTCATGTATTATCATGTTCCCTTCTGTATATATATGAATTTTACCGTGCCATTATTTATTGAACTGTATGAACTTGTATGGTATACAATAAATGTACCTTGTCTTGACCCCTCACTGATAACTGTGTGCTTCATTTAAAGTCCCGCCTCTCCCCTTTTTCTTGTTTATGACCCCAGGGATGGAGGCCTGTGACTGCTTCTGGTCCTCGCCTCATTTAAAGTCCCACACGCTCCTTTTATATGTCAGATCCATCCATCCATCCCTCCCTGCTCAGCCATCCCTGCTGCACATACTCTGCAATGCTGGGCAACACTCTGGGGGGGGGCAACACTCTGGGGGGGGGCAACACTCTGGGGGGGGGCAACACTCGGGGGGGGGGGCAACACTCTGGGGGGGGGCAACACTCTGGGGGGGGCAACACTCTGGGCATACTCTGCAATACTCTGGGCATACTCTGCAATACTCTGGGCATACTCTGGGCATACTCTGGGCATACTCTGCAATAATCTGGGCATACTCTGCAATACTCTGCAATACTCTGGGCATACTCTGGGCATACTCTGCAATACTCTGGGCATACTCTGCAATACTCTGGGCATACTCTGCAATACTCTGGGCATACTCTGCAATACTCTGGGCATACTCCGCAATACTCTGGGCATACTCCGCAATACTCTGGGCATACTCTGCAATACTCTGGGCATACTCTGCAATACTCTGGGCATACTCTGCAATACTCTGGGCATACTCTGCAATACTCTGGGCATACTCTGCAATACTCTGGGCATACTCTGCAATACTCTGGGCATACTCTGCAATACTCTGGGCATACTCCGCAATACTCTGGGCATACTCTGCAATACTCTGGGCATACTCTGCAATACTCTGGGCATACTCCGCAATACTCTGGGCATACTCTGCAATACTCTGGGCATACTCCGCAATACTCTGGGCATACTCCGCAATACTCTGGGCATACAGCGCCCCTGTCCCCGTGAGCTCGCATGCAGAAGCGAACGCATACGCAAGTCCCGCCCACATATGAAAACGGTGTTCAAACCACACATGTGAGGTATCGCTGCGAACGTTAGAGCGAGAGCAATAATTTTGGCCCTAGACCTCTTCTCCAACTAAAATGATGTAACCAGTAAAAATATTTAAAGCGTCACCTATGGGGATTTTTAAGTCGCAAAGTTTGGCGCCATTCCACGAGCGTGTGCAATATTGAAGGGTGACATGTTGGGTATCTATTTACTCGGCGTAACTTCATCTTTCATATTATGCAAAAACATTGGGCTAACTTTAATGTTTTTTTTTTTTAAAAGCACAAAACTGTTTTATTTCCAAAAAAAATGTGTTCGAAAAATTGCTATGCAAATACCATGCGCGATAAAAAGTTGCAACAACCGCCATTGTATTCTCTAGGGTCTTTGCTAAAAAAGCATATATAATGTTTTGGGGTTCTATGTAATTTTCTAGCAAATAAGTGTTGATTTTTACATGTAGGAGAGAAATGTCAGAATTGGTCTAGGTGCTCCAGAACGCCTGATGGCGTTCCCTGCATGTTGGGCCTCTGTATGTGGCCACGCTGTGTAAAAGTCCCACACATGGGGTATCGCCATACTCGGGAGGAATAGCAGAATGTGTTTTGGGGTGTAATTTGTGGTATGCATATGCTGTGTGTGAGAAATAACCCGCTAATATGAAAATTTTGTGGAAAGAAAATAAAAATGAAAAAAATCTTGATTTTGCAAAGAATTGTGGGAAAAATTACAACTTCAAAAAACTCACAATGCCTCTTTCTAAATACCTTGGAATGTCTTCTTTCCAAAAAGGGGTCATTTGGGGGGTATTTGTACTTTTCTGGCATGTTAGGGTCTCAAGAAATGAGAGAGGATGTCAGTACATCAGATGTGATCAAATTGATCAATTTTCAGTAATTGGTACCATAGCTTTTAGACCCTATAACTTTCACCCAGACTAAATAATATCTAAATTTTTTTTGTTTTGTTACCAAAGATATGTAGCAGTATACATTTTAGGCCAAGTTTATGAAGAAAAAATACTTTTTTGCAAAATGTTATAATGGAAATGAAGAAAATTTCATTTTTTTACGAAATTTTCGTTCTTTTTTCATTTATAGTGAAAAAAATAAAAACCGCAGAGGTGATAAAATACCACCAAAAGAAAGCTCTATTTGTGGAAAAAAAGGACAAAAATTTCATTTGGTTATAGTGTTGTATGACTGAGTTATTGTCATTCAAAATGTGAGAGCACCGAAAGCTGAAAATTGGTCTGGTTATTAAGTGGGTTTAAGTGCCCAGTAGTCAAGTGGTTAAACACCCTTCCTAACCAGACCAATTTTCAGCTTTCACATTTTGAATGACAATAACTCAGTCATACAACACTGTAACCAAATTAAATTTGTGTCCTTTTTTTCCCACAAATAGAGCTTTCTTTTGGTGGTATTTGATCACCTCTGCGGTTTTTATTTTTTTCGCTATTAATGAAAAAAGAACGAAAATTTTGTAAAAAAATTAATTTTTCTTCATTTCTATCATAACATTTTGCAAAAAAAGTATTTTTTCCTCATAAATTTAGCCTAAAATTTATACTGCTACATATTTTTAGTAAAACAAAAAAAAATGGGATATTATTTAGTCTGGGTGAAAGTTATAGGGTCTACAAGCTATGGTACCAATTTCTGAAAATTGAACAATTTGATCACACCTGAAGTACTGACAGCTTCTCTCATTTCTTGAGACCCTAACAAGCCAGTAAAGTACAAATACCCCCTGTCACGCATCTGGTGGTGGAGCTTGATGTGCAGTGAAAAGCTGCTCGTGCTCCTCCCACTCCGGAGGCCCCGATAGAGGATACAGGGAGCCCGAAAGTGCAGAGTCGCACAGGCGCCTGGCAGGATCGCTGGTGCCGGTAGAGTAGGGATCCGCTGTACACCTGGGCGGGATCAACAGAGCTGAGGATGACACCACTGGTCAGAGTTCAGCACAGAGGGAGGTGTTCCGTAGTACCAAGTCTATGGCAAGATTAGGCCAGCACAGAGGGAGGTGTTCCGTAGTACCAAGTCTATAGCAAGATCAGGCCAGCACAGAGGGAGGTGTACCGTAGTACCAAGTCTATAGCAGGATCAGGCCAGCACAGAGGGAGGTGTACCGTAGTACCAAGTCTATAGCAGGATCAGGCCAGCCGGAACAATGTGAGCGAGCGGATCTTGGTGCAGGAGTTGAGCAGGGATGGATCGTGAACAAGCCGGGGGTCAGTAACTGGCGGGCAGCAGACAGGCAGGCGGGACAAGCAGAAGCGTGGTCAGACAGGCTGTAGGTCAGGGCAGGCGGAGATCAGAGTAGTCGGAAGGCAAGCCGGTTTCAGGAACGGAAGGTCAACAGGTACAGGTATCAGGTCGGTTTCCAGGGACGCGCTGTAGATCCAGCAGCAAGAGGCCAAGGGATCAGCACACCTAAATAGCCCCTCCTGGGCGCCAAGATGGCGTCCACACGTGCCCGCGCGCGTCACCGCGAATGCGCGCGCCCGTGCGCGCTGTTGCCGCTCGTGCGCCGTTGCCGCGAATGCGCGCGCCCGTGCGCGCCGACGGCCCGCTGCTGCCATCTAGTGGCCGAGTTTGGCCATGACACCCCCCAAATGACCCCTTTTTGGAAAGTAGACATTCCAAGGTAGTTAGTAAGAGGCATAATTCGTTTTTTGAAGTTGTCATTTGTTCCCACAATTCTTTGCAAAATTCTGATTTTTTTTTTCATACCATATTGTCATTATAACAGGTTATTTCTCTCACATGGTATGTATATTCCAACAATGACCCCACAAAATATATTCTGCTGCTCCTCCTGAGTATGGCGATACCACATGTGTGAGACTTTTACACAGCGTGGCCACATACAGAGGCCCAACACCGAAGTAGCAACTTCAAGCATTCTAGGAGCATAAATCACACATCTAATCTCTCAACCACCTATTACATTTTGAAGGTCCTGGAGCACCAGGACAATGGAAACGCCCACAAAGTGACCCCATTTTGGAAAGCTAACACCCCAACGTATAATCTATGAGGCATAATGAGTCTTTTGAACAGTTCATTTTTTTGCTAATGTTTTTGGAAAATGTGGAAAAAAATGCAAATGATTTTTTTTTACACAAAGTTGTCCATTTATAGGATATTTCCAACACATAGCATGTACATAGCAAAAATTACACCCCAAAATATATTCTGCTGCTCCTCCTGAGTATGGCGATACCACATGTGTGAGACTTTTACATAGCGTGGCCACATAGAGACCCAACATCCAAGAAGCACCATCAGGTGTTGTAGGTACACAAATTACACATCCAATTTCCTTACAATCTATCACATTTTTGAAGGCCCTTCATATTTCTAACACAGCATGTACATACCAAGAATTACACCCTAAAATATATTCTGCTGAGTAATGGGTAAAAAAAAAAGATTACCTGTGGTTTTAGTAGTACAATTGTCCACAGGAGGATAGCCCTGATCCAGGCAGCAAGCATTGACATGGTAAGCAACAGTGAATGGAATTGTGCAGGCAGCAGGCAGGAATATTGTCCATAGTCGGTACAGGCAGGCATACTGTGCATATATACTCCAGGGCCAGTGCAAGTAGAAACATTGCCAGCAGTGCCAAAATGTTGGTCCTGGTAGTAAGCAGGAACATGGTCCAAGTAGCAGGCCAGGAAAGAATGGGGACAGGGGTAGAGGCTTCTCCCACCCAAATCTCTTTGAAGCCTCCGGGCAACCAGACCCTAATCTGGGAATGAGAAAACTAAAAATTTAGTTTTTTCATCCAGAAAAACAATTCTGGAGCCCCTCACATATGTGAGACCCCTGTGTTCCCACTAGCATGGCAGGGTAAAAGATCAATCCAAGGGGCAGGCAAAAAACATGGTCAAACAGTCCAGGGTCATTTCCAGAGCAGGCAGAAGTAGGTACAGTTTAGCGTTAGGCAGAAGCGTGGTCGTATAACAGACCAGGGTCAGTTTCAGAGCAGGCAGAGGTAGGTACAGTTTAGCATTAGGCAGAAGCGTAGTCGTATAACAGGCCAGGGTCAGTTCCAGAGCAGGCAGAGTAGGTATAGTTTAGCGTTGGGCAGAAGCGTAGTCGTATAACAGGCCAGGGTCAGTTCAGGAGCAGGCAGCGGTATGTACAGTGGCATAAGAGGTGTGGCCGTAAATGACAATTACGTTTACCATACTTTCCTAATAATCTAGAAAAGTATGGTAACGGCATAAACATTGACTCAAACAAAGGCCTGGTTGGGAAGGACAATCAGGGCAATGATATGTAGTGTCTCTTCTAGTTCCTTCTTTGGTGCACACCCGGCATCTCTTCTGACGTTTTCGGCCTGATTCATGGGGGAGATTTTCTCAATAAAGTGGCGTTCATGGAGTCTGCTCACGCAATCAGAGCGAATGCCATCTGGTGAGTCTACAAGGCAGGAGATAATTTCTTCTTGGTAATGAAGATAAGATAAGGGGGTCCTTGTAGATTTACGGTAAATGACATACGTGTTTTAAATGGCCAAACTGAAAAGATATATGGAGACCTTTTTATACCAAAGCGGCTTTTTCTTGTGGGAAGGTAGGGTTCGAGCATCTGATCATTGAAATCGACTCCCCCCATGAACAAATTATAGTCTTGAACACATTGTGGTTTTTAGATAGGGCCGTTTCTTCTGAGGATTTCCACCTGGGTGTCATCATGTATCGTTGAGAGCATGTGGACATTTCGTTTTTGTCCCTCCACCGGATAGCCAATACTTCCTCATTCCACAAAGACGCCGTCTCCCCTTTTTGCAGTCTTTCCATAACGAGCCTTTGCGGGAAACCCTTCCTATTGGGTCGCACTGTACCACACGCTGGAGTGCCCATCCGGTGAAGGTTGCGGAAGAGGGGCAAACTTGTATAGAAATTATCCACATAAAGGAAACGCATTATCATGTGGTATCTGGTTCTTGACATGGTGGATGAAAAGATTGGCATGTGATGGATGGGTTTTTTGGACCAATATGAGTATGATTTTTTTTTTTTTTTGTGAGCCCCATGTTAAATGTTAGGCCTAAAAATAATTTAAATTCGTCCACTGTCAATGCTCTCCATTTAATAGGGACGGGCGTAACTTGAATTAGGGTGGTCTGTTATAAATTGTTGTGCATAGAGGTTGCACTGGGCCACGATGGAGGATAATAGGTCTTGGGTAAAAACTAAATGAAAAAAATCAATAGGGGCAAAGTTCTCTGTGTTCACCTGAACACCTGGCTGGGCGGTGAAAGGGGGGATGTTTGCTGCTCCTGAATTGGGGGGAAGCCACATAGGGTTTTCAAGGGCATAGGGAAGGCTGGCATGGGTCCTAACGCTTTGGGGCTGAGATGACACTCTGCTGGTTCTTGGCCTTTGCTGCAGTGGTACTTCATCTCTTCTGGATCGCACCAAGCTGCTGGTTGATGCCACTGCATCTCTGGTGGATCGCACTGAGCTGCTGGTTGATGCCACTGCATTTCTGGTGGATCGCACTGAGCTGCTGGTTGACACCACAGCGCTACTTGTGGTAGCCTGCTGCTCCATGTCAATACGTCTTCATTTCATGGGCACACTTTGCTCTTCCTCTGAATTTGTAGAAGACCCACTGCTTACAACCGGTTCATATTCTGAATCAGAATCAGAGAGCTCCCCGCTGCTCTCATCGGTCAAGCACATATGCTGGTATGCCTCCTCAGTGGTAAAAAAACGTTTTGCCATACTGGTGACTGTGGTGACAAACTATGGTAGGGAAACTGGAACAGATATGGCTGCACTGATGGGTGCTGATGAGGCTGGTCTAATGAGGGTGCACTGATGGGTACTGAAGGTGCTCTGATGGGAACTGATGAGGGTGAACCTACTATCTGCCACTGATATGCACTGATAAGGCGGCGGTGATGAGGATACACTGATGAGCACTCACTTATGGGCACTATTGGGCACTCTAGTGGCACTGATGAGCGCTGTAGTGGTGCAGATGGCGCTGATGTGGTACTGATGGTACTAATGTGGCACTGGGCACTGACGGCACCGATGGGCACTGGTGGCACCCATGAGCACTGTAGTGGCACTGATGGAGCACTGGTGGCACCAATGGAGCACTGATGGACACTGGTGGCACAAATGGGCACTGGTGTGGCACTGATGGACACTGGCGGCACTGATGGACACTGATAGGCACTGGTGTAGCACTGATGGAGCACTGATGGAGCACTGACAGACACTGGCGGCACTGATGAGCACAGTAGTGGCACTGGTGGTGCACTGACGGGCACCGATGGGCACTGATGAGCACTGTAGTGGCACTTATGAGCATTGATGGACACTGGCAGCACCGATGAGCACTGTATTGTCACTGGGCACGGTAGTGGCACTGACGGACACTGGCGGCACTGGTGGCACCAATGGGCACTGATGAGCACTGTAGTGGCACTGATAAGCACTGATGGACACTGGCAGCACCGATGAGCACTGTAGTGGCACTGGGCAGAGTAGTGGCACTGATGGAGCACTGGCGGCACTGATGAGCACTGTAGTGGCACTGATGCAGCACTGACAGACACTAGCAGCACCAATGGGCACTGAAGTGGCAGAGGTGGCAATGGTGGGGACTGTAGTGGCACTGATGGGGACATTAGTGGCACTGGTGGGGACTGTGGTGGCACTGATGGGGACTTTAGTGGCACTGGTGGGGACTTTAGTGGCACTGGTGGGGACTGTAGTGGCACTGGTGGCACAGATGGGGACTGTAGGGGGCACTGTTGGGTAGTGTAGTGGCACTGTGTGGCACTGCTAGGCACTGCTGGGCATAATATAGATGCACTCACTTGTAAAAAAATCACTTCTCTCCTCACACGCTGTATCGGTGTGAGGAGAGAAGAGATAACCTCAGGATGACCCTTTAATTGTTTACATTAGAGTGCTCCCTCATTGAAGGGAGCGATCAGGTGGTGAAGAGCCGCTATCATTGGCTCTTCACCGTGATCAGTGTTGCGTCGGGTCCCGCCGACCTGGCGAACACAAAAACTTCCGCGTGCACGTCGCAGGGGGCGCGCAATCACCGTAATTCGGGACGACGTCCCTGGGACGTCGTCCCAAAATAACAGTACTGCGCTGTAGCAGTATTTCTGCTATAGCGCGGTCGGAAAGAAGTTAATACCCCCTCTTTGTTTTGCTGCACTACCTCCAAATATCTTTCCAGCGCTGAGACTGGATCCTCATTAGATAAGTATAGATTTACCAGGGTAACATTTTGCTCATTCAGCAACCCCTTTACTATAAGAAGGTGTCCTGCGTCGTCCGTTATTACATTGGACTCTTTCTAGCGCATCTGTTTCGTAAACATAATTGATACTCCATTTGCCTTTGAAGTTTGCGAGGCATAATGATACACTGTAGGAAATATTTGATTCCCCAATTTTGGAATTCTGTCATTTCTAAAATGTGTCTCTTGTAAGAAAATTATTTGTGACTTAAGTCTACCTAACTGGGCTAACAACTTTGACCGTTTCTCTGGCCTGTTAACCCCTTTACGTTGTAAGATGTGTGACAGGAAGTCAAGTAAATCTGTGTGTGTTGTCCCAGACAGAAGATACTTTTCTGCCTTGTGTAGACAATACACCAATTACTATTGGGCGTTGGCTGCAGAGATGGCCAGAGAGGTTTGGGGCGTTAAAAGGTTTCAGCTGTTCAGAATTAAGCAATTAAAAGCCCCTATAAAGACAGCCTAAGGATAACGACTGATTGCTGGATCCTGAGGCTTTGTGAGTGAAGGAGCAGTCACAAGCACTTCTGAAGAGGTGAGGTGCTGATGGATATTTCTGTGTGAGAAATATCAAAGAGACTTTTTTGTTCTTTTCTGCTGTAGGACCAGCAGTGTCTGCCCAGCAGTAGGCTGTGCCAGAATCAATAGGTAGGTTCCTGTGTTGGGAAGGTAGACGCCCCAAGTGGCAAGGGTTTATTTTATGTTTTGTTTATACTGTTTTGATGCTTGCACATGTATCCCGCAAGGTGGAAAAATAAACCATATAATTTGTTTTCAGTCATCCTCAAGTGCCTTTTTGTACAGTTCAGTGTGTAGTGAACCCATCCAGGGGGTCACACACACCCGCTACAGAGTTAATCCCTCACACATGGTGGAGTGCCGCTGGCAGTTAAAGTAAACCCAAAATGGAGGAGATGCTGAAACAGCTGATTATAGCAAATGCAAATCAACAGCGGAACCTTGCAGCTCAACAACAGGCTCACCAAGAGAGCATGGCAGCTAACCAAAAGAGCATTGCAGCTCAACGACAGGCTCATCAAGAGAGCCTTGCAGCTCACCGAGAGAGAATGGCAGGTTGGGAACGGAAACACCAGCAGCAAATGGAGGCCATCGTGAAACAATTTGAGAGAACAGAGGAAAAGGATAGCAAGCCCTCTCTGATTGAGAATCTAGAGGACCATAATGCTATGGAGGTTACTACGTCTGTTGTTGAGACGGAATCATCACCGGAGTCTAGTACTTCATCAGAGGAACAAGAAGTGGAGCCAGAGGAGTGTGCCCTGGCAGAGCCTGAAACTCCCGAAGTGAAGGAGCCGCCATTAGTAGTAGAAGAGTCTGTAGAGCCTGTTGAATCCAATGTTGTGAATGGTGTTCCAGAGGGCAAACCAGACGAGACCAAACCAGAAGAGAAAGACCCTCATGTACAAGAAGATGCTGAGGAGGTCCCGGCTGTCCCCGCAGTAGCAGCTCCTATGAAGCTGAATCAACGGTCTGACAGTTCTGCTAAATACAGTAGAGAACCTTTAGCAAATACTTTGAAGAAACTTGATGATCCAGATACCAAAGCTGTTACCTTGGAACTGGAACCCAACAAGTTTAAAGGCAAGATTTTGGATTGCTCCAAATTTTTTCGCAAAGCCAAATTGCTTCATTACCATATGAAGTATTTCCCTGGGGTTGACAAGTCAGAGCAGGATCAAAGTCCTGTCACGAGGCATAGGCAGACAAGAGGCTCTTTAGCTCACGGAAAGGCCAATCAGCAAAGCTCAAAGAGAAGACGCACCACAAACAGTTCAAATTCCCACCGACTGTCCCTAAAATACAAAAGCAAGGAGAACTTAATCCAGAAGTCTCATCGCAAGCCAGACAAGCTGTCTGAAAGTGTTAAAGAAGTTCAAAGATTTCTTGAGTCTGAAGTCAAAGAAAAAGAAGAAAAGAAAGCAAAGTCAGAGCTGTCTGGTAGTGAAGAGAACATAAGGGGTTTCTAAGGAGCTCTCACCAAAAAAATTACAACCTTCAAAGCTCAACAGTGATTATAAGGCCCCGTGTTCCGGTAAAAGCAGCGATCATGGATGCCGTCCATATACAAGACTAAGTGATGAGGAGACGCTCAGCGATTCTTGCACGGAAAGCTTACTTTGGAGTGATGAGGATTACAAAGAAGAGATCGTTGTCACGCATGCTCATGGTTTTCTAAATGTTGGCCGCAACAGGAGCAAGTACAGCTCTGCCAAGCAAAGACTTGTGATGGACAATATGGATGAGAATGCTATGGATGCAAATATGGGCGAACTGTTAGATCTCTGCTCAGAAAAGTTTCACCAATCACAGTCCAACACCAGCCAGCCTGATGCAAATGACTCCAAGATTGGGGTTATGGATGAGTTGCTGGGACTCTGCTCTGGAAAATTTGTCTGTCAAGATTGTGGTTCAAATCAAGAATCTTTAAGTTGTACAAAGGCTCATGCTGAAAATGAGAAAAGTGACCTAATGTCTGAAGCAGTTGCTCTCTGGTCTGGTTCTTTCACCAACAGAGAAAATGAGGCCGGGCTTGAGGATTTACATCTTCTACATGTGATAATTCTGACAGCGAAGAGCTTGCAGAAATTGAAAGTGGTGCAGAAGATGAAGAGGAGGATGACACCCTGCAGGATGAGGCGTCTGTGTGGCGATTCCGAAAAGTGCTCCTACCCCCTGGGTTATGTGAAAAGACAAGCGATGTACGCCTGCAGTACCTGCACCCTGGATAAAGAGGAGCCTGCTGGGATATGTCTGGCCTGTACATACAAGTGTCATGAAGGCCACGACCTGTTTGAGCTCTACACCAAGAGGAAATTTCGCTGCGAGTGTGGAAATGCCAAATTTAAACAGCGGGAGTGCAAGTTATGTCCGGATAAAGAGAAGAAAAACCTGGCTAATAATTACAAGGACAATTTCTTTGGCATCTACTGCACATGTAAGAGACCATACCCCGATCCTGAGGATGAGAACCCAGATGAGATGATCCAGTGTGTGGTGTGTGAGGACTGGTTTCATGGTCGGCACCTAGAGGCAGTTCCATCGGAGCACGTTGAGTTGCATGAGATGGGGTGCCAGGGCTGTATGAATCACTGTTCATTTCTTTGGGCCTACTCTGCCAAGTTAGGAGTTCCTGGTGTCACCAAGATTACCAAAGCAGAAACGGAACATGAAGATGTTAAAGTTGATGATTGTCCTACAGAAACAGCCAACCCTCAGAATGGACTAACAATAAATAATGAAGAATGTGTGGAAGATAACGACGATGAGGAGGAGGCAATTCTTACAAAGCTAAATCTGAAGGACTTTATGGAAAATGAAGCTGAACTTTCTGGAAGTGATGTTGAAAGTGAAATCCCTGACCGCTTCAGGGCAAATGAAGTGGCTGAAGTGCAGGAAGTAGGGGTTTGCACATCTTCAGTTCTCAGTCAGTTGCTTGATGGAAATAAAGCTGAAAAACTTAATTCTGACACTGCACTAAATGATGTAGAAAAAGTGTGTGCAATATCCACTGAGCCTTGTGAATGTAGTAAGGCAGGTGATATTCATGAATTTCCCATAGTTGATGATCAGCGGAGCAGGGTCATTGAGGAATCTGAATTGCAGGAAATATGCACCCAGACTGAGGCTATTTTTGCCTCTGTGAATTATTTGCATGTTGAAGAGCAGTGTGTTAAGTTTTATGTTAATGAAGTTGGATTTGAATATAAAGGTAATGTCACATCCTGTGAAACCCAGTCTTTAGAAAGTGTTCTGTCAGAGCAAGTAACGCAATATAATACTTTGGACTTGACTACAAAGATTCCTTGGGAAGTAAAATCTATTTTTCAAAGTGTAGAATTTGTAATGGCAGGTGAAACCTCCATCATTGAAGTGGTCAGAGTGGCTAAATGTACTAATTTATTGGATGCTTTTTCCAAATGTCTTGAAAGGAATGAAGAATATGAGAATTTGTGTCCAATAGTCGATGGTTTCAAAGAAACAAATACTAAAACAATTTTGGGAGACTTTGAGGCAAAGATAGTTAAACAACTAGCCATAAACATAATTTCAAAAGTGATTGTATCTGCTAGACAAGAAATTTTGTCTAGCTCAGTTAATGATGTGTCCGATAGCAGTTGTCAAGTTCTTGGTGAGAATAGGGATGTGCGAACAAGTGATGAACATAGTAAGCAGTTGCTTCAAGAAAGTGACGAGGATTCAGTTTCTGAAAACCTTACATTGGGTTTGGTAGATTTTCACCATACTTGTGAGTATGAACTATCACAAAGTAAGAAACTTGGAAATATAGAATTGACAAGTAATGATTTCCGTCTAGCGCACAAAAGGGAAGAAAAAACGCCTAGTACATTGGTTTATCAGAGGTCATATGCGTCAGACTTTAGTCCAGTTCATAGAAGAACAGATTTTTTTGAGTGTCACCATGCCTTAGAGGATTGCAGTCTTAGTGTGTTTACATCTGAAGAAGGCATCCACATGGATGATCCATGGCAGAGCACAGTGTTATCAGCTCTTGGTATTGGTTATGACTCGCTGAGTTCTTCAGGGATTGAGCTATCGAGGGAAACCTTTGTGTCCATTGAAAAACCAATTAAGGTTTTGCATGGTTTACAACTGAAAATTAGTATATTACAGAGCAAGGAACACCCTCTTATGTACCTCAGCCGAAATTTGAAGACCAATAGGAGAATAAATAGGTGGTTGCTGGCCATTCAGGAATTTAGTTTTGTCGTAACGCATCGCCCCGGTGTTAAAATGGGGAATGCAGATGGGGTGTCCGGAGTGCATGCGTGCCTGGCAACCTGTGTCCCAACCCTAGGGTTGAAACAAGAGGGGGGGGTGTATGTGACAGGAAGTCAGGTAAATCTGTGTGTGTTGTCCCAGACGGAAGATACTTTTCTGCCTTGTGTAGACAAGGCGTCGGCTGCAGAGATGGCCAGAGAGGTTTGGGGCGTTAAAAGGTTTCAGCTGTTCAGAATTAAGCAATTAAAAGCCCCTATAAAGACAGCCTAAGGATAACGACTGATTGCTTGATCCTGAGGCTTTGTGAGTGAAGGAGCAGTCCCAAGCACTTCTGAAGAGGTGAGGTGCTGATGGATATTTCTGTGTGAGAAATATCAAAGAGACTTTTTTTGTTGTTTTCTGCTGTAGGACCAGCAGTGTCTGCCCAGCAGTAGGCTGTGCCAGACTCCATAGGTAGGTTCCTGTGTTGGGAAGGTAGACGCCCCAAGTGGCAAGGATCTATTTTATGTTTTGTTTTGTTTATACTGTTTTGATGCTTGCACGTGTATCCCGCAAGATGTAAAAATAAACCATATCAAGTGCCTTTTTGTAGAGTTCAGCGTGTAGTGAACCCATCTAGGGGGTCACACACACCCGCTACCGAGTTAATCCCTCACAGATGTTATGTTTATTTTGGCCATGTTGTCCCCTTTCTTTTCACCTTCCAACAAGCTGAATATCCTATGTTGCCGAGAGATAGGCGAGGGGTGAGAGAGGGGGGGGGGAGAAACAAAAAGAAGAAGAAGAAGAAAAAAAATAACAAAAAAGGCCCCCCCCGTATCTCAGGGTCTGGTTGCTCGTCCCAGACCCCAAGTATTTTTAGGGGGGAAAAAAACGTACCAGCAGGCCCCCACCAGTTGTGAGACGTCTTGCTAAAAATAAAAAAATAAAAGAGAAGGACAAAAAAATTCAACCAATACAAAAAAATTGAAATGAAAAAAACCCACCAAAAAAATAAAAAAAATAAGTGCCTCCGACTTTCCTCCACTAAGGCTGCGTACACAACATGAAATAAATCCGATCAAATCGGTCTGTCAGACCGATTTGATCGGATTTCTCTGCTGGGATAGATTGGTTTGATCGTGTACACACGATCAAACCAAAATCCCCGCTGGCAGACAGCGCGGTGATGTGGCGGTGACGTTGGCGCCGCCACGTCACCGTCACCAGGAAGTAAAACACTTCCGCGCATGCGTCGAATCCATTCGACGCATGTGCGGATAGATATGTCTGCTGGTTAGCGTACTAACCAGCAGACATGTCGGACGGACGGGTTCCCAGCAGACAGATTTTAAAGCATGCTTTAAAATCTGTCTGCTGGAAAAATCTGTCTGTCCGCCCGTACACACGATCGAATTTGTCTGCTGAAATGGTCCGTCGGACTGTTTTCAGCAGATAGATTCGATCGTGTGTACACGGCCTTAGAGGAGAGGCACTATAAATGTGTATAAGCAATATGGAGTGTGCAAGCAGCACGGAGAGCCCCACTATAGCGTTTATTCGCGTGCACCCTATGACTATCCTTAATTCCTCTAAACATATCCCACCCCTTCCCCTTTCCCCCCTCCTCTAATTACTCTCTGTACATCCCACCTGGCCTTCATGGCCCTACAAATAGAGAGAGAAAGGGATCAGGGCAGGCAAGCGTAAGAAGGAGAAACTCACAGATATCCCTGAGCCCCCATATTTGCTGATATTTACATTTTTTACTATTACTTACAGGATGTCTCTGATTAAGCCCGTCATACAGCACTCACCCTTACTATTACTTACTATTGTCTATTATTACCTATTATTACTTCTTAAAAACTGCCTGCCCAGAAAGCCCCTTCACCTCCCCTTCCCCACCTCATCTCAATTCTTGTGTCCATATTAGTTTATTATTGTGCCTGTGTCCACTATATTGTCCAAATCTATCTAATCATGGGCCTCATTCCCACAACCCTTGCCCGGTGGTTGTGGGGGTCTGCGGGTGGGGGGGCTTATCGGAATCTGGAAGACCCCTTTAACAAGGGGGGCCCCCAAATCCCGGCCCCCCCATGTGAATTGGTAATGGGGTACATTGTACCCTTACCATTTCACAAAGAAAGCGTAACAAACACAGACACTGTTGGGAAAGTCCTTTATTTAAAAAAATAAAAAAAAGATTTCAGCAGTGGCAATCCACTCTCGGTCTCCGCTCCAATGCTGTCAGTATCTTGCTATGGGTGATCTCCTCTCCGGGGTCCAGCGATGAGAAGATCTCCTCTTCATCCAGGTCCAGGATCCAGCGATGAGATGTCCGCAGCGCATCACCTGTCTCCACCGGAGACACTCCGGGAATGATGAGGTGGAAGCCAGTGACAACTCTTATTGTAGATGAGGGTGGGGCCACCCGTAACGTGACCCTGTCCCCCTCTGACGCAAGGGAAAACCCAGGCTTTCCCAGTGAGTTGCAAGTTGCAGGTTACACTTTGTGCAGGGACAGTTCTAAGCATGGTAAAACAAGCGCTACTTCACAGGCATACTATACACCCCCCCCCCCCCCCCCCCCCCCCGGTACGAAATTTAAAGGAATATTTCACTTTTATTGTTTAACTGCTCTCAAATAAAATGCAGTTTTAAAAAAAAAATTGCATTGATGCATGTCCCTTGGGGCAGGACCCGGGTCCCCAAACACTTTTTAGGACAATAACTTGCATATTAGTATTTAAAATTAGCACTTTAGATTTCAAATGTTCGAGTCCCATAGACGGGGTTCTAAAGTTCACACAAACTTTTGGTCTGTTCGCAGGTTCTGGTGTTCGGCTCATCCCTACTGAGGAGGAACAGGAAGTGACAAATTCAGACAAAGAAAAAAAACATTTGGAAAGGTAATGGAAGGAAAAGGTAAGTGAACCAACAATGCACTAGCTTAAAGGAACCTATTTAGAAAATAAAAAACAAACCTTTACAACCCCTTTAACCCCTTTAAGGCCAAACATGCACTATGACCCTGCATGCTTGGCCAATCACAGCACGCAAAAAAAGGAGAGCCATAATCGGCCAAAGCATGGGTGCTTTGGCCAATTATGGCTCAGGGCTTTAGCACATGCCCCACACTATATAAGGCCGCCTGCTGGGCGGCCTTGTGTAGTGTGTTCCGGCTTGTTAATGAGAGCAGTCAGAGAGACAGAGAGATTGTCTTTTTATATAGCTAGATAGAGCAGGCAGGCAGGCTAGTTAGTTTAGCTTTATTACAGTGTGTAGAGAATATATATACATCCTTAAGAGTTGTACATATATTTATACACTGTATAGCTTAGCTAGATCAGTTATTCCTAATTTACTGGCAGGCAGGTGATTTTGCTATTTAAAGACGTTATCACAGGTATAGACACCCAGCAGGTACAATAGCAGTGATTTTAATGATGCTTAAATAAAAAATAAAAAAATCCTTTAAATATTGTACCTGCTGGGTGTCTATAGTTTGCCTGTGAAAACGTCTTTGAGAACCCGGGTCTTGCCCGAGGGAACATGTATCAATGGAAAAAAAGTTTTAAAAACGGTTGTTTTTTCAGGAGCAGGACCATTTTTAAAACTTTTTTCGATTGATACATGTTCCCTGGGGCAAGACCCGGGTTCTGAAAGACTTGAACGTTCAAGTCCCATAGACTTCAATGGGGTTCTAAATGTTCGTGCGAACGATCGGACTGTTCGACGGTTCTGGTCCAAACCGAACGCGGGGGTGTTCGGCTCATCCCTAATCACCAGTATGGAGAAAGGACACCTTGTCAACAGCGATACCCTCCCATTGCTGTCCAACCATGCTGCTCCAAAGAAATTATATAGACAATTAGGTCTGATTGACAGTACTTATCTCCACCAGAAGGCACACACTGGAGGAAAGCATCCTCATTCAGCACAGCAGGGGAGGTGTCAGCTCAGATCACAAAACAAGCTGGCTGCTAACAAAAATCCATTAAAAAATATATAATGTTCTATACTATATTATACCCTCCTATTTACTAATGCTAGTTGCATAAGTGGCAGCCCATCCATAAAGGGCACAGGGGTGCCGCCCCCCTAATCCATGCATCCTGCCCCTAATCTACATGCAGGGTGCGGGATGCATGTATTTCAAATATAGTTTTTTTTTTCGAAGCACATGATTAGAGCCAGATGCTCTAATTGAGTTAAAAAAAGAGTGGGCTCGGGAAGCAGACTACTGCGCCGTGAGCCCACCCAGTTGTGTGATAATAGCGAGTTACTATTCTCCTCCCAGCCAATCAGGAAGCAGGTCCTGAGACCCAATTGGCCGAGAAAAGTGATCATATTGAGCGCTGAGGAGGAGGAGCAGAAGATGCAGGGGAAGCTGCCATATTGCTAGGAGGAGAAGATCTTTGTGTTATATAGTTTGAATACCATGTGATAAATATATTGTGTATTATTGTAAAAGAACAAATTCAACACTTTTTTTTTTTCCGGGAAAAAAAACATTTAAAAAAAAATGTTTATTTAAAATTTATTTCCCAATTATTACTGTTTTTTTTCAGGCTGATGGGAGCTGTGTGAGATGCTGCCATGCGTCAAGGTCAGGTTGGGACAGAGGAAGGCTCAAGCCTGAGCAGTAGTCCAATGTGGGACAGGAGCAGCCAGTAGGCTGTAGAGAGAATCCAGGAGTGAAATGCGCAGCTATGTAGTCAAGTCCAGTGTCTGCGCATACCACTGGGATGTGTTTGATTGTCAGGAAGACCAAAAGGTGTTTGATGGTCAGGTAAGCAAAGGTACTCAGAGGAGTAAAGCCACCACAGGAGAGACAAAAGGCTGAATGTTAAGTCTTAGCAGGGATTGTGAGAGCCCCCTGCATGGGAAGAGTTATCTGTATGAACTTTGACTTGCTATTAAAAAAAAATGGGCTGCAATGCCTTTAAAATACAAATTTGGACTGGCGTAACTTATTGTAAATGCACCTACTGCTTGAGTTTAATCACCACAATCTTACAAGTGGCACTGTGACATTAGTCACCAACGGGCTTTAGCCTACTTGATTCCGGGTTTTAGGATTGCAAAAACAAATGCAATCTTGTGACCCAGCAGAGAAGTCTGACCAAACAGCTTTGACCATACTTCTGTTTTAACAAGTGTACTGGAATGTTTGCCATTCCCTACACCACATTTTTACTTCTAATTTGCACTAGGGCCAGATGCACAGACACCATCCGCCCGTGCGGCGTGTCCCATATACGCAACGCCGCTGTAAGTCACATCGGCGTATTGCTAATCCTCAATGAAATGCCGCTGTAACTTACGGCAGCGTAGCGTAAATGGGCCGGCGTTCACAGGTGTAATTCAAATGTACTAGTGGGGGGCGTGTTTTATTATAATTATGAATGACCCGACACAAACAAAGCTTTTTTTACACTGCGCATGCGCCGGCCGTGGACGTATCCTAGTGCGCATGCATAAAATCATGTCACAAATAGTCAATGAAAACGACGTGTACGTAATATACGCAATTCCCTATTCGCGAACGGGTTACGCAAATGACGTGAACGACGGAAAAATCGACGCTGGCCCGACGTCCATACTTAACATTGGCTGCGCCACCATATAGCAGGGGTAACATTACGCCGTACATACGCTTACGCAAACGACAAACACACTGCGCCCGGCGTACGTACGTTCGTGGATCGCCGTATCTACCTCATTTGCATATTTTACGTGGACCCGCCCCTAGCGTCCAGCGTAAATATGCATTTAAGATACGACGGTGTAAGAAACTTACGCCAGTCGTATCTTAGCGTAAGGCCGGCGTATCTTGTTTTCTGGATAGAAAACAAAGACACACCGGCGGGAAATTCGAATTACGCCGGTGTATCTGTAGATACACCAGCGTAATTCTCTGTGGATCTGGCCCCTAGTGTTTTAAATGGACAGACATCTACTGCAATCCATTCATGTGCAAGGTAGTCTCCAAGTTTTGGTTTTATTCCTTACCAGCAATAAGCTTACTCCGCATATACAGATTTATCACAGCGTTTTAAATGTCTTGTGTACCCATAACTTACTCTTGATTAATCTGACAGGCTTTGAGCGATTTATATGTTGGCGGTTTAATTTATAAGTATGAAAACTAATCTGGAGAGACTCACACAAAATTTATACACCATCCAGAACAATCAATAGGTTCATTATTTCATGAATTTATAAATTGTGCAAGCAAACTATCACACCCAGGTAAGTAAAGTTAGCCAAGATGTGTTTTCCAGAGCAAGGGGAATTAAAAAGATATGACATTTTCCATTAACCTCATCATTACTGCGGAAATCAGAAGTCATCCTGCTCACAGTGACACAGTTCTATGCACACACGAAGGTAGCTAACGACTCCTTATTTTAAAAGCACTAGTAACAACAGCAGGGACCCTACCAGTATAATTATCACTCAATTCAAAATTATACTAAGTCATTTTGCAGAGATACCCCTGCTTTGCAGAACCTGCATTGCAGCACTAGACTTACAACAGAATACTGAGAATTTACGATATTTAAAATGCAAAGAACGATACTAATAATTTGAAAATTGCAGTATTAAATTATATATCTTTATATGAAAAGTTAAAATGCTGAATACAGCTCTGAATTTAAAGTGAATTTAAAGTTCTAGTCAAAATATCAAAACATTAACCACTTGAGCCCTGGGAGGATTTGCCCTGCTTAAAGACCAGGCCATTTTTTGCG
Organism: Rana kukunoris; assembly: GCA_029574335.1. Taxonomy (NCBI): domain Eukaryota; kingdom Metazoa; phylum Chordata; class Amphibia; order Anura; family Ranidae; genus Rana; species Rana kukunoris. Next base: position 145,657,057 of record CM056052.1, on the reverse strand, counting down.
ATACGGCACTGTCGCTTTAACTGACAATTGTGTAGTCGTGTGATGCTATACCTCAACAAAATATACATTCTTTTTTTCCCACAAATAAAACTTTCTTTTGGTGGTATTTAATCACCTCTGCAGTTTTTATTTTTTGTGCTATAAATGCGACAATTAAAAATATATAAACATACTGTATATATATATTAGTTTTTGCTATAATAAATATCCACAAATGAAACAAAAATAAATAAAAAAAATCATCATCAGTTTAGGCCGATATATACCGTATTCTTCTACATATTTTTGTAAATCAGGTAAATCTGTGGGTGATGTCACAGACGGGAGATACATTTCTGCCTTGTTTAGACAATTCACCAATTACTATCAGGTGTTGGCTGCAGAAATAGCCAGAAAGGTTTAGGGTGTTGGAAAACTTCAGCTGTTCAGAATGAGGCAATTAAGGCCTCTAAAAATCATTCAGAGGATGACTACTGATTGCTGCATCCTGAGGCTTTTTGAGTTAAGGAGAGCAGTGAGAAAGACTTCTGAAGAGGTGAGGTGGTTGTTGATTTTTCTGTGTGATAAAAATCAAAAAGACTATTGTTTCTCTGCTGTATGACCAGCAGTGTCTTCCCAGCAGAAGGCTGTGCCAGACTCCATAGATAGGTTCCTGTGTGGTGAAGGTAGATGCCCCAAGTGGATAGGGGTTATTGTCAGGTTTTATATCAGGCTAGCAGCAGACAACAGTTCAGGTGTGCTAATATGCCTATAGTTCAATAACAAGAGCACATACCATGAGCAGGTCTTGAGAAGCAGGTCAGCGCTGGGACTTGTAGTTCACCACGGATGCAGGGTTGAGACGAGCGGGACAGCTGGTAGTTCACTGCTGAAGTAGGTGTTGTGATGAGCAGGAAAGCTGGAACTTGTAGTTCACCGCAGGTGTGGATGTTGGTGGTGTTGCTGGTGCTAGTAGTGCACCGCTGCCATGGATGTTGCTTAAAGGAGTCAGGCAAAGCGTGGTCTAGGCAAGCCGAGTCATACACGGATAGATCAGAGTTCGAAAGGTACCAAATCGGAAGCTACAAGCAGGGTCAAACAAGCCGGGTCATACACAAAGTTTACAGATAAACAGGTCAGGCTGGATCACACAAGGCAAGCAGAGAAACTCTATCACGAGCACTGATTGGGTGAAAACACAGGTGTTTTAAAGGAGAGCTGGCCAATCAGTGTTTCCCAGCCAAGGCTGTGTCAGGTGAGTGCGCTGGGTCCTAGAGGGATCCAGTACTGACAGTTATTTTATGTTTTGTTTATGCTGTTTGGATGCTTGCACTTGTTTCCAGCAATATGGAAGAATAAACCAAACTCTTTGTATTCAACTGTCTTCGGCTGCCTCTCTGTATAGTTCAGTGTGTAGTGAACCCATCCAGGGGGTCATACACCCCCGCTACTGAGCTAACCCCTTACACATGGTGGAGTGCCGCGGGCAGTTAAAGTAAACCCAAAATGGAGGAGATACTAAAACAGCTGGCTATAGCAAATGCAAATCAACAGCAGACAAATGCAGGTTTGCAGCGGAGCCTTGCAGCTCAACAACAGGTTCACGCAGCTCAAGAACAGGCTCACCAAGAGAGCCTTGCAGCTCACCAATAGAGCATGGCAGCTCAACAACGGGTTTACCAAGAGAGCATTGCAGCTCAACAACAGGCTCACCAAGAGAGCCTTGCAGCTCACCGAGAGAGCATTGCAGGCTTGGAACAGAGACACCAGCAGCAAATGGAGGCCATCGTGAAACAGCTCCAGAGACAGCAGACCGAGGCTGGGAGTCAGGCCAGTAACATACCGACTTTTCAAGTAAGGCACTTATTGCCAAAGATGACTGCAGATGATGACCCTGAGATGTTTCTGACCATGTTTGAGAGAATAGCGGAAAAAGAGAGTTGGACTAAAGAACAGTAGGCTGGACTAGTGGCCCCCCTATTATCTGAGAAGCCCAAAAGGCATTGTAACGGTCGCCACCGTTTACGATCTTCCATCAACCTAAGACAGCTTATACGACACTCCACAATCCAGCAAACAGGACCCGATCCATTCTCTCAGAGAGACGAGACAGACATACCCACACATCACACCATGAGGGCTTCAATCACATTATTTTAGGTAATGTCATCCAGTTGAGCTAATTACTAATTGTAACAGAATGCATTATCCAGACAGCCTGGCTCTGCATATAACTTGACAAGTCACATTCCTTTACTAAACATAATTGACATGCTAATTCCCTAACCCTGAAAGGAGACCTCTGACCTTTAGACTGCTAACTCGCAACACATATCTATCATCAATAGACTTTTCACAGTGTTAGCATCACACAATTAGTTCCCCTCAATCCACATCTTTAGACAGACTTCTGTCTCTAACAAAAAGGTATTCACACCTGATCATCAATGCGCTTTAAACAGTGTTATCACACAATGAAAGGTCTTTCAGGAGCCAGCCTCACTTAGCATTTCAACAGCCTGGGCTAAGCATTGAAAGAGTCATTCTTATTGACCGGGTGTGGGTCCACATGAAATCACCTGTAATATGTCCAGTATATCCTGCAATATATGATTTATCATTTATTAGCCACCCTATGCCCAAAAGGGGCACAGGGTGACCTTAGACCCAAGAGTCCTTAGGGCCGCTGGCACAGTAGTATCCCCCATCCCTCAAAAGTCTCTGGGCGTCACGGGTCATCCAGTTACAGGCATATTTTGATTTGGAGCTTGCAGACGCAAAAAACTATGATCGGTTAAAAGAGGAAATATTGGCACGTTTTGGTGTAACCCTGGATGTTCGTGCTCAGCTGGTCCACAATTGGAGTTATCAGGAGAGGAATCCACCTCAGTCGCAGATGTATGACCTCATCCATTTGGCTAAGAAATGGCTGCAGCCAGAAACTCTGTCTGGACCAAAAATTTTGGAGCGAGTAGTCATGGACAAATTTTCTAGGTCTCTTCCTAACACCCTGCAGAAATGGGTGAACCATGGTGGTCTAGAAACCGCAGACAAACTTGTAGACCTGCTAATGTTTGGTGAGAGCGGCCTGGAAGACCTATCCCACAGGGGAGGACCAGAAGATTGATTTGTTACCGTTGCCGTGAAGAGGGACATGTAGCAGCGGTTTGCCCAACGGGTGATGAACCCATGCAGTGTGACTTTCTGACAGAGAGACGACAGTCCCTTTTTGCAAGCACATGCACTCCAGTAAAGGGAAATGAGAAACCTTTATGTAGAATGTGCTTAGATGCTAAAGATGTTGTGGTATTGTTAGATTCAGGTAGCCTGGTCACCTTAGTGAAAAGTGATCTAGTGGTGGGAAAAACCTTACATCCTAGGAAAATGGCTGTAGTTTTTGTACATGGGGGACACTCGAGAATATCCGGTGACTACGGTTTCCTTTGAAACCTCCCTTGGTAACTTGTGGCACCAGGTGGGTTTAGTTCCCAAACTGCCACATGACGCCATTGTGGGAAGGGATTTCCCAAAGTTCTGGGAACTCTGGGACTGCCCAGATTCCCCAGTAGGTGGTTCTTCTGAGCCTGAAACATCTACTCCAGAAACCTCTAACTGTGAGGATTCTCCTGAGTTTCCATTCTCAGTCTTAGCAGGGGAACCACCAGTCCCTAGGGAGGAGCCTGCTACCTCAGAAGAGGAACAGCGGCCGATAGGGTTTGATGACCTCGAGGTGCACAGAGAAAATGTTATCACTGAGCAATTGAGGGACCCCACATTGCTAAGAGCCCGGGAGAATGTAGTAAAGATAGATGGGGAGTTAGTTAACCCTGATGAGAGGGTTTCCCTCCCTTACTTCATTATTGAAAGGGACTTGTTATATCAAGTGTCACAGAGGATAGAGGACACCATTGAGCAACTGGTAGTGCCTAAACCGTACCGCAAGATGGTTTTGGAACTGGTCCATGGGCACATTCTTGGGGGACATTTGGGAGCAGAAAAAAACCGGGAGAGGATTATCTAGAGGTTTTATTGGCCTGGGATCACTAAGGAAGTGGAATTGTATTGCTCTTCCTGTCCAGTGTGTCAGATTACTGCACCCATGCCACATTTCCGCAGTCCGTTGGTACCCCTGCCCATTATCAAGTTTTTTTTTTTGAGAGAGGATCGCCATGGACTTGGTTGGCCCCTTACTGAAGTCCACTAGAGGGCACCAGCACATCTTGGTAATAATGAACTATGCCACCCGTTACCCAGAAGTGATTCCTCTCCAAACCAAACTGCTAAACCCATTGCCAAAGAGTTATTTCAGGTTTTCAGTCGTTGTTGGTCTTACTAAGGAAGTCCTAACTGACCAGGGCACCCCGTTTATGTCTAGGGTGACCAAACAACTTGGTAAACTCCTGAAAGTGACCCAATTACGTACATCAGTATATCACCCTCAAACAGACGGGTTAGTGGAAAGGTTTAACAAAACCTTAAAACAAGTGTTGAGGAAGGTGGTGGATAAGGGACGGAAAGAATTGGGATTATCTGCTCCCTTATCCAGTGCTGGAACAAGGCCATTTGGTGCCCAGGGCGAAGATGGCAAACTGCGCCCCCTCCGTTTTTAAGAAAGAATGAAGGTTGTTTCAAAACAAGAACCAAAGAACCTCTTCTAGCACATTGGAACTTGTGTTTTATGGTTCATTCCATTTCCGAATTCAGCCAAAAATTCTAACCGAAATCAGAACTGAAACGAAGAACAGGGATGCATTAGACCCCTGTTGTGAGCTGCTCCACACAGCAGAGTGAGCCCAGCCTAACAGATTCATTCATCCACACAACAGAGGTGAATGCATAAATCCCATTTACCGAGACGTATTCTGACAGTGGAGACTCTACTCTGTCAGAATTCACTGGTCAGTGCTGAAGTTGATTGACTGTAAGTCGCTGGTCGAACAAGGTTCCAGCAGTCGCATTCTACAGAAGCTGATCTGATGGGACGGCTTCTAACAGGCAAGGCCACACATAGATCAAAATTCAGCTGGTCCCTGCTGAACCAAAAAATGTTGATCCGTGTGTACCCAGCTTTATCTTATTCCTTGCTCCAGTAGGATCTCCCAGTGCTGTGATTGGTTCTGTGGAGCTCCTGGGTGAATTGTGAGTGGCTGTGGTCACACTCCAGCCTCATCCTACCATACAGGGTTAATGTTCCTGCATGATATGATGATGCTGAGGCTTTGGGTGAAGGGGGGAGAGCGCTGCAGCTGGCTGGAGCAAGTACAAGCTTTCCTAATTCCTCCAGCACTGCAGAGTGGACTTTTTTTTACTTTGCTGGAGTTTGGCTGCATCCCATCACTTGCTGTTTGTGGTCTTTAAATAGGTTAGGAATATACTGGAAATTTTCAGTTGCTACATAGATGTATTCCACATACACACTATATTTTATTAAAATGCATGATTTTCATTAAGATACAGTGTGTGTGTCTGCAATAAATCTATGTACAGCCTGAAAAGTCCCAGTATAGTTCTAACCTGTTCATAAACATTTTACTTTCACTTTAGTAAACCTGCACTGCAAGGGTCAGCACAGGTTTACAGCACAGCATTTGCATAGTGTGAATAGCAGAACAGGTCGGGACTCACAGGAGGAGAGAAGCAGTCTGTTTTCTGTCACCCCTCATCTTAAGTCTGTGCGAGGAGAGAGGAGAGAGAGAAGCTCCGATGTCGGCTGGGCAGTGATGATCGGGGCTGCAGTGTACTGCTGTCTGCGCTACCCTACCCACCTGTCTGGAGCTCTCACTGTCCCGATCCAAATACCCAGCCTGTCAGAAAAACGTGTGCCCAGGAGAGTGTTCTTTCCATGGAAGCCTACAGCAGGTAAGGGCACATTCTCAGCGGTGCTTTTGGACAGAATTAGCAGCGCAGAGACAAAGCATGATGCTCTAGTGTTTTGCGCCCCTCCCAAACTCCGCCCAGGGCAGTGGCTCCTCCTGCCCCTGCCTTGTACCGGCCCTGCCCTTATCTGATGTTTGCCATAAGAGAGGTTCCCCAATCGTCCACAGGGTTCTCTCCATTTGAGCTACTGTATGGGAGGCACCCCCGGGGCGAAAACCTGAGCAGCTCTATCACGTGAACTTGTTGAAACCATGGAAGGATAGAGAGTCCTTGGTCGCTAAGACTACCCTATTTTCTGCTCCATTTAACCTGGCTGTCCCTGAAGTTGGGATAGCGGAGACTCTGTCCAAAACTCAGCAACAGGAGGTTAAAGAATTTGTGCTCCATAATAGGGAGAAGTTTTCAGACCTGCCAGGTTGGGTCTCCGGAGTTGAACATGACATTATCATCACACCAGGGGATAAGGTCAAGTTGAAGCCTTATAGAATTCCAGAAGCCCGGTGAGAGGCAATACGCCAAGTAAAAAAAATGCTTGAGCTGGGAGTGATAGAAGAGTCAAATAGTGATTGCTCCAGTCCCATTGTCTTGGTTGCCCAAACCAGATGGAAGTTGGCGGTTTTGTAATGATTTTCGCCGCCTAAATAAAATCACTACGTTTGACACCTATCCTATGCCCCGCATAGATTAACTGATTGATCGCCTAGGCACTGCCCGGTACATGATGACGTTAGACCTGACCAAGGGTTATTGGCAAATTCCTCTCTCGGAGTCGGCCAGGGAAAAAACAGCATTTGTAACTCGGATCTTTCCAATATCGGAGGATGACTTTTGGCTTACAGAATGCTCCCGCCACATTTCAACGTACCATGGATAAGACCCTTTGGCCTCATCGAGCCTATGCTGCTGCATACCTCGATGACGTTGTCATCCACAGTGAGGATTGGGACTCACACTTACCAAAAGTTCAGGCTGTGTTGGATTCCATCTGGAAAGCCGGGTTTACAGCCAATCCAAAAAAATGTACCCTTGGGCTAGAAGAGGCGAAGTATCTGGGGTATACCATTGGAAGAGGTCTAATCAAGCCCCAAATAAACAGGCTATTCAGGATTGGCCATGTCCCACCAACAAGAAACAGGTTTGTGCATTTTTGGGGATCGCGGGGTATAATCACCGCTTTATCCCCCATTTTGCCTCACAGGCTGCTCCCCTGACCAATTTGACCAAAGGGAAGGAGTCTGTCATGACCAAATGGACTCCCAAAGCAGAAGCAGCTTTTCAGGCTTTAAAACGGGCCTTATGTAGTCAGCCAGTTTTAAATTCGCCTGATTTTTCACGGGACTTTGTGGTTCAGACAGATGCGTCAAATGTGGGGTTAGGAGCTGTACTGTCCCAGATTATCAAGGGGGAGGAACACCCTGTTATGTAGCTCAGCTGAAAGTTGAAGGCCCATGAGGAGAATTATGCCACCATTGAGAAAGAGTGTTTGGCGGTGAAATGGGCTTTGGATTCTCTCCGGTACTATCTCGTGGGTAGACAGTTTGAACTGGTGACGGAACATGCCCCATTGAAGTGTATGGCACAGAACAAGGAGACCAATAGGAGAATAAATAGGTGGTTCCTGGCCCTTCAGGAATTTAGTTTTGTGGTAACGCATCGGCCCAGTGTTAAAATGGGGAATGCAGATGGGTTGTGCTGAGTGCATGCGTGCCTGTCAACTTGTGTTCCAACCCTAGGGTTGAAACAAGAGGGGGGTATGTGACAGGAAGTCAGGTAAATCTGTGGATGTTGTCACAGATGGGAGATACATCTCTGCCTTGTTTAGACAATTCACCAATTACTATCCGGTGTCGGCTGCAGAAATAGCCAGAAAGGTTTAGGGCGTTGGAAAATTTCAGCTGTTCAGAATGAGGCGATTAAGGCAATTAAGGCCTCTATAAATCAACCAGAGGATGACTACTGATTGCTGCATCCTGAGGCTTTTTGAGTTAAGGAGAGCAATGAGAAATACTTCTGAAGAGGTGAGGTGGTTGTTGATTTTTCTGTGTGATAAAAATCAAAAAGACTATTGTTTCTCTGCTGTATGACCAGCAGTGTCTTCCCAGCAGAAGGCTGTGCCAGACTCCATAGATAGGTTCCTGTGTGGTGAAGGTAGATGCCCCAAGTGGCCAGGGTTTATTTTATGTTTTGTTTTTGTTTATGCTGTTTGGATGCTTGCACTTGTTTCCAACAATATGGAAGAATAAACCAAACTCTTTGTTTTCAACCATCTTCGGCTGCCTCTCTGTATAGTTCAGTGTGTAGTAAACCCATCCAGGGGGTCACACACCTCCCACTACCGAGCTAACCCCTTACAGCGTATATTGATTGGTTTGCGGAAACGTTATAGCGTTTACAAAATAGGGGCTAGATTTATGGCATTTTTATTACTAGTAATGGCAGCAATAAGCGATTTATATCAATGACATTGCAGCCGACAAATCGGACACTTTTGACACATTGACATTTATACAGCGATCAGAGCTATAAAAATGCACTAATTATTGTGTTATTGTGTAAATGTCACTGGTAGGCAGTGGTGTGCTGCCCTAAGCCTGATTAAACTTGTGCACCCCCTAATTTAAATATAACCCCCCACTTCTTGTCAATGCCCCCCCCTCCAGCACAAGGGTTCCCTTCAGGCCTCTGGATCCTGGATTCTCTCCCTCACATGGCCAGGCTCAAATATTTATAGGACAACTCTCCACCTACTGGGCTGTCCTCGCCCAGGATTGGTAGAAATCCCATAAATATTCATGCTTCTCTCTCCATCCCTCTGCCCACCAAGTTATGACACTTTCTGGAAACTTCCAGAAGCCAGGGGGAGGAGACAGAGGCTCAGCCCTCAGGGCCTGTCAGTTAATCTGTACATGACCCAAAATAACCATGGCACTACTGCCTACAGTGGAGCCTATTTACATTTACCTAACCTATAAACACTGTACACAAGAGGGTTCTGATTAACATTAGTTTACATTTGTTTGTCATAGTTTGATGCCTTCTAAATTAGTTTGTCAGCATATGTAAAGCTATCCACTAAATGGTAAGGGCCAGATCCACAAAGCACTTACGCCGACGTATCTCGAGATGCGTGGCGTAAGTGTAATATGCGCCGGCGTATCTGTGCGCCGTATCCCCACAACGAGATACGCCTGAAAACTTGATTTTACTGACCGACGTAATTTTTCTACACCGGCGCTTTGTGGGCGCAAAAATGCGCTAGACACACCATTTATTTGCTATGCAAATATGCAAATGAGGGAGATACGGCGATCCACAAAAGTACATTTGTCCGGCGCAGGCTGCGCGCTGTGCGCATCAGCTGTACGTCCGGTCTAAAATTACCCCTTATAAAAGCAGCTTTAACTTTGCACCAGACGTGTGCAGGTCAGCTAAAGCAACACTGTTAGGGACGAGCTGAGCAGCCACACTTGCAGGACAACAATCTGTATGCCTACATGCCAGGGGCATCCATGGTCATAGCTATACTACTGGCTAGATGCGCGCAGAAGGAGTAGGGCAAGGGAGAGGGTATACCGAACACGCATAGACAACTTTGGCATGTGTGATTCTGAGGTGTATCGCATCTTCAGATTCACCCCTGCTGTCATCCTGGAATTAACCACAACCCTGAAAGATGACATCACCAGCCCAACACACCGCTCACATGCAGTGCAGCCACTGGTCAAGGTACTGGCAACACTCCATTTCCTTGCCAGTGGCTCTTTTCAAAGAACAAGTGGAGTGGTGGCTGGGATGGCACAATCCTCCATTAGCAGATGTGTGCACCAGGTTATCCCAGCAATCCTCAGACGCATGGCCAACCAAATCATCAGACCCACCCAGGAGGACCTGCGGGTGAAGGCAATGACAGATTTCTACAGAATTGCCAGATTCCCATGCACCGTGGGGGCCATTGATTGCACACATGCGGCACTACAGCCCCCCCATGAGACAGAGCACTTATACCGCAATCGGAAGCATTGGCATTCCATCAACGTACAGGTGATAGTCGATGCCCAATGCCTCATATGGCACGTCCAGCCACGACAGCTACATATACAATCAGAGCCCCATCCCAATGGAATTTGAACAGAACATGTATGGGGACAGCTGGCTGGTTGGTGAGTGACATGGGTGTCAGACATGACTGTCCCCCCCCCATGATGCACACATCACGAGGGGCACATGCACAACTAACATCCTCCTTTCTTTTCCCTTCCAGGTGACTCTGATTATGCACTTGGACCCCATCTCATGACTCCTTTCCGGAACCCCCAAACCCCAGGAGAGGAAAGATACAATTAAGCACACGCACGTACCCGTGCAGTGGTGGAACGCACCTTTGGCCTCCTGAAGTCCCAATTCTGATGCCTGGATAAGTCTGGGGGTACCCTGTTGTATTCCCCAAACTTCGTGTGCCAGATCATCGGTGCATGTTGCATACTGCACAACTTCACCGTGAGAAGGGGCCTGGAGATTGACCTACGTGATGACCTGACCCCCAAACCAGACAATCCCCCCCGAACCGAGGGTCCCCCGTCTTCTGAGGGTAGAGCAGTCAGGAGACGCCTCGCATTAGGCATCTTTGCACGTTAAACACACACATCCATCATGACACAAGGAAAATGCACGCATGCACACCACTGTGGTCCCTAGCACACACACCCCACATCCTCATCTAATTGGATTAGCACAAGCCCACCATGCAGGACTTGGGAGCAGCAATGCCATGCCAAGGCTCCAATTATGTCACTGTACATTAATACACCATTCACACGGACCTGGGGATCACTTCTCCCTGGTCCTGGGGATCCCTTCTCCACCACAACCGAGGGTGACACCCCTTTTCCGGCAGGAATGTCACCCACACAATCAAACATCATTCAAAAAAAGAAAACAAATCATAATCACTGTAAAAAAAAAAAAAAACTAACGTTGCTGGCGTGACCAACGCCTGGGGTGGCCACGGCCCCCGGCTCCTCAGGGGAGACTCAATGGGGGGGGGGAAATCAGGGGATAGAGAAGCATCCCCTGCTCTCTGCCCACGTGGTGGCCTGCCCTTCAAGGCCACGGCGAGGCGCGTGAGGCCCAAATTGAGGGCTGCCGTGTTGGCCTGGACAGCCTGGGTCAGGGCACGCATCTCCTGACCCACGCCTGCTGTGGCGGTCTGCAGGTCTTGGACACAGGTAATCACAGCCAGGGAGTTGCAGCTCATGTCCTGCATGGACTCCTTGATGGAAGCCAGGCTCTCCTCCATCCTGTCCAAAGTCTGGGTGACCTGACCCAGATGGCGGGTCTGACGGACCTGGTCCCTCCTCAGATTTTCCGGCAGAACCTCTGCACGCCCCCCTGGTCTTGCGGGTCGACTTCCTGCCTCCTGATGAGGCTTGTGGCCTGGGAGAAGGGGAGCCCCTTGGGGGGTAAGTCCTGTTGGGGGAGGAGTGGGAGGGACTACCCCTGATGGAGGCCTGACTGCTGCCAGCCCTAGGGGGAGACTCCTCCACATGGAGAAGTCGCTCAATCCCCGACATCACCTCCTCCTCCTCAACCTCATCATGAGGTGAGCTGGGGCCACTCCCCTGCACAGAGGATTCCGGGCTTGGCTGGGTGTCTGCCTCAGACTCATGTCCGCGGGAGGCTGCGGACTGGCCATATGGCCCAGCACTCTCCTGCACATCTGTGGATGACACAAAACATTCACAGGTTGGAGAATCCACACACTTGTCACATATTCCCTTCCCCCCACACATGCTACACACCAGATAGAAAAAAAAAACACTTACCTGTCCTCAAGACCTCCTCAATGGAGTCAAAGCCAGACAGCCCCTCCACTTGCTGCCTGTGGAAGCACTGGGCAACCACACGCTCCTCAGCATTGAGCCTGATAGGGCATGCAGGTCCCCCTCCAGTGCCCCTGGCATGAGCTGAAATCTTTGCCAGCTTCCCACGGACCACGTGCCTGAGATCATTGATCTTTTTTTGGATCTCATTGCGGGTCCTGGTCTCACCCCCCAACGCATTCACATCATCTGCAATGTCCTGCAGGATCTGCCTCCTCCTGGCCGTGGTGGTGTTGCCACTCTCAGGCCCATGAAGAAACCGCCCAAATTGGGTGATGGCCCTCAAAATAATGGCCTTCTCCCGCTGGGAGTAGTTTGACTTCCTCTTCCTCTCTGACATCTCTCACAAACACACGATCCAAAAAACACACCGACACGACACAAACCTACAAACAGCAACAGACAACGGAACAAAAGCACCTTGCTTCAGGGAGGGAAACAAATGGATGTACTTTTGCAATGGAAGGGCGTTTGTCTGGGCCTATTTATGCCCTGGGCGTAGCTCACTAAGTACGCCGGGCCTAGTTCCAATCTCACTGATTTCGGCGGGCCAAGTTGTGAGCATGTGCAGAGAGGAGCTGACCATAGTCAGGCTTATGCGCAGTCTGGCCAGCCCTTCATTTGCATGGGGTCAGGGCTCATTTCAATGGAACACGCCCACGTCCTTCCTACTTTGAATTACGCCGCCTTACGCCTCGGAACTTACGTTGCGCCGGCGCAAATTTGGGCGCAAATACGACGAGGATACGGTACTTGCGTCTCTAAGTTGATTTATACGTCGATGTACGTGGATCTGGCCCTAAGTGTTCAAAAGAGCCTTGTTCCTAAATGGCCCTGGCATCAAAAGGGTTCAGGTAAGCACACAGTAAAGTCAGAGGAAACGTTAGAACCCTTTATCTGTATATATTTTCTGCATTTTCTGATGGTCAGTACACAAGTCCGTCACACAAAAGTTGAAAGTACAAACATGTATGCTCAGAATCAATGCTCAACAAACACAAAATTAGCAGAAGAAGCCCAAAGGGTGGCTTTTAAAAGCTGAAATTCCTCGTAGTACGTCACTACGTTTGTGTTTGTTGGCAGACAATTGTGTACCATTAGTATGCAAGACAAGATCTAGGCACACGCCCTGAAGACAAAAATCAGACGCTCGGTTGGCTAACAATCTGATCGTATGTACCAGGCTTTACAGGAAAACAAAAAAAACAGGCAGGTAACTAGCATTTTCAAAATGAGAATTTTGAAACAACCTCACAACAGGTTTTCTTTAACCGGTTCCCACCAACTCCTGTGCATATACGCCGGCAGTGCGTGCGCCCCTCCTGCAAGCTCAGTGACCATGCCCGGATTGGGTCACAGAGCTGCAGAACGGGAAGAGGCAAGTGTAAACAAGCATCTCCCCGTTCTGCCTAGTGACACTGTAACTGATCATTTGTTCCCTCTCATCGGGAACAGCGATCAGTGACGTGTCACTCATAGCCTTCCCCCTAACAGTTAGAATCACTCCCTAGTACACACTTAGCCCCTTCAGCGCCACCTAGTGGTTAACCACTTCACTGCCAGTGTCATTTTCACAATAATCAGTGCATATTTATAGCACTGATCGCTGTAAAAATGACAATGGCCCCAAAAATGTGTCAAAAGTGTCCGATGTGTCCACCATAAAGTTGCAGTCATGATAAAAATCACTGATCGCCGCCATTACTAAAAAAAAATATATAATAATAAAAATGCCATAAAACTATCACCTATTTTGTAGACGCTATAACATTTGCGCAAATCAATCAATATATGCTTATTGCGATTTTTTTTTACCAAAAATATATAGAAGAATAAGTATCGGGCTAAACTGTGGAAAAACATTTTTTTATAGATTTTTTGGGGATATTTATTATAGCAAAGAGTAAAAAATATTGAATTTTTTCTAAATTTTCGCTCTATTTTTGTTTATAGCACAAACAATTAAAACAGCAGAGGTGATCAAATACCAACAAAAGAAAGCTCTATTTGTGGGAAAAAATTACGTAAATTTTGTTTGGGAACCACATCGCACGACCGTGCAATTGTCAGTTATAGCGATGCAGTGACAAATCGCAAAAAATTATCTGGTCTTTGGACCGGGGCTTAAATGGTTGAAGTGGTTCTTAAACCTAAACATTTTTACCTTTCCGTTGCATTCTCTGCATTAAAGTGGATGGCTCCTTAAACAAAAAATATTAAAAGCCAGCAGCTACAAATACTGCAGCTGCTGACTTTTAATATTAGGACACTTACCTGTCCTGGAGTCCAGCTGGGTCCGCAGCAGAAGACGAGCGTTCGCTCATCTCTCTGCTGCTCCCCCCTCCATCCACGGTGAGGGAACCAGGAAGTGAAGCGCTCTGGCTTCACTGCCCGGTTCCCTACGGCGCATGCGCGAGCCGCGCTGCGCCCGCCGATTGGCTCCCGCTGTGTGCTGGGAGCCAAGAGTTCCCAGCACACAACGGGAAAAACACATCTTTTGCCCGAGACTGCGGGCCGGAAGTGGGTGCAAATACCTGTGTTTAGACAGGTATCTGCACCCCCCTCCCCCCTGAAAGGTGTCAAATGTGACACCGGAGGGGGGAGGGTTCCGATCAGCAGAACTTCACTTTAGGGTGGAGATCCGCTTTAAGGTAAAAAACCTTTAGGTCTTCTTGTGAAAAAAATATAATAATATCATCCCTTCACCCTCCCTTATACCTACTGGAGCCCTAATTGGATCCAGTGCTGTGCCCACCTGTAGCAGCCCCCCCCCCCCTGCAGACTTTGCAGAGGCAGCAGGTGCCATAGGCTGTCAGTCAAATCCTGTGACAATGGAGCAGATGGTGGAGCTGTCTGCATCTATGGACGCAGGATTGAGCCTGAAGGTGTGCCACCATAGTAATCAGCTTTTTATGGTGGCACACTGAGAAGAGGAGGAGCCAGGAGCGCTGGTGGGGGTCTCCAGAAGAGGAAGATAGAGGCCGCTCTGTGCAATTCTATTGAGGCAAATATATCATGTTTGTTTTTTATTTTTGTTTTTCTAATATTTTCACTTTAAGTGAGGAAGTACTTTATATTATTTGTTATAAACTATGCACAGGCAATTCTATATTTCCAAATAATGCAGTTCTAATTTCAGGCTCATAGAGCTTTTTGCTACATCGTTTATCTCAATAAAAACATAGCAGTTCATCATAAACTAATTGAAATTTCCAGGCAGATTACTTCTTATTAGATCATATTAGTCTAATTAATGGAAGTGCTTGCTAATGTGCTTTGCTATTCAGGCTAGTGTTTACACAGTACATGCAAGTCTCCATCCCTGGTGGTAATTTTAATATTCATGCATGCATCCTCCTTAGTCTGGAACAATTGTCTCTCTACATAGAGAGGTGTTCTAGAAACCATAATTTATAGGTGCTAAAACAGCTAAGAAATTATCACAGCACAAGAGACAACGAGAGACTGAGGTTTTTCAGGGCAGCATCAGAATATGAAATAGATGACACATCACAGATGGCAAGATCTATGGGAGCTCGGGCAGATTTAAATCACCAGTCAAGAAGCTTTGAATTTAATCAATGTTTCCATAGAAAGTACATTTTCATTTTTTACATCAATTCAGTAACTCCTTCAGATGCCAAGGGACTGACTTACTAAAAGCCCACTGTACTAGCAGAGCTGTGTTTACCTCAGTCATTTAGGTTACAGTGTGTTTTAGTTAACTGGGGATCCACCAGGAGGGGAGGGTAAAGGGAAGTGTATAAATTATACTGACCATCATGTTTCTGATTCTCTGAATTACGTACATGTGGTACCCTATTGAACATATACTTGTTGGAGCCACATAAAAAAAAAAAAAAACAGCAAGCTGTATTTAAAAAAAAGAACACATCACATCAAAGCATCTATGTTTTCACCCAAAATTCAACAACATTGAGTTCAATCTGAGTTTATTGAAAGAAGCAAAAAAACACAGCAAACAGAAACCAAGTCTGTCTTGCTAGGCCCCTTTCACAGGTTGGGTCCGCCTGTCAGTTTTTTCAAGTGGACTGGATCGGACCATCCATCGCCCTTTATGTCAAGTCCAAATGCAATATTCCCAACGCACAGGTTCCTGAAAATGACTGTTCGGTAATGATGGGTGCTGTAATGGCCATAGGCTGGAAACTGTAGATGAAGGGGCCCTGCATGCGGTATGTGTTTTATGTGACTACATAAATAAAGATTTGGACCCTTTTGAGGTATCCTTGGTGTGCTAATGACATTTCTTAATGTTCAGCATGGATCTGCCCCATGTAAAATGGGCCTTACAATGACAAGAAGAGTATCATTTTGCAAACTAGAATATAGAAAGGTCAAGTGGTATATCATCCACAAAAGTAGAGAATAATACTGATGAGAGATCACACATGAGTATGGCTAGTATAAGGGCTCATTTCCACTGGCGTTTTTACAGACACTTTTCTGATCGTTTTTTGCAGCTTAAAAACGCCTGTCCATGTTAGTCTATGGCCTCATGCCCACCATGACGTTTTTGAGCTGTAGATGGCTGAGACGTTTTTAAGCTGCAAAAAAAACACGGGACCAGTGCGTTCTGAAGCTCCAGCAATAGAGCTGTAAAAACGCTCAAAAACGCGGCCGCGGCGTTTTTAGAGCTTCACCCCCCCCCATCTCCCTTCCTGGCAAACTCTCACGAGAGTGAGAGAGAGAACGGTGCATGATGTCATAAGCCTAGGCTTTTTTTCTAGACGAGAAACAGGAAGTGGGCTGTATAAGGTATTTACTGGCAGAAAAAAAAAAAATTACTATCCAAAGTTAATACAACAAGGCAGAAGATTTAGTAGATGGAAAGATGAAAATTAATGAAGTTCCGCTTTAAAGATTAACTTTGCGAAATCACATGCGCTCAATATTACCCTCCCTTTGGACATAGTGACCAGAGTAACTTTCCAATCAAGTGGTAGTTGAACGTTATCACCTATTTAAGTATCCAATTACCCACCCATTTGTCAGATCTTTACTCCAAAAATTACCTGTGATTCTCCATTCTATTTCCAACGTCATACGCTAATGGGACAAATCTTTCTTTTCATGGTTGGGACGTGCGTCTTTTAGTACATTTTACAGATGATCCCAATTCTACTTCCCTTTTTCCAGACATGCAGCTCTTCTTGTGTAACATTTCTCTAGAATACTGTAACCAGGATAGGCTATGACCAGTTAACTGGACCCAAGCAGAAGGGTGGGATAGGCCTGCCTGACCTTCGCAACTATAACTGGCCATGCCACCTCTCCAGGATTGTTGACTGAGAGGTACACTATTGAATAAAGAACTGGGCGTGGCTTGAGGCATCCTTCACAACCTTTTCTCTTGGTTCTGTTCCTTTGCTCTCCCCCCAACATATTCCTTGTGTTTTTTAAGATTACCCCCTTATCAGCCCTACTCTGTATAACTTTAGAGAGGTCTGCAGGAAACTTCAACTTTTGTCCTCCCCTGGGCCCTTTACGCCTATTTACTGTAATCTATTCCAGAATTCCTTACCGAAATATCTAGACAGTTTCTTGTGGACATTTGGCCCCATCCAACATTTTAGCTCATCAATTCTTCCAGATAGCAAACTATTAGGTCTCAGCACCCTGTCTACCTGTATGCAAAGGGCCTCATTTTTCCTTATTGGACATACCTCAAAATATGCCATTTCCATTATGACATTGATCGCATCATTAGTCTCACGTCCTCTTTCTAATTTTGAGACACTGTGTTTGTTCCAGGTCCTCACCTCAGCAGCATTTGATTTCCACTGTTCATGTTATGTGTTTGGCTTCCAAACTCCCTGACCCAGGTAAAGCATGCCAGGCCTGGGAAAAGTATTTGCAACTAGACTCATCTATATAGCACTGGTAACATATTCTTACTAACACACATAAAGGTGCCATCAAGGTCATGATTCAGGAAAACTGGTATAAGATTTAAAAGATTTGGTACTGGACTCCAGTACTGCTTCATAAATTAATCTCCAAAATTCCCAACCAGTGTTGAGGATGCGCAAAGGAGCCAGGCACGCTTCTGCATATTTGTTGGATGTGCTCACTGCTCCAAAATTTCTGGTTCCAGGTTCACAACATAATTTCTCAAGTTCCTACATAGTCCTTAGACCAGCCCTCAAAATTTCCACTTGCCTGCTTGCATCTGATAAGTGGGAAAAAAAACTGGGGGTGAGTGAGGAGCTGTATTGGGGGGGTGTCCCCAGGAAATGGGGGTTAAATAGGAGTCGATTATCTCCACAGTGATTGGACAGGGAACTGTAGGGAAGGGAGAGGAGAGTAGAGGAAGAGGAGAGCTGGCCATATCACACAGAGAGGGGAAATCCTTCTGTAACACAGCTTGGATCTGAAACGCTGGCCACTGTCAAACAAAGTCCTCCCTCCTGCACTGGCTCCTATAATAGACAGCACACTGATCCAGTGCCAGAAAATTGAAGTAGAGTGATGTATATCATAGGATCCGGTCCAGGAGGCGGGACTTTGTTTGACAGTGGCTGGTGTTTCAAATTCAAGCTGTGTCACAGCGGGAGATCCTCTCTCTGTGTGATCTGGCCAGCTCTCCTCCCGAGTAAGGCTGCACTGAGAATTGTTGGGCACTGAAGAGGATATATTGATTGGCAATGAGAGTCTACATTTATGGGCGTTGATGAGGCTGCACTTGTGGGCACTGATAGGCTGCATTGCACTGGCTGGACAATGTGCCGCTAGAAGCTCAGAACCACATACCAAAGTGCTGTTCTGTGCTGTGCTTGAGATCAAGATGCAGGGTTTGGGGCTGCAATCAGGGCTCCATAAAGAAAGAAAATACATGCTGCAGGATTGTGTTGAGAACCATATGCTACTGTGCTCAGTGGCACTGCTTCAAAAAGAAACTGTTGCTGGTTGTGCTACTGTTCCAGAGACGCATTTCAGACATATACGGTCCTAATGGGTCTCATTCACATAATTTCACCGGCATCAATGCCCACCCTGTCTCCATGTCTCTAATGAACACATGGAGACAGGGTGGGCATTGATGCCGGGGAAATTACTTGTGAATGAGACCCATTAGGACCGTATATGTCTGAGTGACTACCTAATACATGCTGTTTATGATCCCCTGTCATAAGGGATCGTGGAAATCTGGTAAGGAGCCAATCCATAGTCTGGTGGAGGATACATCACTGTTTTCTTTTGGACACGCTTTTCAACTAATCTGAAATATGGCACAAATACACGGGTGTTTGACATCTTATCTGTTAAATATTTATGGACTTTTATTGTCACAATTTAAAAAAAAAATATGTATTTTTATTTAACTATTTTAACTATATTTTATTTTCAGTTATTGTATATATATATATATGTTTCCTGATTGAAATGTATTAGTCACCATTATATCACTTTTCATTATTACTGGAGGGTTTTTGAGATTGTTGTATAGTGCACCCTAGTGGCCATCAAACCCCAATGTGTTTCATATAGTAGTGAGTTCTATATATATCACCATATATCACTTATTTGTAATTCAGAATTTTGTGTTTTCAACAAGTGTTTTCTGCTTTAGAGGTAGCGCGATTTATATTCTTCTCACATCTCTTTCTTGTATCTATTGTTTACATGGTAATCGCAGCTCTCTGAGTGAATAGACTGTGACTACGTTGCAGGTTTATTTCTCTCTTCTTTCTTTGATATTTTAGCGCAGTTTCTTTCCATTTTTCCATGTCTTCTATAATAAAGCTCATTTCAACTTTTTCTTGTCTTTTTTTTTTTTAAATGTATTTTTGTTCATGAACTCGAGAGAGAGGAGCCAGACTGCAGGAGTTGGGAGTAGGCAGACCCTCCCCCCAGAGGCAATCTGCCATCCTTCTCCATGCCCCGGGTGGCAATGGCGGGTGTGAGGGGGGCCTCCCACTCACCCCGCCCTACCTGCTCCACTTGGGAGCCCAATGGGGCCCAACGGGACCCCAACAGGGCAGAGGCACTCCCCTTATGAGGGAGTGAGGAGGTCTAGCCCACCCAGCCAGCCCCGTAGGTCCTTCGCCTCTCTTTTTTTAGGAGACCGCGTGGCCAAAGTGCGTGCGTGTTAAACCAATTTCGTGTGCGTGCAAGTGTGGTGGTGGTTTTTGTGGGGGGGTGGGCCTACTAAGCACAGTCGTACCTTGCATAGCACACCCACCGGGAGCCGGGCTGAGACCACCAAACTCAATTCACATGTAGCCGAGGCCGGGATCCGAACCATTGGCTGCATAGGTGAACGGCTTGTCAGCGCAGTGCCAATCGCGTTGAGCCACCACAGCTCCCTCAACTTTTTCAGGTGTCTGGTACAAGGCAGGTCATGACTGGAGCAGGGCAGGAGAATCCTAAATAATCCAGCGGTTCCTCCGGTGGTAGTGCTACATTTGTTAGAAATAAACAGAAATCCTTTAGTAAATTGCCGTAGAGAGACTTGCTGTAGACACCAGTCTGCATGCTGGTTTTTGCTTCAAGTTCTAATAGAATAGTTATTTTTTCCTTTTTCTAAGTGGCTGCCTCATCATTTTTCTATGCCAGGCTTAATGAACTTGCAGCTCTTTATCTCCAGGGGGCCAGTTTGCCTTGCCAGCCACTTTACTCATTTATATAATGTTTATGGTTACTGAACATGCTGTATAAACCTCTTTGGACTCATTCATATATTTGAATTGCTAGACTTTATAAAATATGATGCAATTCCTATGAACATTAAAGTAACTGTGAATATTAGATGATTGTCGCCTGAACGTACTGATGTTTTGTGACTTCAGCAGATACCAACAGTAAACATGTCAGATAAATTAAAATTTTCCATCAGTAAACTATCATTGGCCTAAAATAACAGTTATATGGGTGTAGCGATAACCCCGAAAGAGCTGCTTAAGTTTGTTCTGTCCGTTACTCTGCCTCTCAACCCCAGGAATGGCCTCATCCCCTCTGGCATACTTAGCAATATAATTAGTAGAATACCACAGTACTGACACAAATCAAGTATTAATGTTTTCTTCAATACACTTTAGTGGCAAGAAACTCAAAATAGTATTGGTCATCCAGATCCTGGACAAACAACCAGGCTTTGGTTGAAGTGATTTCTATAGTGCTCAAACTCATTTATAAGATACACAACAGACATCAATACAGTCAGTGACAGATTATCCATAAATTCCTTCTTTAAAACTTTTGAGTATTTGTAGATATTACCAATACTAAAGGGGAACCCCCAGGCCAAACAATTAACCGTTAACTCTAATGAAATATCTGACTTAAAGGTGATGGTTTAAGGGCCCTTATAGCAGCAATGTCTCTGTTGCATATCTGATGTTCTTCCCCGGCTCAATAACTGTAATCTAATTAGGTGTAGTGAGAACAGTAAATATCTTGTAATGAAGAAGGCTAAAGATGTCTAAGCACAGTGTTCAAATAAATGCAGTAAAGTATTACTGAAGTAAAGATGTCTGTTCAAAGTGTCTCAATGTCACGGTGACAAAGAATGGGTAAAGGTCGAGCGATTTGCTCTCTCACCATTGACCAGTTCGCTCTGATCTTCTTGACAGGAACTCATGTAGCGACACTCGTGCAGTGGATCCGCTGTCTCGATCTCCTGACGTGTAGCTTGACACACACCAACTGGCAGACGACCGAAATGGTGCTGGATTGATGTCAGATAAACCGCAAACAGAGCCAGGCCCCTCTTTCATGGGTGGAAACGTGGTACACCATGTGGTAGACTGCAATCTGCCTCTCACAGCAGCGGGATGGTGTACACATGAGGGGAAACAGGAAGCAAAGAGACCTGGGCCTCCCCTCATTTCAGATCTTCTAGACTGCACTTGTAGTGCACTGTGGATTTGTCTTTAGTAAATCAACCCCCTAGTGTGTATCCTTGAATTTTGAGAGTTGAGGCTGACACGAGAGAATTACCAATTCACATAGGAGGGCCGGCATCTGGGGGTACCCTTTGTTAAAGGGGCTTCCAGATTCCAATAAGCCCCCCGCCCGCAGCCCCCCACAACCACTGGGCAAGGGTTGTGGGGATGAGGCCCTTGTCCCCATCAACATGGGGAAATCCTCCCCATGTTGAGGGCATGTGGCCTGGTATGGTTCAGGAGGGGATGGGGGCCGCTCTCTCATCCCCCTCTTTTCCTGCGGCCTGACAGGTTGCGTACTTGGATAAGGGTCTTGTATGGATTTTTATGGGGAACACCACGTCCATTTTTTTTGGTTTGGGGTTCCCCTTAATATTCAAACCAGACCCAAAGGGCCTGGTAATGGACTGGGCGGGGGGGGGGGGCAACCCATGTAGTTTTTTTCAATGACTTTTATCTGTATTGGCGGGACCTGACAATTCATTCTTTTCCTTTAGAATTTTAATTTTGTGCAGGCAAACAGTTATAAACACGTGCTACTTTACAGGCATACTATAGACACCCCCAGGTACGAAATTTAAAGAAATATTTTACTTTTATTGTTTCACTTTAAGCATTATTAAAATCACTGCTCCTGAAAAAAAATGAAGTTTTTAAAACTTTTTACGCATTGATACATGTCCCCTGGGGCAGGATCCAAGTCCCCAAACACTTTTTATGACAATAACTTGCATATTAGCCTTGAACCACTTGCCATCCTGCGGCCGACTAATTTACGGCCGCAAGGTGGCTCTAATCTGCCGCTAGACCGTCAATATACGGCCTCTGGCCACGCGCCACTGGGGGGTGCGTGCCACCGCGTCACACAGGTGCTGATGTGCGTGCCTGGCAGCTGCGATGTCCACCAGGCACCTGCGATCGGCAGTCACAGAGTGTAAACACAGAGATCCATGTCCTGTTAGGGAGAGGAGACTGATGGTGTGTCCCTTGTACATAGAGACAAAAATCGGTCACCTCCCCCAGTCAGTCCCCTCCCCCCATAGTAAGAATCACCTAGCAGGGAACATATTTAACCCCTTGATCGCCCCTAGTGTTAACCCCTTTCCTGACAGTCACATTTATACAGTAATCAGTGCATTTTTATAGCATTGTTCGCTGCATAAATGTGAATGGTCCCAAAAATGTGTCAAAAGTGTCCGATGTGTCCGCCGTAATATCACAGTCGTGACAAAAATCGCAGATCGCCGCCATTTCTATCTCCTATTTTGTAGGCTTTATAACGTTTGTGCAAACCAATCACTATACGCTTATTGCTATATTACCAAAAATATGTAGAAGAATACGTATCGGACTAAACTGATTTTTTTTTTTTTTATGCGATATTTACATATAGCAAAAAGTAAAAAATATTGTGCTTTTTTCAAAATTGACGCTCTATTTTTGTTTATAGCGCAAAACATAAAAAACGCACAGGTGATCAAATACCACCAAAAGAAAGCTCTATTTGTGTGAAAAAATATTTTTTTTTTTGGATGCCACGTCGCACGATCGCGCAATTGTCATTTAAAACATGCCGAAAGCTGAAACTTCGCCTGGGCAGGAAGGGGGTATATGTGCCCAGTAGCCAAGTGGTTAAAATGAGCACTTTGACTTTTTCATGTTCGTGTCCCATAGACTTTAACTGTGTTCGCGGGTTTTGCTGAATTTTTTTTTTGCCTGTTCGCATGTTCTGCTGCGAAAAGAACCGGGGGGTGTTCGGCTCATCACTAATATATAGCCAATTAACACCCCCGTCCCAGAGCTTATCTCTTCACCACGCACAACCACAAAGGCAAGAGAATTATTGTTGGGTGGTGTATTAGTGCTCGGACGAACACACCGAATTTTAATGGTTCAAAGAATGTCAGGCAAAATGGTCGGCCCTCACACATGTTCACTTGATCAAATCTGTCCCTCTTTGAAAAAAGTTTGGACACCCCTGCCCTAAACTGATCCCTCTAGTGGCACAATTTCACATTTAAAGCAACTGATAGAATTAATTTCATAAAACAGTATTTCTTCTCTGAATTAGATGTGCTTTTAATATTGCTATTTAAATTTATATGTGCTGCTTCATACCTCTTGTAAAAGTGCTGAGTGTTCCTGAGCACAACCTAATCATCCTGTGTGGTGCTGATTCCCCCTGATTCCTCTCTCTCCCCTGCAGTGCTGCCAGCTTCCCTCCTCTCAGGAGTGGGAAAGGGGCTGTTGAATATTTTATTACCTGGTCCCTTCTTTTTCTGAATGAACACAGTGACTGATGTTAACTGATCGCTCCTGTCTTCATTCCTAACTAAAGTATAGTAAATTATGTTTACTGCAGGCTGCAGTGAAAGAGACTGGGGAATCTCTGCCCTCAGATTCCTTCTCTGTCACAAAAGTGAGACATCAAAACAGAGGGCTTGCTTTAAAATTGAACCGATGGACGGCTAACTGATATGTCAAAACCGATCGTTAGTACGCACGAGCATCGGTTAAAAATCCATGCATGCTCAGAATCAAGTCGACGCATGCTTGGAAGCATTCAACTTCGTTTTTTTCATCACGTCGTTGTGTTTTACGTCACCGCGTTCTGACACGATCGGTTCATGAACCGATGGTGTGTAGGCACATCAGTCCATCAGTCAGCTTCATCGGTGAACCAATGAAAAGGTCTGTCGGACCGTTCTCATCGGATGGACCGATCGTGTGTACAGGGCTTAAGACGTCTGACTGACATATGGGTATGAAACCAGCTAATTTGAAATCATCCCAAAGCAGAGCAATGTCAGAGAACCTATTGTAGCCATTGTGATTGTGTGGAATAAGATGACACAGCAGTCAAGGTAAACCTTGAAGTCAATGATTAAAAAAACAACAAAAAACTGACAACCAATGGTAAAAACTATAAACCAATAAAGCTGTATGCAGTTAGAAGAGTAGGTGTAGAGGATCACTTGATATTGGTGTCAGGTGATGGAAAGTAAAGGTTTTTGGGTGGGATAGCAGATGGCACAAGGCTGTGATCATTAATGTTACAAAGCTGAAAGTGAGACTGACTAATGGCCCATACACACGATCCGAATATCGGCCGACGGATCGTACGACTTTTTTCGCTTAATAATCGCGAGTAAAATAAAATAGGTTTTTAAACTCACGAAAATTCTCGTACGATAGAAAAAAACGATCGGAAGTGATGTCACGTGTTGTAATGTATTTGTATTGTATTGTCGGACGACGGCTGTACTGACTAAACGAAAATCGGACGATCGGACATCGGACGAGAAAATTTTTCGCGCTTGTCCGATCGAATTTAATCGGATGAACGGTCGTGATCGGCTGTCGAAAGTAGTGTACACACGATCCAAAAATCGTACGATCCATCATCGGACGATCGTTTTCGTCCGATATTCGGATCGTGTGTATGGGCCATAAGCTATGGCCTTTTCATGATTTGCAATATAATAATGTAAAACCAAGTAGCCGTGTGACAGATTCTTTAACAGTGGGGGATTTGTATGCCTGCAAGTGATAAGCAGGAATAAGTGATGACAGACTGCTGGTATTAAAGATGCTTGTATAATTTCACATTTTTCAGCAAATAATTCAACATCAGAAGGAGAGCTCTTCAAAGGAGAAATAACTGATTAACCTCTTTGAATTACAATTTCTCTGAAAAACCTAATGAAAAGACAGAGAAACCTTGGAATCTGTGGTATAAGATGTACTCAAATTTGGAAGCTGAAAATAATTACCTTTCAAAGATTTCATCAAAGTCTGAGCTCACCTTCATTACAATCAGAACCTTAGCATGGAGACAGCTTGTTTGTTATTAGAACACATACATGTGTATGCCGTAAAGGGATAAATCCTTTCACTTCAGACTACAAAAATATCATGTGTTTTCAAGCAAATAAGTTTATAGAAGAACTTTAAATTTGGTGTTAAAAACTGTACAGCTCCATTCACACTTGCAAATGGGGCCGTTATAACGATTACATGCGTCAGACCCAGCAGGAGTATCTGACTATTAGTTGAGGGCAGCAGCTCTAATGAAAACCATGGGAGGCTGACAGCTCCTGCATCTAATTATGGCCGCTTACATGTAATCACGCATGGAGTGATTACCTGCAATGATCAGCCCTGGATGCAGACAGCTTCCTGCATGTAATCAGTAATGTCCCCATTTGCAACTGTAAAGGGGCCCCTAATGTAATCGACAGTATATACAGATCAGTGTAAAATGCTATATTGGTGTAAATATAGCCAACACTTTGGGGTAGATTCACATAGAGATATGACGGTGTATCTACTGATACACCGTCGTATCTCTGAGATCCGACGCTCGGATCTATGCGGCTGATTCCTCGAATCAGGTTCCGCATAGATCTCCCTTAGAGCCGACAGGTGTAAGTGACTTACACCGTCGGATCTTAGGCTGCAATCTCCCGCCGGCCACTAGGTGGCGCTTCCGTTATTATACGTGATGAATATGCAAATGAGGAGAACCGCCGATTCAGAAACGAACGCCCGGCCGTCGCTTTTTTTTATGTCGTTTGCGTTCGGCTTTTTCCAGCGGATAGTTACCCCTGCTATATGAGGGGTAAGTGCGGCGTATCCTATGTTAAGTATGGCCGTCGTTCCCGCGTCGAGTTTTGAATTTTTTACGTCGTTTACGTAAGTCGTTCGTGAATACGGCCATACGTAAATTGCGTTAACGTCGAAACCAATGACGTCCTTGCGACGTCATTTGGAGCAATTTAGCTGGCGGCGCATGCGCAGTACGATTGGCGCAGGGACGCGCCTGATTTTAATAGTAAACTCCCCCTAGCCGCGGAATTTGCATTCCGCCGGGGGATTTACGATCCGCCAGGGCAACTTACGAGGCAAGTGCATTCTGAATACAGCACTTGCCTCTAAAACTGGTGCTGGCGAATCGTAAATAAGATAGATCATGCAGATATAAAGATCTATATGAATCTACCCCTTTGTGTATGAAGTTAGGAAGGGATAAGACCTCCCTTTACTTCCTGTCCTGTCCAAACTCTAAACTTTTGAGCGAATGTTAAAACCCATAAGGGCCCATTCACACTATGTGCAGCTACCTGTCTCTTTCCTCACAGATAGAAAGCAGGTAATTGCAATGACACATAGAAAACATTAGTTTAAAGTGTTTTTCCATTATTATGTACATGGATAGGAATCTGGTTACATGAATGACTCCAGAGATGAGTGATAAGTTATTAATTCTCTAAATCTTGAGGCCAATGCTTTTTTTTTTCCATGAATACAGGTAGGAATCAAGAGCTCTATTTCAGTGTTTGCTGATGATACCAAATTATGCAGGGAAGTAATTTTGGCACAGGATATAGCATAATTACAGTAAGACCTAAAGTGATACTAAAGTCTTGTTTTTTTCTTTAAACATAAAAAACATGTTATACTTACCTTCTCTGTGCAGTGGTTTGGACAGACCGCAGCCCAGATCCTCGTCTTCTCAGGTCTCTTGCCGTCACTTCTGGCAACCCCCACTGCTGAGTGCCCCCACACCAAGCAGCTTGCTATGGGGCACCCTAGCTGAGCCGCAGTTCCCTGTGTCCATTCAGACACAGAGCCTCAGTTTGGCCCCGCCCCCTCTCTCCTAATTGGCTAACTGACTTTGATTGACAGCAGCAGGAGCCAATGGTGCCACTGCTGTGTCTCAGCCAATCAGGAGGGGGAGTCCCAGATGTTCGAGGCACTTGTGCAGCATCGCTGGATCGAGATAGAATGCATTAATATTAAAAAAAATCTTCTGCCTTTGCAACGCAGATGGGCGCGAAGATGTTCAATATTGAAAAATGTAAAGTTATTGCACTTGGATTTAAAAAAAATACGCATGCAGATTACATTGTAGGAGGGGCTCACTTTGGAGAATTAGTCATAAAAAATGATCTGGGAGTTCTTGTAGATCAGAGACGTACCAATAACAAGCAATGCCAAACAAGTAAAATACTCTCATGTATGGAAAAGGGCACGTATCCAAGAGATAAATCAGAAATTCTACCTATTTCCAAAATACTCATTTGATGATGTAGTGGGTGGGGTTAATACACTTTTATACCGGCTTTAGGGTGGGACCCTGGCAAAGTTTGGGTATGGGAAGAGGACACCCATGAACAACAACATGTAGGTCTGTTTTGGGTGCAAGAGAGAGAGAGAGAGAGAGTGCAGCTAGGCTGAATTGAGGGACAGCTATGGATACTTAAGGGTGAGGATGAAGGAACCTTTTCACCCTTGAACCTTGCTTAGCAGATCATGTGGCTTGATTCAGGACTGCCTAGGGCCCTAAGTTTAAAAACACCTTATGTGTGGAACAACCTTTGGACAAGTAAGGCTGCATTCACACTTCCGCGCTTTGAATCGTGGGCAGATTTGGGCGCGAATCTGCCCGCGATTCGAAAGTGCTGATGTGCGAATGGCAAAGAGATGCAATTCATTTAAATGATACCTCAAATCGTGACGTGGGTCTGCTGCACGATAAATACGTGCTGCAATTGTGACAGCACGCATCACGGGAAGCACGTCACCCAAAAGTAGCTCCTGAACTTTTTTTCCCCGTTATGCTTCCTGCGATGTGTGTTGCTGCGATTGCAGCACCATTTATTGTGCGAGAATCACGACAGACCCGCGCCGCAATTTGAGATGGCATTCAAATGAATGCCATCTCAAATGCGAGTCCCGCGATTTGCCATT
Source organism: Rana kukunoris (assembly GCA_029574335.1). Lineage (NCBI taxonomy): Eukaryota > Metazoa > Chordata > Amphibia > Anura > Ranidae > Rana > Rana kukunoris. The sequence continues at coordinate 145,628,661 of CM056052.1, read as the reverse complement.
CAAACATCAGCGCTTTAAAAACGCGACAGATTTGCAGCAATTCTGCCTGCGATTCAAAACGCTGAAGTATGAATGCAGCCTAACTGATTACATCTATGAAGATCTGATTGAACTGTTGCAGTAAAATATTGAAAATCCTTTTGGACTGCACATTCTTTATTCTGGTTAACAGACCTTAGGCCAGGAATATGTGAGAGGATAGGCCTCAGGCCAGAAAGTATGGTGGAGTGACTCCAAAATGGACAGGTAGGGGACTATCTCATCAAAGAAATAGTGGGGTGGACCCAGAGTCAGCTTGGCGTGAACCGCCACCCAATACAGGACCCTTATACACTGGTTCAGCCCTTATTTTATATGCTGTTACGTTTTGATCACCAATCCTCAGAAAAGTCATTGCTAAAATAGAAAGAGTTCAACGAAGGGCAACAAAATTGAAAAGGGGGACCTTAACAATAATGCCCACTTTCATCATGCGTGCTCAACCTGTGGCCCTGCAGCTGTTGCAGAATTGAAAGGCCGGGTGTTGAGTATCCATGGCTTACATAGATTACACGTATTATCTAATTTAAAAAGTTAATATGACCTTAAAACTCAGTACAACTTCAATGTGGCGATCAGTGGCGTCTGTTAAGGTTTTAGGATGGGGCGGCACCCCTTATATAATCAACCCACTCCATCCCCTGTATTTCACTTGCTTCCACCCATAGTTTCAGGAGTATATAGCCCCAGAATCACAAGACAGAGTATACAGCCCCAGAATCACAGGACAGAGTATACAGCTCAGCATCACAGGACAGAGTATAAAGCTCAGACTCACAGATCAGGGTATACAGCCCAGCATTACAGATTAGGGTATATACAGTGCCTTGCTAAATTATTCACCCCCTTGGTGTTTTACATATTTTGTTACATTACAGCCTTTAGTTCAATGTTTTTTTTCATCTGAATTATATGTGATGGATCAGAACACAATAGTCTAAGTTGGTGAAGTAAAATTAGAAAAATATATACATAAAACAATTTTTCAGAAATAAAAAACTGATAATTGGCATGTGCGTATGTAGTCATCCCCTTTGTTATGAAGCCCATAAAAAGCTCTGGTACAACCAATTACCTTCAGAAGTCACATAATTTGATGTCCACCTATGTACAATCTAAGTGTCACATGATCTGTCATTACATATACACACCTTTTTGAAAGGCCCCAGAGACTGCAACACCTAAGCAAGAGGCACCACTAACCAAACACTGCCATGAAGACCAAGGAACTCTCCAAACAAGTAAGGGACAATTTTGTTGAGAAGTACAAGTCAGGGTTAGGTTATGAAAAAAAATATCCAATTCTTTGATGATATAGGCACACCATCAAATCTTTCATTACCAAATAGAAAGAACATGGCACAACAGCAAACCTGCCAAGAGACGGCCGCACACCAAAACTCACGGACCAGGCAAGGAGGGAATTAATCAGATAGGCAGCACAGAGACTTAGGCCGTGTACACACGATCAAATTTATCTGCTGAAACCGGTCCAATGGACCGTTTCAGCAGACAAATCCGATCATGTGTACGGGCGAGCAGACAGGTTTTTCCAGCAGACAAGTTTTAAAGCATGCTTTAAAACTTGTCTGCTGGAAACCCGTCCGTCCGACATGTCCGCTAGTTAGTACACTAACCAGCGGACATATCTGTCCGCACATGCTTCGAATGGATTTGACGCATGCGTGGAAGTATTTTACTTCCTGGTTCGGTGACGTGGCGGCGTCAACGTCACCGCCACGTCACCGTGCTGTCTGCCGGCGGGGATTTTGGTTTGATGGTGTGTACAACCATCAGACCAAAACAGCCCAGCAGACATATAAGTTTGAGCGTGTGTACGCGGCCTGAAGGTAACCCTGGAGGAGCTGCAGAGTTCCACAGGAGAGACTGGAGTATCTGTACATAGGTCGACAATAAGCAGTACACTCCATAGAGTTGGGCTTTATGGCCAGAAGAAAGCCATTACTTTTAGCAAAAACAAAATGGCATGTTTTTAGTTTGCGAAAAGGCATGTGGGGCATTCCCAAAATGTATGGAGGAAGGTGCTCTGGTCTAATGAGACTAAAATTTAACTTTTTGGCCATCAAAGAAAATGCTATGTCTGGCGCAAACCCAACACATCACATCACCTCAGGGGCGGATCCAGAGTCTAATCTCTGGCTCTAATTGGCTGCTTAAAAAAAAACCCTCCCATCAGAGTGTGAAGCTTCCCTTCCTCCCAAGGAGTTAAACCACAAGTGCTTTGGCATGGGTTTTACTCTGTTGCAAGAGATATCAAAACAGAATATTTACATGTAAGTCCTGCAATAAGAACGTTGAAGAACACTGCCCCTAGCCGTCAGTGCGCTGGTACTGCGGCAGACCGAGTTAAGTGCAAAAATAGTAGGAAGAGAATACAACAGTTCTTTTCGCTGAATCTTCCAGTGCTGCAAAAAAGTTGGCAAAGTTCCACTCTAACTGACTGAACCCACTTCTCCCAGAGTTCTGCACACGTGCACCCATGTGGATCTGGAGAAGCAGGGGGAAAAGGGAAACTGGCAGAAAAACAACTTGAGTGGGGTTGTGAACCTTTGTCTAAAACTTCTGAAAAGAGAAACGTTAGGCCAGCCTGGCATATAGTCTACTTGTAATAGCACGGGTCCGGCAGAAAAATCATGGTACCATCTGCAGTGGTCGTGGTGACCGAAAACACCAGATCCACTTTTCCGGGAGCTTTCAACACGACCCGGTCACTATAGATGTGCCTACCATAGCTCCAGTCATGGTGACAGGCCTCAAATTTCACATTCAGGTAGGCCAGCCTAAGATCCCACACAGGGTATCTTCAGGTGTGACCAGATAGCCTCTTGGCACCAAACTTCCCGTTACTCATCGATCTGCTGCAACAGGGAAGGAGGCACGTATGGGTACTCATACACGTTGGTAGCAGCAACTTTCTGGGCCACCAGGTGCTGAAGCCTGGCTAAATTGGGCAGAGTACGTGGGTCTCCCCGTCCCGGCAGCACGACAGCATTCGGTGCCCTTCTTAAACTGGGAGCAACAAGGGGCACAGGGGTGGTAAGTGGAACAACAGGGGAAGGATCTGACTCACCGACTCCCCAGGTCACCTGCAGGATGTCCACGGAGGGCTGGTGGGACCCACTCGATGCACTCCGGCCGGAGCGTTTCTTCCTCCTGGTCCTGCTGGTGGTGCGGAATCCTCCGAATCCTTGGGACTCCGGGAACCGCGGTTTAAAAAGGCAATCCGGGAGATCATCTCCCCCCGAGAGCATCTCAACATCTGAGGAGTTCAGTTTCTCGGCCGACAGGTAACGCAAACCTTGGATGGGTCTCTGGGCCAATCCGGGAGATTATCTACCCCCGAGAGTGTTTCAACATCTGAGAAGTTCAGTTCTTCAGCCGGCAGGTAACCGCAAACCTTGGATGGGTCTCTGGGCCAATCCGGCAAGGAGCGCTGAGGCGGTAGGCCTTGACCGCGGCTGCGGGAGGATGGAGTAGTGATGAGCGGAATACGCCATATTCGATTTCGCGATAATTCACTAATATATAGAAGAATATTCGCGAAATATTCGTTAATATCGAATATTCGTGATATTTTATCAAAAAAAAAAAATTCGCGAAATTTCGCTAACGCGAATGCGAAATTGATTGCGAAATTCTCGTCAACACGCGAAAACGGAGATCATTTCCTGGACTACTAAACTAATATGCACTAAACACTAACTCTACTTACACAAACTTATATGACTAAACTAAAGCTAATTTTTTTTTTTTTTTATACACAAAACACAGAAGGGCAGAGAAAGTATTCGCGAATATCCGTAATACGAATATTCGCATTGCGAATATTCGGCAACATAAAAGGATCGCCTCAGCTACTCGGCCCAGGGTCTCTAATCATACCAGCAATGCTTTTAGACGTCGATGGAGATCACTAGGATGTGATTTGTTTAAAAAAAAAATGGAAAAAATACGAATATTCGCCGCGATATTCGATTTATTCGCGAATACTCGAATATGCAATATTCATAACGAATATTCGCAATGCGAATATTCGTGAGCAACACTAGGACGGAGCAGGTTCTGCTACGATAGAGGCGTGCCACACTGAGACCGCTGTAGAAGTGGTAGTCTCCGATATGGTTTCGGCTTGGACACTGGTTAAACTGGTCGGATCATCTTCGGTCATTGGGCTTACCTCTTTTGAACGAGGTGGCGAGGCACCTGAAGGCAAGGACTGTGTGGACTAGACCAAGATGATTTCCACAGTAGGAGCTTCCGGCTCCACGATCTCCACCGACGGGGAAGGCTTCGGCCATGCATCTTCCTCCTCCGTGGTGACGGCAGCCGCCACATAGTTCACCCGGTACTCCCTTGGAGTTGTAACAGGCGATGCAGCGACAAACAGGTAGGCCCGACATCTTTGGCATTGGGCAAATGGCTGGACTTTCACGGGCAACTCTCCACAACGAGGGCAAAGTAGTCCCAACATCTCGGTACCTCCGCTCGATAGGTGTACAAACTGTCCTTCCGGTGTCCATCACTGCCACTCCAGATGAGGCATACATGCTGCAGATCTCTGGTATAGTAGTAGGAGGCCTCAATCGCCGAGCAGCAATACTCGGTGGCAAGAAAGCAGACATCACCGTGTAATCTCCCTCTCTCTCGTGGGTGGGCAGCGTTCTGCTGAAATGGCGTGAATGCTCCCTTATACGTCTCACGCAGGGGTGGATAGCTCCCCCCACTTTGAAGAACCTGTCCATACACGTTGCAGGCGCGTGCCATACTGCACGTAGGCCCAGGCTTAGCGGTGCAAGGTAACTCCCTTGCCGGACAGTTCAAAAACACGATACCGAACACTCTTTAGTAAATCGAGTACTCACTTTCTCCGTTGCTATGGGTAACAGCCAAATCTCGGACGAGCCCCCAGGTGTAGCACTACTCCCTTCAGGAGCCGCTGGTTGAATTGGGATTGGGGTATTTAAGTTACCTCAGATGTTGTCTAGGGGTGAAGTTAGTGAGTAAAAATAGTGAGCGAATGTCCAGCCAGAAGTTACGGTTTTCCAATGCTTTATTTCTGAGGTCCAACACGACCAACATCAACAGGAGGCAGACAGGACAGATTGATGAATTAAAGAAAACCTTGCGGTATCAGGCTCGAATAAATGATGAAAGCAAGCATGCTTTCAGTATCAGTGAATTTTGTCGCCACTCCGATTGTGTGGGTGAAGCGTTCCCCGGACAGACTTCTGAATTATCTGAATTATCAAAATTAGCTTCTATATACTGGTGTCTCAGGCCTCGTACACACGATCAAATCTGTCTGCTGGAAACGGTCTGCTAGACCGTTTCAGCAGACAGATTCGATCGTGTGTACGGGCAAACAGACGGATTTGGCCACCCAACAGATTTCAAAGCATGCTTTGAAATCTGTCGGCTGGGAACCCGTCCGCCCGACATGTCTGCTGGTTAGTATGCTAACCAGCAGACATGTCTTTTCGCACACGCGCCGAATGATTTCGACGCATGCGCGGAAGTGTTTTACTTCCTGGTGCGGTGACGTGGCGGCGTCAACGTCACCGCCACGTCACCGACACGTCAGCGCGCTGTCTGCTGGCGGGGATTTTGGTTTGCTCGTGTGTACACGCGAGCAAACCAAAATCCCAGCAGACAGATTTGTTCAAATCGGTCGGTCCGACCGATTTGAACAAATGGATTTACTCGTGTGTACGAGGCCAAAGAAGGACTTTCTCATAGAATGGGGCTGTGCGTGAGAACCCCATTTACAGAGATTGGTCACTCATGCAGAATCAGTGTTGCCAACCTACCAGATTGAAATTTACTGGTACGACACCTGAAATTTACTGGCGCAGCCACGTTTTTACTGGCATTTCACAAAAGTTACTAAATTACATTTTTAGGTGCAAATTTAGGCAAATAGCAATGTAATTTAAGGTGGATATTTAGGTAAAAAAACATATTTTTGTTTTTTTTTATATAATAAGGGCAAATTATTTAGTCACATCACCCCCTGCCTCCATCCCCCTCTCCCATCAACACCCCCTGTCTTCACCTCCCTCTGCAATGCCAAAATCTCCCCCTGCCTCCAATCTCCCCCTGCCTCCAATCTCCTCCTGCCTCCAATCTCCCCCTGCCTCCAATCTCACCCTGCCTCCAATCTCCCCTGCCTCCAATCTCCCCCTGCCTCCAATCTCCCCCTGCCTCCAATCTCCCTCTGCCTCCAATCTCCCCAGGTCCCCTGCCTCCAATCACCCCCTGCCTCCATCACCCTCTGCCTCCATCACCCTCTGCGGTGCCACCAACAACCCCTGTCTCCATCCCCCGCCCTCTGCGGTGCCACCAACACCCCCTGCCTCCAATCAACCCCTGCCACTAACATCCCCTGCCTCCAATCTCCCCCTGCCTCCATCCCTCTCTGCGGTGCCACCACAGCCACCATCACCCACTGCCTCCAATCACCCCCTGCCTCCAATCTCCATGCGTAGTTCCAAGCCGAACTGATCTGGGCTATTTTTACTGGCACATTCCCACAACCACAGACATTTACAAACGGGGGGAAAAAGTGCCTGTTTTTACGAACTGTAAAAATACGGATGGTTGGCAACACTGTGCAGAATGCTTGTAAGGAGATGGGTGTCGTTTGTCATCTAGAAAGCAAGACCACTGTCTGAACTCTGCTTAGGGCACATTGGAAAGACTGAAGCACAGGACGCGTAAACAGCTGTTCGAGTGACACAAAGACTTCATATTGAATACGATTCTGGAAAATTACTTTAGTGAATGAAATGTTGTTAGTCCAACACATAGCTATTTTTATATTTTGATGTCTGTTTTTCTTTTCAGCCCAGCTGAGACCAAGTTAGTTTGCTACTGAAGTACATGTTTGCAAAAATGGATAAAATGAAAGCATGTATTATCAGACTGAAAATAACATTGAACAAGTTCTATAGCTCCACTCAAGAGTAATGGGTGGGGGGATGAACATCTTTTTGGCTTCTGCAATAATTTCTAGTTTTGTGGATTTATTTTAGACTCCTAAGGCCTTGTTCACATAGGGTGTATGCACCTGCACCCCATGTGAGGGAAGTGTTTACCTGGCTGCAGGTGTTCCATGCATCCCCATGCAGGTAGTCCTACTTAAGTCAATTGCGAAGCAGCAGCTGCACGAACACAGCCACTGTTCCTAATGTGACATCCATGCGGATGCATGGCCCTGAACTCACTCTGGGTAAATATGGCCCGTGCACAGGGAACAGATGCATATGACCCATGTGACCGAGCCATGGATTAGAGATTTCCATTTCCATTCCGTAAAATGTTGGCGCTAAATAAATTCTGTATACTAAATCTTGTATAATAATTTAGACAGTTAGCTCTTTGAATTGTCGGTTGATTGTATTGCTAGATTAATAAATAATCTTCATATTAAATGATTATCTTGGACTGCACTAAAGCCAGCATGAGAATCCACAGAGCAGTCTTGTTAATACAGAACAACTAAATTAACAGTAGCTACAGTAGCTAACAGTGCAATTAAATATTGACATAGAACTATAAGCAAAACTTTTTTTTTCTTTTTAGATGGAGTATGCTATGCAGCGTGGCGATCGATGTCCTAGGACAGATCTCTTTAAAGAGCCGATGACGTGGCTCTTTAACCATGTGATCAGCTGCGTTCAATCATAGCTGGTCACATGTAAATGCGGAAGTGTCTCACACTGACAGAGTGTGTGGCGAGGAGAGCCAATCAGCGGCATCTCCTTGCAGTGGAGACCAGGTGATCCTTAGTTTCCTGATTACAGTTAAGCCCCAGCAGTGCCTATCAGTGTCACCAATCAGTGCCTATTAGTGATGCCTGTCAGTGCTGCCTATCAGTGCCCATCAGCGCAGCCACAACAGCGAAGGAGAAAAATCACTTACTGTATTTACAAAATATACTGACAGAAACTAAGCAAACCCTTTTTTTCTTCAAAATGTTTTTTTTTTTTTTTTTTTTAGAAAAAAAAACTGATTAAATAGCACCAAAAGAAAGCTCTATTTGTGTGAGGAAATTGAGGTAGTTTAAAAAAGGACACTTTATTTCTATGAATCATAGGCACTTCCTGGGACCATTGTCTGTGTCTGTGCAAGCAGCAAAGCTCTGTCCCACACCATCCCGCCCGGCTCCGAACCATACCACCCAGCTCCACTGCTAGTGCATATTTTAGGGGTGGTGGAGCCTGATGGGTATTTAGAGATACTAGTAACCTAAAGGGCCATTTACTTGGTGATTAGGGATGAGCTTCACATTTCGATACGAACGTATGTTCGACTCGAACATTGCCTGTTCGATCGTTCGTCGAAAATCGAACAAAACGGGTCGTTTGCGCCAAATTCGAGTGACGCGCGTCGGCCCATAATTCACTGCGGCGTTGCGTGCTGATGATTGGCCAAGAATTCACCATGACCCCGCATGCTTGGCAAATCACAGCGCCCAAAAAACGAAGAGCCATAATTGGCCAAAGCCTGGGTGCTTTGGCCAATTATGGCTCAGGGCTTTAGCACACGCCCCACACTATAAAAGGCCACCTTCCGGGTTGCCTCGTGTAGTGTGTTCCGGCTTTGTTAAAGACAAGTCAGACAGACAGTCAGTTAGAGAGAGAGAGATAGATAGAGACACAGGGCCAGATTCTTGTACATTGCCCGCTGGCGTAGTGTAAGCCATTTACACTACGCCGCCACAATTTAACAGAGCAAGTGCCGTATTCCCAAAGCACTTGCTCCATACGTTGCGGCGGCGTAGTGTAAATGGCCCGGCGTAAGGCCGCGTAATTTAAAGGGGGTGGCTTGTATTTAAATTAAGCGCTCCCCCGCGTCGATCAAACTGTGCATGCACGGGCCGGGAAAAAAGCCCAGTGCGCATGCTCCAGCTCACGTCGGAAAACGCTGTTGAAACCAATGTGAAAACGATGTGATCGTCACTTACGCAATGTCCTATTCGCGAACGACTTAGTAAAACGACGTAACCGACAGAAAAAGACGACGCTGACTCGACGACATACTTAACATGGCAACGACGGAACTTCGTAAACCTACCCCTCATATAGCAGGGGTAGGTTTACGCTTACGGAAACGACGTAAACTACGACGGGGCGGCGAAAAAAATGTTCGGGAATCGGCGTATTAGGCTTATTTGCATAGGCAAATGAGAAAACAACGTACAGGCCACCTAGCAGCCAGAAAAGAAATTACATCTATGATCCGACGGTGTAAGTGTTTTACACCTGTCGGATCTTCACTGTATCTATGCGTAAGTGATTCTAGGAATCAGACGCATAGATACCCAGTAAAAAAAAAAAACAGAGATACGACAGTGTTTCCTGCGATACACCGTCGTATCTCTTTTGAGAATCTGGCCCACAGTGTCTTTTCTGATAGATAGATAGATAGATAGATAGATAGATAGATAGATAGATAGATAGATAGATAGATAGATAGATAGATAGATAGATAGATAGATAGATAGATAGATAGATAGAAAGATAGATAGATAGATAGATAGAGCAGGAAGGCTGGTAGTCAGTATAGTTAAATTTACAGTGTGTAGAGAATATATATACATCCTTAGGAGTTGTACATATATTTATACACTGTATAGCTTAGCTAGATCTGCTATTAGTATTTGTCAGGCTGGAGATTGTGCTGTACTATACGTTTGCTGTGTTTTTGCCCATAAACGCAGCCGATCATACTGCACGTTTGCTGTTTTTTTTGCCCACAAACTCAGTCGATCTTACTATAAGTTTGCTGTGTTTTTGCCCATAAACTCAGTCGATCATACTGCACATTTGCTGTTTTTGGCCATAAACTCAGTCGATCTTACTATACGTTTTGTGTGTTTTTGCCCATAAACGCAGTCAATCATACTGCACATTTGCTGTGTTTTTGCCCATAAACTCAGTCAATCTTACTATAAGTTTGCTGTGTTTTTGCCCATAAACTCAGTCAATCATACTGCACATTTGCTGTTTTTGGCCATAAACTCAGTCAATCATACTGCACATTTGCTGTTTTTGGCCATAAACTCAGTCGATCTTACTATACGTTTGGTGTGTTTTTGCCCATAAACGCAGTCAATCATACTGCACGTTGCACGTTTGCTGTGTTTTTGCCCATAAACTCAGTCGATCTTACTATAAGTTTGCTGTGTTTTTGCCCATAAACTCAGTCGATTATAGTGCACGTTTGCTGTTTTTGGCCATAAACTCAGTCGATCTTACTATACGTTTGCTGTGTTTTTGCCCATAAACGCAGTCGATCATACTGCACGTTTGCTGTGTTTTTGCCCATAAACGCAGTCGATCATACTGCACATTTGCTGTTTTTGCCCATTAACTCAGTCGATCTTACTATAAGTTTGCTGTGTTTTTGCCCATAAACGCAGTCGATCATACTGCACGTTGCACGTTTGCTGTGTTTTTGCCCATAAACTCAGTCGATCATACTGCACGTTAGCTGTGTTTTTGGCCATAAACGCAGTCGATCATACTGCACGTTTTCTGTGTTTGCCCATAAACTCAGTCGATCTTACTATAAGTTTGCTGTGTTTTTGCCCATAAACGCAGTCGATCATACTGCACGTTTGCTGTGTTTTTGCCCATAAACGCAGTCGATCATACTGCACATTTGCTGTGTTTTTGCTCATAAACTCAGTCTATCTTACTATACGTTTGCTGTGTTTTTGCCCATAAACACAGTCGATCTTACTGCACGTTTCCTGTGTTTTTGCCCATAAACGCAGTCGATCTTACTGCACGTTTGCTGTGTTTTTGCCCATAAGCGCAGTTGCTCTTACTGGACAGGTGCTGTTTATTTCTGATTTTGTCCTGTGCAGGCTATTAAAATGTCTGGAAGGACAACAAAGAAAGGCAGAGAGTCACGAGGGCAAGCAGGCTCTGCATCTAGAGGCAACGCTGGTGGTGGACGCGGTGCATCCTCTTCAGCACGTGGCCGTGGCCGCTTGTCCTTCTTTTCGGGAGTTGGCCGTGTTGAGCCTCAACATGCAGAGAAATTAGTAGAATGGATGACCAAGCCGTCCTCATCCCCCTCATCCTCTCTCACCCAGGCTGAGCTTAGTTTATCTGGCAAAGCAGCTCCCAAGGCGTCCTCTTCCTTGTGCACAATGGCATCACACAATCCTTCCCTAGTCCCACCGTGTCTTCCTGAGGAGTCCCCCAAACTGTTTCAACACAGTGTTGGGTACATGCTGAATGAAGATGCGCAGCGTTTTGAAGGCTCCGATGATGGAACACAGATAGAGGAAGACATTGATGTGAGCCCAGGGAGAGGGGGTGGCCGAGAGGGACAGCAATCTGGCAATGATGTTCCCCCAGCTGAAGCATACTGGAGCATACTGCCAGGTTTTTGACAGTGATGAGAAGGGAGGGGATGATGAGGTCACTGACTCTACCTGGGTGCGTGATAGGAGAGAGGAGGAGGAGGAGGAGGAAGAGGAGGAGGATGAGGCACAGGCACATCTCCAAAGAGGCAGGATGCCCTCCAGGTGTCAGCTTAAGGGCACACCAACTGCATTACAGCGCACATCTACGCTTGTGCATGGCGCTGCTGTGTCTGAACGGTACAGCAAAAGTTCTTTGGTGTGGGCCTTTTTTGAAACATGTCCATTAGATCGTACCTTTGCTATTTGCAACATATGTCGCAAGCGTATCTCGCGTGGCCAAAACATCACCTGCCTTGGTACCACATGCTTGTCCAGTCATATGTTGACCTGCCATGCAGCTTGTTGGCAAGCACACCAGAAAGACCCACACCAAAGACAAAAGCGTATCCCCCCTTGCCCTTCTGGGAACTCCAACCCCACTAGACCCCCAGTCCTCTCTGAAGCCTGCAGTGAAGGTGTAGAAATAGGTGTGTCACAACCTAGTACTAGTAGTACATGCGGGCAATCTACTGATAGTACCAGACAAATTTCCCTGCCCCAGCTGCTGCAGCACTGAAAGAAGTACTCTCCCAGCCATCCACATGCCCAGCGGTTGAATGCTAGCTTAGCGAAATTGCTAGCACTTCAACTGCTACCTTTTCAGTTGGTAGATTCTGCCCCCTTGCACCGGCATGTGGAAGGCAATGTCCATGCCTTGCTGGACAGGGCGGTCAGTGGTAAGGTGCATCTTACTGCTGACTCATGGTCCAGCAGGCATGGACAGGGACATAACCTGTCTTTTACGGTGCATTGGGTGACTCTGCTGGCAGCTGGGAAGGACGCAGGGCAAGGTACAGTAGTTTTGGAGGTTGTTCTGCCACCACGCCTCCAAAACACTACTAATGGTTGTGACACACATCTCTCCTCCACCCCCTCCTCTTCTTCTTCTCTGTGGAGATGTTTTCTCAGAACCAGCCGTGCTCCGTAGGCGTACGAGGGGCTACGCAGGAATGCAGGCCAAGAGATGCCATGCGGTGCTAGAGCTGGTGTGCTTGGGAGACAGGAGCCACACTGGGGAAGAGGTTTTGTCAGCTCCGCAGGGTCAGGCTCAGAGGTGGTTGACACCACGCCAGCTGAAGCCTGGAATGGTGGTCAGCGATAATGGCACCAACCTCCTCTCTGCCCTGCGACAGGGAAAACTCACCCATGTGCCCTGGAGGAGGGTTTTTCCAATTTGTTTGCCGGCCGGCAACATTATGTTTTACATGCCTGTTTAACTCATCGCAAATGTGAGTATTCTTTTTTTTTATGATTTTTAATAAAAGTCCCTGCGGGATTACGCTATGTCTGCCTTTATCATCATTTTACATATATGATCTAATTGGTGGAGTTGCGGAGTGGAGCCCAGGTGTAGGCACTGCCCTAGGATTTGGGATTCGTTCGGTCTCCCTCAAAGGCCGCGGCTGGGTCATAGCCGACTGCTGGTAACAGTTATTCCTCTGGTAAGCTGCTTAGACTTCTGGTGGTGGGCCACATTGAAGAGCCAAGTTTGAGTCATAGCACAGTGGTGATTACTACATGTCCATCCTGAACTAAGACCAGCAGAGACTTTTTTGAGCTAATATTTATTATTATTTTATATATTTTTTTTTTGGGCTGAAGGATTGTGCTATTTCTACATGATTGATATATGGACTCTTTGACTACACTGAGTCCGGGTGTTAAGGCGCAGCTCTAAACCTCTGTTTTTCCTGTTGTATTTTCTCTAGTGTCTCGGCACAAGAGCTGCTGCCTCCCCATTTTTACCCTTAGTGACTGTTACATGGTTACTAATTCACTATCCATTTTGACAAGCGCAGTTTTTTCTGTATTATAATCTGTGACATGCCCACCAGATGGAACTCTACGTTGGCCATGCTGCAGCAGCAGCGGGCCATCAATGAGTACCTGTGCCAATATGGCAGCAGAACTGGGTCAGGGGAGCTTGTTTTTTTTTCCCATGCCAGTGGGCCTTGATCATGCATGCACTGTCCTGTCACCATTTGAGGAGGCCACGAGGGATGGTGAGCAGTGACAGTGCATGCATCAGTGAGACTGTCCCTCTTATTCACATGTTGGAGCACACGCTACGTGGAATAATGGACAGGGCCCTTGAGGCAGAACAGAGAGAGGAAGAGGAGGACTTCCTTACCTCTCAAGGCCCCCTTTACCCAGACAATCGTCCTGCTTGCCCACCTAGCACACAGGAAGAGGAGGAGGAGGAGGATGATTGTATCAGTAGCATGGAGGTGGAGCCTAGCACTCAGCATCAGCAGTCTTCAAGGGATCATTTACAGTCCCAAGGAACACGTGGACTTTTACGTGGCTGGGATGAGGTGCCTGTGGATTAGACATGTGCACTGCCAAAAAATTCGTTTTTTTTGTTTGTTATTTTCGTTTTTAATTTTTTTTCGTAAATTCGGGAAATTAAAAAAAAAAAAATCGTTTTTGTTTTATTCGTTTTTTTGCTTTTTTCGTAAATTCGGTAAATTCGAAAATTCGGAATTTTCGGATTTCCGAAAATGCAAAAAAAAAAACGAATAAAACGGAAAAAACGAAATTTCCGAAAAAAAAACGAATGAAACGAAAATGAAAAAAAATAATTTTCGGAAATTAAGAAATTCGAAAAATTCTGAAATTTCCCATTTTCGAATTTTAGATTTTCGAACTTTAGATTTTTTAATGTTACAATTTAGAATCCTCTATTTCGAATATTCAAATTATTTAATTTTCGAATTTTTAATTTTCGAATTTTCAAATTTTTCGAATTTTTAATTTTCGAAAATGAAAAATTCGAAAAATAAAAAATTGGGAAATTCGAAATTTCGAAAAATGAAAAATTCGAAAATGAAAAATTCGAAAATTGAAAAATTCGAAATTCAAAAATGCAAAATTTCGAAAATGAAAAATTCAAAAATGAAAAATTTCGAAAATGAAAAATTCGAAAATTCGAGAAATTTCGAAAATGAAAGATTCGACATTTCGAAAAATAAAAAAAATCGAGATTTGAAAATTCGAAGATGAAAAATTTGAATATGAAAAATTTGAATATTCGAAAAATAGAAAATTAATAATTCGAATTTTCGAAATTCGAAAATTCGGAATTCAAACATTTGAAAATTAAAAACAAAAATTAAAAAATTCGAAAATTAAAAAAATCGAAAATTAAAAAAAAACTAAAAATGTTCGTATTTCCGAAAATCGGAAATACGAAAATTCGGAAATTAAACAATTCGGAAATACAAAAATTTGGAAATTCAAAATTCGGAAATTGGAATTTTCAATTTTCGAATTCTCTAATTCGAATGTTCGAATTATTTAATTTTCGAGTTTTCGAATTTTTCATTTTCAATTTTTTTATTTTTTTTATTTTTCATTTTCGAAAATGAAAGATTCGAAAAATAAAAAAATTGAAAATTGGGATATTCGAAATTTCGAAAAATGAAAAAATTCGAAATTGAAAAATTCGAAATGCGAAAATTCGAAAATTCAAAAATTGGAAATTCAAAAATGCAAAATTTCAAAAATGAAAAATTCGAAAATTCGAAATTTCGAAAATGAAAAATTCGAAAATTTGAAAATTGAAAAATTCGAAATTCGAAAATTCGACATTTCGAAAATGAAAGATTCGACATTTCGAAAAATAAAAAATTCGAAAATTCGAATATTCGAAATCCGAAATGTGAAAATTCGAAAATGAAAAATTTGAATATGAAAAATTAGAATATTCGAAAAATCGAAAAATCGAAAATTAATAATTCGAATTTTCGAAAAATGATAATTTCGAAATTCGAAAATTAAAAAAAATCGAAAATTTAAAAAAAAACTAAAAATGTTCGTATTTCCGAATTTCCGAAAATCCGATATTCGAGAATACGGAAATTCGAATTTTCGGAAATATGAAAATTCGAATTTTCGGAAATACTAAAATTCGGAAATTCGAATTTTCGGAAATACGAAAATTCGCTGATTCGAATTTTCGGAAATACGAAAATTCGTAAATTCGATTTTTCGGAATTCCGAAAAATCCAAAATTCGGAAATTCGAAATTTTCGGAAGTCCGAAAATTCGGAAATAAAAAATTTGTTAATACGAAAATTCGGAAATTACGAATTTACGAATTTTCGTTAAAAAACGAATTAGAAACTAAACGAAATGCACATGTCTACTGTGGATCCTGTCGTCCTCAGTGACCCAGAGGACTGTGCCCCGAATGCCTCTGCAAACCTACGCTGCATGGCCTCCCTGATCCTGCAAAGCCTGGGTAAGGATCCTCGTGATCCACGTTACAAGAGTAAGGTTGCGGACCTTATGTTGCCATCGCAGAGGGAGCAGAAGATGAAACTTCTGCGGGAGGCCTTGCAGAATGGTCTGTGCAATGCGATCCCAGAACCGGGGGGATTACCAAAACCTGGCTCTGGACAATGTCTTGCTGAGGCTTCGGTGAGTCACAGAAGGAGCGGTGGAGAAGGTGGCCGTCTGACCGATGCGTTCAGACAATTTTTTAGTCCGCAGCCACCAAGGTCTGACTGGTTCCAGCAACCATCGCCAGCGTCTGGTTTACATGGTCCAGGAATACCTAGGGGCAAGATCCGACTTGGACACCTTCCCCACCGAAAATCCTCTGGCTTACTGGGTCTTGAGGATAGATCACTGGCCAGAGCTTGCACAGTACGCAATTGAGCTACTGGCTTGCCCTGCATCCAGTGTTCTTTCAGAACGCACATTCAGTGCTGCTGGAGGCTTTGTGACCGATCACAGGGTGCGCCTCTCCACCGACTCTGTTGATCGACTGACCTTCATCAAAATGAATCAGGCTTGGATCAACACCAGCTACCAAGCACCCGATGCTGATGTTACAGAATAATATTTTTTTGTTGAAATGTCAGATCCCTTTGAGACTGCGCATGCTGATGCTAAGTGACTGTCCTGTTATGCTGCTGATGGAATATCCTTCTCCTCCTCACTTTTCTTGCTGATAGCTAGTAAGAAATGTTGTGTTTCTGGGCTCCGCCACCAGTGCCTAAGGCACAATTTTTCAGCCCCTGTTTTACAGGGGCCCCTAATAAAAAATTTTGATGCAATACTTTGCACGTGGCTCTTTGTTCTGCTCCAATTAGAGGTATTGTGAGGGGTTGCAGTGTTGTGTTGTGCCTAAGGCACAATTTTTCAGCCCCTGTTTAACAGGGGCGCCTAATAACAATATTTGATGCAATACTTTTCACGTGGCTCTTTGTTTTGCTCCAATTAGAGTTATTGGGAGGGGTTACAGTGTTGTGTTGTGCCTAAGGCACAATTTTTCAGCCCCTGTTTAACAGGGGCGCCTAATAACAATTTTTGATGCAGTACTTTGCACGTGGCTCTTTGTTGCGCTCCAATTACAGTATCTTTGAGGGTTGCCCTTTTTTCACAAAAAAATTATTGATTGAGCCAAGATCTGGCATTGTAATAGCCCCCCACCACCCCTAAAATAATCGACATATTGTTGCCACACAGCACGGGCCCAAGCAGTATTAAATAACTTTTTTATGAGAGTAATCTGAGGGACATTTTTTAAACACGTGCCACTACTATAGACACCCAGCAGGTACGATATTTAAAGGAATTTTTCTTTTCTTTTTTCACTTTAAGCATCATTAAAATCACTACTCCGGAAAAAAATTCAGTTTTTAAAACTTTTTTTCCATTGATACATGTTCCCTGGGGCAAGACCCGGGTTCTGAAAGATGTTTTCCAACATTGAATTGAATATTGGTCTTTAAAATGATCGTTTTTGAATTCGAACGTTCAAGTCCCATAGACTTCAATGGGGTTCTAAATGTTCGCACGAACCCGTGGTCTGTTCGAACGTTCTGGTGCGACCCGAATGCGGGTATGTTTGACTCATCCCTATTGGTGATTGTCAAGAAGCAGTGGTGGATTTATAGCCAATAGACAGTCTTCTATTGGCTATAGACTCCACCCACTGCCTGCTGTCAATTACAAAGAGTTCAGACCTGATGAAGAGCTAGTGTCTCTGCTTCCCCATCAGGCTTTACTCACTGTCAATCTAACTGGTTGCTAGAAGGCTGTTGGCTGTACAGCCGGCAATGTCCTTGATAGGGATGAGCCGAACACCCCCGCGTTCGGTTCGCACCAGAACCGTCGAACGGTCCATTTACAACCCCATTGAAGTCTATGGGACTCGAACGTTCGAATTAAAAAACGATAATTTTAAAGACCAATTTTCAAGTTATTGTTGGAAAACGTCTTTCAGTACCCGGGTTTTGCCCCAGGGAACATGTATCAATGGAAAAAAGTCTTAAAAACTGTAGTTTTTTCAGGAGCAGGACTCCTGAAAAAACGACCGTTTTTAAAACTTTTTTTTTCCATTAATAGTAGTATCAATGGGGTCAATTCACAAAGCTTTATTTTCAGATTGCGAGTGTTATTTTAACGATTTTGCACGTTATTGAAGCTAGTTCAATTCACTAAACGATTTAACGCTTTGAAAAATCATCAAATAACGTTTCCCTACACAGAACCGATATTTTAAGGTGTGGATCCTTATTAAAGAGTCAAATCGTTATTTTAAAGATTCAAAACGTTATTTTAAAGAGTCAAATCGTTAAATATGTACAGAAGTGCAATTCACAAAGATTTTTTTGACAGTTATCAATCGTTAAGCAATCGTTAAATTAACACCTCCCTCAGGGTGGCGTTATGACATTTCCCAGGCGATATTTTGTTGTTAGGGGAAGCTTTTGGCGATTTTTGTAGTGTAGTGACGTTTTTAGTAGTATTGGGCAAGATAGAACCGCGCTCTATTTGAACTTAAAATTATCCAGAGGCGAAGAAGAACACGTTAGAATGTTGTTCAGATTTATAAACGTGTATTCCGTTCACATACTATTTTGGATGACTTTTCTGAAACCCAGGTGATAGCTAAATTCTGATTATCACCTCCCATGATTTATTCTCTGTATGAGGAAATACACATGGCTTTAGAAAAACACACACTAGAAGTTTTGCACATCACATGCTCAATCTCCATGTGTATTGCTTGTGTCTCTCTCTCTGTATCTGCTCTTTTCCACATGCAGCTGTTCTCCTCCCCTTCTGCTCCCAGAATGCATCTCTCCAGCATTATTTAACGATCTTAAGAGTTATTTTAACGTCCCAAATGTTAATAATAACGTCTGAGTAGTTAGAATAACGTTTGGATAAAGAGTCAGTTGAAAACCATAACGACTATGTTAAATAACGATTATAGCTTTCGTGAATACCATGTTTGCTAGCGTTAAATGAGGAGTGCTAATTTAACAACTGAAGAAAACCAATAACGTTTCTCTTTGTGAATTGACCCCAATGGAAAAAAAAAAAGTTTTAAAAACGGTCGTTTTAAAGACCAATTTTCAAGTTATTATTGGAAAACGTCTTTCAGAACCTGGGTTTTGCCCCAGGGAACATGTATCAATGGAAAAAAGTCTTAAAAACGGTCGTTTTTTCAGGAGCAGGACTCCTGAAAAAAGACCGTTTTTAAAACTTTTTTTTTTTCCATTGATAGCAGTATCAATGCAAAAAAAGTTTAGAAAACTGTCGTTTTAAAGACCAATTTTCAAGTTATTGTTGGAAAACGTCTTTCAGAACCCGGGTCTTGCCCCAGGGAACATGTATCAATGGAAAAAAAGTCTTAAAAACTTTTTTTTTCTATTGATAGTAGTATCAATGAAAAAAAGTAGTGCAGTGCCAAAATTGACACAGAAAAGGATCCACCTAAAACAGGTGGGTCTATCAATAGTGCAATCACATAAGGAATAGATCCGCGTCTATTCCCCTAAAGAAAAAAATTATTAAAAGGAAAAAATTATATAGTCAATATATAATGGTGTATAATCAGGCTAGATAGTGAGTCTAGCAAATAAAATGATATAAGTTGAAGTCCCATAAAATAATTAAAATAAGTGAATATTCCTTAGATTCTTATGAGTGACATCAGACTTCCAAATTTTCCTTTTGTTAAGACCTCCTCATCTTCACATAGACATTCCGGTTTCCTCTGCAAATAATTCCCAGCCCCAGTTGAAGTCTTTGCAGACGAAACCGGTCGGGTTGAACCTCTTAACACTTCCACTGCGCAACAGATCTTTTCCTCATTGTGGTTGTGTATTTGGCTGTGGGGATTTCATATTGAGACTTTTTCCATTCATGTTGTTGATTTTAATATTCATTTTAATTTTTTGCATTTTTTAAGTACCATACACATGTTGTTGTGACCTGTGTGTTCCATTAAATACCTTTTTACACTATGAGGAGGTGTTTCTCGTTTCTCCCTTTTTTCCTGTGATTGGGAATTTTTTGGAGTACCCCTTCCACATCAACCCATTGGAGAATCCGGCGGCTATCCTTACCAGCCTCACTTTGGATCCACTTGGAGTACTAGGATTAGGAGTCATACCCACGTCCAGTTCCAAGGAGGGCGGTCGGCCCATACAAGCCTTCAGGACCCACCCACCGTACGGTGTGTAGCGGGTCAACAACAGATGGTAAGCGTATTTATTTCACTTATATGCCAAGGAATGTCTATGTCAAGATGTGGAGGTCTTAACAAAAGGAAAATTTGGAAGTCTGATGACATTTATAAGAATCTAAGGAATATTCACTTATTTTTATTATTTTATGGGACTTCAACTTATATCACTTTATTTGCTAGACTCACTATCTAGCCTGATTATACACCATTATATATTGACTATATAATTTTTTCTTTTTAATAATTTTTTTCTTTAGGTGAATAGACGCGGATCTATTCCTTATGTGATTGCACTATTAATAGACCCACCTGTTTTAGGTGGATCCTTTTCTGTGTCAATTTTGGCGCTGCACTACTTTTTTCCCTTGTTTCACCTGTTGGTGTGCTGGCTGCCTCAACCTTTGTATATACATTGATTTTGTATTCACATCGTTGCATTATTTTATTATTGTCACCATTTAGCGCAGTATATTTGTTTATAGTAGTATCAATGGAAAAAAAGTTTAAAAACGGTCGTTTCGTTTCACTCGAATTTACGGCGAACGATCGTTTTTGTTCGAAATTCGACGAACGATCGAACAGACGATGTTCGAGTCGAACATACGTTCGTTTCGAACGCAAAGCTCACCCTAAGTCCTTGACAACCAGTGAGGGGGTAATGGCAGCAAACATGCTACTTAGCATTCAGGGGTGAAAAATATGTAGCAGCTCTGCAGAGAAACCATTTTTTTTTTTGTCTAAGCTTAATTAAACAAGCTGAAGTTAGGAGTTGTAACGGTCACCACTGTTTACGACCTTCCATCCACCCACGACAAGCTTATCCGTCACACTGCGACAATCCTACATACACGATCCATATCAATTCCCCAGAAAATGAGACTGACCGCTCTATCTTCTGGTTTCCAAATGAATGAATACTTTATTGGTTTCTTAGCTTGCTTATATACAGTACAGGATGTTAAAGTTAATCACAGGACAATGCAATCTCCACCCCCCTATTCACACACCATGGCTAATTCTCTAGCAGACATTTCAGCACCGATACTGACGAGATCTATCACATTCCAAAATACAATTACACAATGCCTTGACCTCAATCCACATATCTAGACAGACGTACTGTCTCTAAAGGGTCTTGACACCTGGGCATCAATAGGCTTTAAACCGTGTTATCAGACAATTGAAAGGTCTAGCAAGCAGACCTGAATTAACACCTTTATACAATGTAATGTCTAGGAGTAGACGCAATTAACACCTTTCAAAAGCATGTTTGCCCACATTGAATAGCCAACAACTTGTGATATATCAAGACATCCTGCAAACATGAATTATTATTAATGTCCCATCTCATGTAATACATGAATTATGATCCTATTAGCCATCCTATGCCCAAAAGAGCACAGGGTGGACTTAGACCCAGGAGTTATTAGTGCCATTGCCACAGGAGTATCTCTCATCCTTCCAAAGTCTCTGGTTGTCACGGGTCATTCCGTTACAGGAGTTGATTGGCCATGATGCATAGCTACACCAGTTTTTTCACTCTCCAATTTTAGTAAATCAACCCCACAGAGACAGACGCTCTGCTATCTCTGTATGCCAACTTACAGTTGGTCTTGAGTACCTCTATTATATAGTTGAGAAAGAGTAAGGGACGTGTAAGGTACCAGAAGTAATAAAGTACATATGTAGCGCCGGGCTCTCAATGACTGGGGCGCTACTATAAATTTAGGGGACGTCTAAGCCATAATTGTGCTCCGACTTTACTAATTCTTTGTAAATTTGCCTCTGTTCTGGCTGTAGTTGTGCTCGGTAGAAGTTTTCCCCTGTGTTACCACCTCAGGCCCACATTTGAACTCGGGCGAACCATGGTGTGTTAAGTGACCCTTCTTGGCAGCAGCCCAGTGGGAGTAGTGCCCCGCTGTGCAGGCTGGGAAGGGATACTTAAGGGGCAGACGCCGTTTTTCGGGATCCTTCGCCTCGTGGCCCTCCTGGTGCGAGGTGCGTGTGTATGATTCCAGCCTCGGGACCTCATTGGTCCAAGGCTGTATTCCTATCAGGTAGGCCCAGCTATGCTGGCTGGGGCCTATAGTTCTAGAAGGGATCCCAAGCTGTCTATCCAAGTGGGGGAAGCTTCTTAGCGAGGGAGGACCAGCCCTGAAAGAAACCAAGCAAGGCAAGCTGATGTCTCGGGATAGGCCTGGTGACCTTGTTATGGAAAGGGATCCACTATGCAATTTGTCTTACAGTCCGCCGGATTGGCTTGAAGGCTCTTTGGCTGTAAGGCAGGAAGTTTGGGACTGAAATCCTGTGGCAGAGGGTTCCCTGACTACCCATCCTATGTTCTCAGATGGTCTGTGGCAGAGACTGTCTTCATACTGTCCATGCAATACCCACTCAGGAGTGAGTGGTGAATACTGGAACTTTGAATACTTTTTGTGCATTCTTTACTGCAGATCTGAACCTTCCCCTTCTCTCTATACTCTCTAATTCCTTCACTAGTTTTATGCAGCAAAAATAAAACCTAACAGTTGAAGGTTTTACATCTTGTGTGGACATTGCAATTTCTACAGACTTTCTTCCCTAGACAACAAACTTAGAGGTAACGTGCAAAACCCAGATCTAAACGGCCGGGCGTATGTTCGTGAATAGGCGTATCTCGCTGATTTACATATTCTAGGAGTAAATCAGCGTACACACCCCTAGTGGCCAGCGTAAATAGGCAGCTAAGATACGACAGCGTAGGAGACTTACGCCGGTAGTATCTTAGCAACATTTAAGCGTATCTCACTTAGAGCATACGCTTAAAGCTACGACGGCGCAGATTCTGAGTTACGACGGCGTATCTACTGATACGCCGTCGTAAGTCTACCTGAATCTGGCCCATAATTAAAAAAATGTGTTATCTAAATGAAGGTAATTATTTTTACATTTTGTGCAGTAATAGCACCACATTGTAAAAGCGGTGATATTAAAAACTACTTGATTTTGGTAAAACTACTGAAACTGGTAGCAGGGCATATTAAACCTGGTCAGGGCCATTTAAAGGGCCATAATGCCAAAAAACTGAAGCAAATGTTTTATTGAATTTCCTTGATTGTGTTTTAGATTTTACAAGCTGGTCTTCTGCAACTATAGAATAAAGATGAATCTTACTGTTGACATGGAACAGAAATGTTTTCATCCTTACACACACTGTGACCGAACAGATTAACAGAATAAGACAAACAGCACATATCAGCATGGTAACTGATTGGAACCATTAAAACATTGGTGATAAAAATCAACTAATGCCATATGCAGACATTACTGCTCAAAACACAAATGCAAAATGTATATTTGGGATGCTTTATTGTGAAAGCAGCCTGTGGGCATCTACACTGCAATATGAAGCTATAAGACACCTGTTAAACCCATTCACTTCAAATATGCCCTGCAGCTCAGCATTGCTTAGTGTTTCCTTTTATCAGTTTGGAAAGCTGCTGCAACCATTTCCTATTGCTGTAGTAATTAATTTCTGATCAGGCTTATATGCCTCCCTCTGTTCTCATTGTCTCCCTCCGTCTGCTTTTATTTTCTATTCTTTTAGTGGATTTCTGTCTTCAGCTGTCTAGTCGAAATTCACTTTATAAAGTTTACTGACCTGAGGATCTCTTCCTTGGTTTTCTCCCTCATGACAACTAATTAGAGGATCTGTAGTTGGAAGCCTTTAATATGGCCACCGTTCCTGCAGCAATCATTTTATGTTTGATGGCATTAAACTAAGAATGATTTGTCACACATAAAGTGTTTGTATTATTACAGCTGAGTTAACGTTTCTAGCCTTTAGCACTTTCTATTTGTATGACTTCATTTTAAGACATATGTTATATGGTTTAACATATCCCTGCCTGGTCCTCTGAATGACTGTAGGGTATGGTGCTTATTGTCACCATGAACTCCCCCATCTGGAAGCAGAGACTTCCATTTTCTATCAACAGCCTTATTACATTTCTAAATGTACAATACTAGATTTGCTGGACTTTATTCCTTCTTGAACTGCCATCATTTATTTTGCATGGCTCCAAACTATCCCTCATTTGGAGCTTTGTCCCTCGTTTAGAATCAAATACCTCATTCCACTAAACCTTTATGTAGCACCACCCCTGCAGAAACCGCTAATAGTGTTGGGTCCTCTCCGACACGTCAGGTTACACCACTTTTGGCAGCTTGGATTTGCAAATGTTGCAGTACCTTAAGGTCACTCTGTAATCAAACTCAAGATTTTACACTAAGTAACAGCATTTCTTGAATGGTAGGTGTGCAGAGTATAACGGTACAGTATGTAGTAACACCAACAACTCACTGACAAAGTGCACCAATAATAACGAAATTAACTTTTACACGTGAATCCTAAACTGTAGCTTCCCCACCAGTGTACAAAAACAGACAACAGATGGTTAATGTAGAAAGAAAAAAGGACTAAGATGTCAGGGAGTACCAATGGTGAGTGGGCTACACATAGGCGCTCTCTCACCCTCTCTCTCTGCAAATTGGAACAGTGTGAAATGGTTGAAACCAAAATAATCAACAATTTACAGTCCTTATTATGGATCCTCTGCCCGCTGCATTGGGGCTCTTGTGACATTGATGACAGCTAGCCACCCGTGCACACAGTGTGGTGGTAGTGAACTCTATGCTGTAGATAAAGGTGCAGGATAATGGACTGAATGTATGTAGTCAATTTGGAAATTGCAGACGAATGAGGCAGGAGGAAGGGTATCTAAGGCCGCGTACACACGAGGAGATTTATCCGGTGAAAACGGTCTGAGGCCGCGTACGCACGATCAAATTTATCTGCTGAAACTGGTCCGACGGACCGTTTCAGCAGACATCTCCGATCGTGTGTACGAGCTAGCGGACAGGTTTGTCCATTGGACAAATTTAAAAGCATGCTTTGAAATTTGTCCGCTACAAACCTGTCCGTCGGATCTGTCCGCTGATTAGTACACTAACCGGCGGACAGAACTGTCCGCGCATGCGTCGAATGGATTTGACGCATGTGCGGAAGGATTTCACTTCCTTGTTTGTCGACATGGCGGCGTCAACGTCACCGCCACGTCACCGCGTTCCCTGGCCGAGGGGATTTTCATCCGATGGTGTGTACACACCGTCGGACGAAAATCCAGAGGAGACATGTCCGCTGGAAACGGTCCGTCGGACATGTTTCAGCGGACATGTCCCTCCGTGTATACACGGCCTGACAGACCGATTTCATCTGATATGTCTCCTGGAGATTTTGGACTGATGTGTGTACACACAATTAAACCAAAATCCCAGCGGACGGACAGCGCGGTGACGTGGTGGTGGCGTTGACGCCGCCACATCACTGAACCAGGAAGTGAAATACTTCCACGCATGCGTCAAATCCATTTGGCGCATGCGGGGGATTTATGTCCGCTGGTTAGGCGTACTAACCAGCAGACATGTCGGACAGATGGGTTTCCAGTAGCTTTAAAACTTGTCTGCTTTAAAACTTGTCTGCTGGAAAAACCTGTCTGCTAGCCCGTACACACGGTCGGATATGTCCGCTGGATATTTCAGCAGACAAGTTTGATCGTGTGTACGCGGCCTAAGTGTAATATGACTTGTGTAGGGAGATATCTCTAAATTAGGTCAATGACCCACTCATCAGTTCCTTGGCTTGAATTGACCATTGTGGTGGAAGGTCTCCTCTGAAGATGGAGGTGCGCTGATCTTCCTATAGCGCCTTGAACCCAGGAGACTGGACCACAGCTAGGAATGCAGTTATGCCTCTCTCTCTCCCTCTCTTTGAAGTCCAGAGTGGTACCCAGTCGAGTGACTGTTAGGCAGGAGTGGATGGGATCAGGCATGCAGTGTGGTGTGCAGGCCGGCTCTGAAAGCTGGGGATGTGGCTGTACCGCCCTCTCTTTCCCTGACAGACAGGAGTGATCCTCTTCCCCAGATGTTTTGTCTGTGGCTTGTAGCTCCAGCCTCAGTCAGTACATACTGTTGGAAAATCCAGTGAGAACTCCAGTCAGAAATTACAGTTCCCAGGTTTCTTTGTGCTCCATAGCAGTTCAGGGAGGTCAGCTTGCCCATCATCCCTATCTTGTGACAGAAAAGGGAACTGCTAAATTTAACTTTTAAATTACAGTCAATAAACGTCTCGCAAACTTTAAGCACTTCCCATCCGAGCCAATTTTGGCACTTCGCTCATACATGATGTCATAATGTCGCGCCAGGGCCTCCGAGGGTCATAGAGATGACTGGGGATTTTTATTGGGACTGCAACATTATGAGGACCATATAGGACACTTTTGACACATTTTTGGGACCATTGATATTTATAAAGCGATTAGTGCTATAAAAATGCATTGATTACTGTGTAAATGTCACTGGCAGGGAAGGGGGCAACACTAGGGGACAATCAAGGGATTAACTGTGTTCCCTAATGTGTGTTCTAACTGTGGGGGAGGGGAATCACTATAGGAGATGACAGATCGTGGTTCCCAGCTTGTAGGAACTCACGATCTGCATCTCCTCTCAGAACAGGGATGTGTGTGTTTACACACACAAGTCCCTGTTTGGCCTCTCTTGCCCGCTATCTCTCATGGCCGACGGTCATCACGACCACTGGTCATGGACATCGGCACCTCCGCTGTGCAGCGGGCGCGCCCGCTATCCCGCTTAAAGGGACCAACGTACAGCTACGGCGGTCCGTGGGAACAAACAGACCTGCCGCAGTATAATGAAGACGGCTGAAGGTTGGCAAAAGGTTAATGACACTTGTCCTACTGATATTTATCACATGAACCACCATATGTACTAGCCATTTACATTATTACACCATTCTTTAATCACATAGGCAACAGTTCAACAGCACCCAGGTCACATTTCCATATTCTGCAGCTCTTGCATAAAAAGGCTCAAAGAGATATATATGCAAAGAGGATCCAATAGTGTAGTATTGCCAGTGACTTTTTAATAAAAGAATAAAAAGGAGTAACACTCACAATACGCAGATACACATTCAAGTGTATACAGTGCCTTGAAAAGGTATTCATACCCCTTGAAATTTTCCACATTTTGTCATGTTACAACCAAAAACGTAAATGTATTTTATTGGGTTTTTAGGTGATGGGCCAACACAAAGTGGCACATAATTGTGAAGTGGAAGGAAAATGTGAAATGGTTTTCCAAATTTTGTACAATAAATACCTGAAAAGTGTGGCATGCATTTGTATTCAGCCCCCATGAGTCAATACTTTGTAGAACCACCTTTAGCTGCAATTACAGCTGCAAGTCTTTTTGGGTATGTCTCTACCAGCTTTGCACATCTAGAGAGTGACATTTTTGCACATTCTTCTTTGCAAAATGGCTCAAGCATTGCCAGATTGGATGGAGAGTGTCTGTGAACAGCAGTTTTCATAGATTCTCAACTGGATTTAGTTCTTGACTTTGACTGGGCCATTCTAATGCCGCGTACACGCGGTCACTTTTTGCGATGAAAAAAAGTTTTTCAAACTTCATTTTCCAAAACGACGTTGCGTACACACCATCGTTTTTCTACAAAGCTCTAGCAAAGCGTGGTGACATACACCACGTTCGACGGCACTCTTTTTCATTGAAGCTCCGTCTCATAACTTGCTTCTGAGCATGCGCGGGTTTAAAAACGTCGTTTTCAACATCGTTTTGCCCACACACCATCACTTTTTATGACACAAAAAACGACGTTTTGAAAAACGACACAAAAAATTCAAGCATGTTGGAATTTTTTTTTGGTCGTTTTTTTGAAGACAAAAAACAACGTTTTGCCCACACACGATCAATTTAAATGACGTTTTAAAAAACGTTGTTTTTTTTCATCGCAAAAAGTGATCGTGTGTACGCGGCATAACACATGAATACGCTTTGATCTAAACCATTCTATTGTAGCTCTGGCTGTATGTTTATGGTCATTGTCCTCCTGGAAAATGAACCTCCATTCTAGTCTTAAGTCTTTTGCAGACTCTAATGCCGTGTACACACGATCAGATTTCTGATGGAGTAAAATCCAAAGGGTTTTTTCATCGGAAATCTGATGAAGCTGACTTTCATCAGTCTTGTATACACACTATAAGACAAAATTCCGACCGAGCCAAAACGCTGTGACGTAAAACACTACGAGGAGCGTGGATTTTTCTCTGATGGAGTTCCACGCAGACGATCGGAAGTTACTATCAGTTTTTTATCCATGGGAAAAATGTAAAACATGTTCTATTTTTTTACACCAATGGAAAAAAGACAGATGGGGCCCACACACGATCGGTTTGTCCGATGAAAAAAGTCCATCGGACTGTTTACATCGGATAAACCGATTGTGTGTACAAGGCATAACAGGGTTTCTTCTAATATTGCCCAGTATTTGGCTCCATCCAATTTCCCATCAACTCTGACAAGCTTCCCTGTCCCTAATAAAGAAAAGCATCCTCACAAAAAGATGCTGTCACCACCATGTTTCACAGTGGGGATGTTGTGTTCAGGGTGATGTTCAGCGTTTTGCTTTTAAGCCAAAAAGTTCAATTTTGGTCTCATCTGACCTGAGTATCTTCTTTCACATGTTTACTGTGTCCTCCACATGGCTTCTCGCAAACTGCAAACCAGACTTCTTGTGATTTTCTTTTAACAATGGTTTTCTTCTAGCCACTCTTTCATAAAGGCCAGGGGCCGGATTCAGAAAGACTGGCGTAACTTTGTGCGGGCGTAGGGTATGTTGTTTACGCTACGCCGCCACAACTTAGAGAGGCAAGTGCTGTATTCACAAAGCACTTGCGTCCTAAGTTACGGCGGCGCAGCGTAAATGTGCCGACGTAAGTGCGCGTAATTCAAATTAGGCAGGTAGGGGGCATGTTGTATTAAAATTATCCGTGACCCCACGTAAATGACGCGCCTAACGAACTGCGCATGCGCCGGCCATGGACGTATCCCAGTGCGCATGCTCAAAATTACGCCGCAAATACTCATTGGTTTTGATGTGAACGTAACTCACGTAAAGCCATATTCGCGAACGCTTTACGCAAACAACGTAAACAACGGAAAATTCAACGCTGTCCCGACGTCCATACTTAACATTGCGTATGCCTCACATAGCAGAGGTAAGTTTATGTCGGAAAATGCCTTACGCAAACGACGTAAAAAAAATTGCCGGGCGCACGTACGTTTCTGAATCGGCGTATCTAGCTCATTACCATATTCGATGCGTAAATCGACGGAAGCACCACCTAGCGGCCAGCGTAAATATGCAACTAGGATACAACGGCGTAAGAGACTTATGCCGCTCGTATCTTAGCAAAATTCAGGCGTATCTTGCTTTCTGAATACAGAAAAAAGATGCGCCGGCGCATCCTAGAACTTACACGGCGTATCAACAGATACGCCGACGTAAGTTCTTTCTGAATCCAGCCCCAGATGTGTGGAGTGCACAACTAGGTGTCCTGTGGACAGATTCTCACACCTGAGCTGTGGATCTCTGCAGCTCCTCCTTCTACTTATTTACAATGTAATCATAGTTTGTATAAAGTAACCAATCTGTTCTGAATCAATCAATTTTAAAGTTTGTTAATTTTCCAATAAACATTTTGAGACTGAAGTAATTACATTGATGCACACAGATGTACTATTGGTGTAATAAGTAAGTATTTTGGACGTCTGAATGATTACAATTACCAACTCAAACAGTTAATTGCATAGAAGATGTCTGTATGGCTATATGAATCCCTATATGCAGGGCTTTTTTCTGTTAAAGATTAGGTTCAAGAAACTCACCGGACAGTTTACAAACAAAAATTCTCCCCAATTTCTCCAATCACAATCACTAGCACAAAGCTCTCCTCCCAAAATCCTAACTGCTGCATTTCATATTCTTAAACAATTAATTCTGCTCTCCCCTCTACAAATGTAACACTGATCATTCACCTCTGCACCCCCTGTCCACAGCTCACCTCTGCAACCCTCATCCATAGATCACTTTTACACTTCCCATCTCACCTTTGCACCTCCCATTTCCCATCTTTGCACCTCACCTCTTTACCGCACCATCCAAAGCTCACCTCTGCACCTCCCACCTACAGTTTACCTCTACACCCTACTGTCCACAACTCACCTCTGCACCCTCATCCAAAGCTTACCTCTGCACCTCACCATCCACAGCTCATCTCTACACCTCCTTTTAACCACTCACCTCTGCACTCCCATCCACAACTCTCCTCTGCACCCTGTCCACATCTAACCCCTGACCCCCATACCCAACTTATCTCAGCACTCCTATTTACAACACGCCTTTGCACCTCCTGTCTTCAACCCACCTCTGCACTCCTAACTAAGCTCTGCAGCCCTCTTTCACAGCCCCTACTTCTGTATCCACCGATCCACATCACGTTTTTACCCCCCAAATGCTCTTACGTCTGCAAAAAGCACCTTTAAGCAGCTGGCCCCACTCTAATACCTCACTCATTTGCGGCTCCACCTCTCTCACAATGGCCAGCATTAGCAGAAAGATTACCTAGCAGGGGTATCTGCATCTAGGCCTGAGGCTGCATCTCAGCACATAATGCCGCCCACCAACTCATAATTACACTGTAACTTGGGCAGCTGTCTCTTCTATATCCCCACTCAGAGAGCAGGGGCAGGGAGGGTTTTGTGGCAGCCACCAGGAGAGGTACACTGTCACTTATAAATGCAGAATATGGGTTTCTGTGTTTACAATTGAGAGTAGATAGTGGTGAGCACAGAGCCAGTGCCAGAGGTGGTGGAACTCCATTCCACCATGTTCCAGCTGAACAAAACCCCTGCCTATGTGTATTACTAAATAATTTAGAAATTACTTCATCTATATTGCAGCATGATGAAGAGTAGATATGATGATTGAAAAAGCATGCAGTAAATGCCTATGGCAAGACCTGGAGTTCAATGTCAAATATAAGAAATCTTGCTTTTCCTGCAGTAATATATCTATACATCTTCAAAATGCTATCTCTCTATTACATTAAATATATAATAGGACATAACATAAAAGATTTACCCCCAGGTACTTTAAAATAGCTTTGTCTGGTCATGGATATGAGATGAAAATTCCAGTGTCATTTGTGATCATTTTCAAATACTTGGTGACAGATACTAACAATTATGAGTTTAAGAGCAGTTCAAATGTGTCGCAGCATACTCAGAAACGTTTGAAAGTGAAATCCCACTTGCAAAAATTTGTAACTGACTGCTTTATAATAAAAAACAATCTTAAAAAATAAAATACAAATTCTACTGACTGTGATCATTCAGAATATCAACCAACCCTAACACCTCTTTGTCTGATCAGAGTAGAATTTATAGTTGCTCGAAGACATGTCTGAATTCATGTAACTGAAACAAAGGAACCTGAATGTGCAAAGATAAATATTCTTAGTGTCCTTTCACACTAGCGGACCGTTCGTCCGTTCATTACAAGTCCGTTTACGGACTTGTAATGAACCCCTATGGGAGCGGATCTGTTAGCGGATGATGCATCCGCTAATGTCCGCCAGATCCGCATCCGTTTTTGCGGACGGAAGAATGTCCTATTTTTCTTCCGTCCGGCCAAACGGATCGGATGCAAACGGACAGACGGTCCATTTCCATCCGACTCCCCATAGGGGAGAGCGGAGGAGAGACGGGGCGGTCCCTGCACAGTGTGCGGGGACCGCCCTGTCCGCCCGACAGCTCAGCAGAGACCCCCCACTGAGCTGACGGACACACGGAGCGGACCGAAAAACGGACCGCTCCGTGTGTAAGGAGCCCTAGAGCAATTAAAACAGAAAAATGTATTTACTAAATATATAGGCCCAGATTCACAGAGCGATTACGCCTGCGCAACTGGTGTTGCGCGTGCGTAAGTCTAAATGTGCGCGTACGTTTAGATGCGCGCGATTCAGAAAACGATTTACGCCAGAAATCTACTTTTTTTTGTCCGGCGTAATTTCGTTAGACAGACGCATCCGTCCGCGCAAAAATGCGCTAGACACACCATTGATTTGCTAGTCAAATATGCTAATGAGGGAGTTGCGGGGATCCACAAAAAAACTCAGTTGCTGCGCAGGCTACGCGATGTGCGCAACAGCAAAATGTCCTGTCTAAAGTTAGAGCACATAAAAGCTGGTCTAAATTTTGAAAAAACGTCTACACCTCACAGAAAGCAACACCGTTACTGAGGAGCAGACCACACACACGTGTTGCACTACAATTTGACTGCCAACATGCCAGGGGCATCGTCGCTCATAGCTGCACTAGTGAATTTAGATGACCAAAGAAGGAGGAGGGCACAGAGGATGGCATGGGAGAGGGTATACCGCACACGCATAGACCTCTTTGGCATGAGTGATTCTGAGGTGTATCGCATCTTCAGATTCCCCCCTCATGCCATCCTGGAATTAACCACAACCCTGCAGGAGGACATCACCAGCCCAACACAACGCTCACATCCAGTGCAGCCACTGGTCAAGGTACTGGCAACACTCCATTTCCTTGCCAGTGGCTCTTTTTAGCGTACAAGTGGAGTGGTGGCTGGGATGTCACAATCCTCCATGAGCAGATGTGTGCACCAGGTTGTCCCAGCAATCCTCACACGCTTGGCCAACCTAATCATCAAACCCACCACTGAGGACCTGCGGCTGAAGGCAATGACAGATTTCTACAGAATTGCCAGATTCCCACGCACCATCGGGGCCATTGATTGCACACATGTGGCACTCCAGCCCCCCCCATGAGACAGAGCACATGTACCGCAATCGGAAGAATTGGCACTCCATCAACGTACAGGTGATAGTTGATGCCCAAGGACTCATATGGCACGTCCGTGCCAAACACCCCGGATCCACCCATGACAGCTACATCTACAATCAATGCCACATCCGAATGGAATTCTATCAGAACGTGTATGGGAACACCTGGCTGGTTGGTGAGTGACATGGGAGTCAGGCATGACTATCTCCTCCCGTGATGCACACCTCACAAGTGGCACATGCATGACTAACATTCTCCTGTCTTTTCCCTTCCAGGTGACTCTGCATATGCACTGGGACCCCATCTCATGACTCCTATCCGGAACCCCCAAACCCCAGGGGAGGAAAGATACAATCAAGCACACATCAAAACCCGAGCAGTGGTGGAGCGCACCTTTGGCCTCCTGAAGTCACGTTTCCGATGCCTGGATAAGTCTGGGGGTACACTGTTGTATTCCCCAAACTTCGTGTGCCATATCATCGTTGCATGTTGCATGCTGCACAATCTCGCAGTGAGGAAGGGCCTGCAGGTTGAGCTACGTGATGACCTGACCCCCCAACCAGACAATCAACCCCTAACCGAGGATACCCCGTCTTCTGAGGGAAGAGCAGTCAGGAGACAGCTCATATTGGGCATCTTTGCACGTTAAACACACACGTTAATCATGGCACAATGAGAATGCATGCATGCACACCACTGTGGTCCCTATCACACACACTCCACATCCTCATCAAATTGGATTGGCACCAGTCCACCATGCACGACTGGTGAGCAGTAACGCCACGTCAAGGCTCCAATTATGTCACTGTACATTCATACACCATTCACACGGACCTGGGAATCACTTCTCCCTGGTCCTGGGGAACCCTTCTCCACCAAAATTGAGGATGACACCCCTTTTCCAGCAGGAATGTCAGCCCCACATTCAAACAGCATGCACAACCCAAAATTTAAAAAAAATGTCAGCAAAAAAAAAAAAAAAAATGTCAGCCAAAAAAAAAAAAAAAGGGGAAAAAAAAATTATTGCCCTCTGCGTGAGCCACGCCTGGGGCGCCCCCGGCCACGGCCCCGGCCCCTCAGGGGAGACTCATGGGGGAGGGGCAAACCCGGGGAAGGAGGAGCAGCCCCTGATATCTGCCCACCTGGCGGCCTGCCCTCCAAGGCCATGGCAATTCTGTCCAGGGAAGCACCAAGTGTTGCCGTGTTGGCCTGGATAGCCTGGGTAAGGGCCCTCACATCCTGCCCAACGCCTGCTGCTGTAGTCTGCAGTTCATTTAGGCAGGTTGTGAAAGCCCGGGAGTGGGAGTCCAGGTTACCCAGCGTATCCTTCATGGAGGACAGGCTCTCCTCCACCCGCCCAAAAGTCTGGCAGAGCTGTCCCAGATGGCGGGTCTGGAGGGCCTGGTCCCTTCACAGACTGGCGGGCAGGAGATTGGGCGCCCCCCTGGTGCTCTGGGATGACATCCTGCCTCCAGCTGATGGTTGTGGGCGGGGAGAAGGGGAGGCCCTTGTGAGGGGAGCCATGTTGGGGGAGGAGGGGGGGGGCCCCCCTTAGGGAGGGCAGGCTTCTGCCAGCCAGAGGGGAAGAGTCCGCACAAACCACTCGTCCAGTGCCTGACTCCTCCTCCTCATGATCGTCCTCCTCATGATTATCCTCCTCCTCATGATCGTCCTCCTCCTCATGATCGTCCTCCTCCTCTTGAACCTCCTCCGCGGACTGTGGCCTTGTTGGGGGGGCCTCATTAGGCTGCTGTCCTGGGGTTGGAGCGGTCAGGCCAGATGGCCCTGCACCCTCCTGCACATCTGTGGATGACACAAACCATTCACAGGTTGGAGGATCCACACACTTGGCACATATTCCCTTTCACCCCCTCCCCCACACATGCTACACACCTGATAGAAAAAAAAACCTTACCTGGCACCACGGGGACCGGACTTGTGTCAAAGCCTGGCAGGCCCTCCACTTCATGCCAGTGAAAGGTCAGGGCCACCACATGCTCCGTCGCTGTAAGCCTAATACGGCATGGTGGGCCCCCTCCTGTGCCCCTGGCATGGGCATGCATTGCGGCCAGTTTTTTTTTCACCTGACGCCGGAGATCATTTATTTTTTTGTCAATCCCAGACCGGGTCCGTGTCTCCCCCTCCCCCGATGAATTCACCTGCTCCGTGATCCTATCCAAAATCTCCCTCCTCCTGGCCGGGGTGGTGGTGGCACTCTGCGGGCCGTGGAGAAAACGCCCATACTCGCTAATGGCCCGGGCAAGAATTCTTTTTTCCCCCACAGTAAAATTCAGCTTTCTTTTTCTCTCTGTCATACTTCCAAACAAACTCACTACCAGTCACCAAAAATCAGTCACAAATACAAGCACAACCAATCAGGCAAGAACACACACAAAGAGAAAACGAACACCCAAAAATCACACTAGCACTCAGCAAGAAACAGTCACAAAAAAATAAAAAATAAAAAATAAAGCAAGAAAACAAACGCTCAGAAATATATCAATCAAACAAACAGTCTCTCAAACACTTATCAAAAAACACTTTCACAAATATACCAACAAGCACTTGATCACACAGAACACTAATCTGACAACTACAAGACACACTGCAACGAACAACAGGAACAAAAGCACTTGGTTAAATGGGAAGGGACACAAAGGGATGTACTTTTGCAATGCAAGTGCGTTTGTGTGTGTCTATTTATGCTGTCTGCGTAGTTCACAACGTTGCCCTAGTCCATTTCCAATTTCACTGATTGCGCCGCTCCCGAGTTGTGAGCATGCGCACAGCGGAGCTGACATGGTCTCCTTCACGCGCGCATGCGCGAGCCGGCCGGCCCTTCATTTGCATGGGGTCACGGCTCATTTCAATGTAACACGCCCACGTCCCTCCCAATTTGTATTACTCCTCCTTACGCCTCAGGAAAAAACCTTACGCTTGCACAATTTCATGCGCAAAAGCTACGTGAATCGGGGGATTACGCGGCTAGATGGCGCAAGTCTAACGTAATGGCGGTGCGCTACGCCGGACCGATAATGCGCCGATGTACGTGAATCAGGGCCATAATAGGGAGAGGCAAATGACCAGTATAAATAGTTAACATGCCCCAGCCAATCCTATGAAGGGGACATCCAGAATGTGACTGGGAAGGCAATAAATGTTTGGGAAGCTCTTGGTGAGTGTCTTCAATCCTTAGGGAGTATTCCAGTCTCCTGAAGGGGTATTGTCCTTAGGACAGCGTTTCGTAAGCCGGAAATTTAAATATTTTCTGGTGTACACTGTTCTGAAGTCCTGGGTCTGGAGAAGGATCTTTTATCTCTGTCACTATGGCTCGGTTAACACTAATGCGCTATGCGATATTCACATGTGCAAATCGCATCACTGTGCAATGGTAGTATTGCTTATATCGGACCAAACACAAACAGGACCCTTTTTTTTGGTCGATGCACAATAAAGAGGCACTTGAAGAAAGTTGGGCTGCATGGTCGAGTCACCAAAAGAAAGATATTACTATGCAAATGCCACAAAGTATCCCACTTACAATACGCCAAGCAGCACAGAGACAAGCCTCAAACCTTCTGGCACAAAGTCATTGGGAATGATGAGACCAAAATTTAGATTTTTGGCCACAACCATAAACTCTACATTTAGAGAGGCGTCAACAAGGCCTATGATGAAAGGTACAGAGGTGGATCGCTGATGTTTTGGGGATTTGTGAGATACAAAAGCACAGGAAATTTGGTCAAAATTGTTGGGAAATTGAATGCGGTAGGTTATCAAAAAATACTGGATGAATATTTGCATTCATCAGCCAGGAAGCTGCGCATGGGACAAACTTGGACATTCCAACATGACAACATGACAATTATCCAAAACACAAGGCCAATTTGCTGGCTACAGCAAAAACAAGTGAAGGTTCTGGAGTGGCGATCTCAGTGTCCTGACCTCAATATCATTCAGCCACTCTGGAAAGATCTCAAACCTGCAGTTCATGCAAGACAGCCAGAGAATGTACAGGAACTGGAGTTTTTTTGCCAAGAGGAATGGGCAGCTTTACTATATGAGAAGATAAAGAGCCTCATCCACAAATACCACAAAAGACTTCAAGCTGTCATTGATGTTAAAGGGGGCAATACATGGTATTAAGGGTATGTAAACTTTTGATCGTGGTTATTTGGGTAGATTCTGTTGCCATTATGATTTAAAAAGAGTAAAAACATTGATAATAAATGGCTTCAGCCAAACACTAAAAATGAGTGAAAGAAACGTTTTTGTGTTATCATTCATATTCTCTGAAAAAATGGCCAAGAAATCATAAATTGGCAATCTGTATTTGCCCTTGGGCCGACATGTGGCCAATGGACACAATTATAGAATGCCAATAGTAAATTTCACTGTTTTGAACTGAATTCACATTCTGGCCCAGGGAGGAGACTAGAATAAGATTTTACTCCAGCGCAAAATGCCACAACTTCACAGGCCAAAATGAGTGAGGCCGGATTTACACCTATGCGAACTGGTTGCGACTTAAACCGCATCCAATACGCAGAACATTTCTAAATACATTGGGCCAGATTCACGTACATCTTTACGTTAGACTGGCGCAATGTAGCGGCGCAATCACCCTATTCTCGTCGGTTTTGCGCAGAAATTTGCGCCTGCGCAACGTTATTTCAGAGGCGCAAGGCGGAGTAATTCAAATTGGAAAGGACGTGGGCGTGTTACATTGAAATGAGCCGTGACCCCATGCAAATGAAGAACCGACCGGCTCGCGCATGCGCGCTTGAAGCAGACCATGGTCAGCACCTCTGTGCGCATGTTCACAACTCGGGAATGGCGCAATCAGTGAAATTGGAAGTGGACTAGGGCAACTTAGTGAACTGCGCAGACAGCATAAATAGACAGACACAAACGCACTTTCTTTGCAAAAGTACATCCCTTTGTATCCCTTCCTATACAGCAAGGTGCTTTTGTTCTGTTGTTTATTAGTGTTTGTTTGTTTGTTTGTTTGTTTGTGACGTGTCTTTGAGATATTTGGGGACTGTTTTGCAGAGTGATTTTTGTCTTTTATGTGTTTTCTTTGTTGTTATTTTGTTTAAATTATATTTTTGCTGGGCATTTTTTATTTTTGCTCGTCAATTTTTTTGTTTTTTTGGTTCTGTTTGTGTATGATTTGGGAATGTGGGGGTGACATTCCTGCCGGAAAAGGGGTGTCCCCCTCATTTTTTTGGTGGAGAAGTGATCCCCAGGTCCGTGTGAATGGTGTATGAATGTACAGTGACATAATTGGAGCCATGGCATGGCGTTGCTGCTTACAATGCAATGTGATGAGGATGTGATGTGTCTGTACTAGGGACCACAGTGGTGTGCATGCATGCATTCTCATTGTGCCATGATTAATGTGTGTGTTTAACGTGCAAAGATGCCTAATGTGAGCTGTCTCCTGGCTCCTGGCTGCTCTTCCCTCAGAAGACGGGGTAGCCTTGGTTAGGGGGGTTCCGTATAGGAGTCATGAGATGGGGACCCAGTGCATATGCAGAGTCACCCTGAAGGGATAAGACAGGAGGATGTTAGTCATGCATGTGCCCCTTGTGATTTCAGCATCATGGGGGGGACAGTCATGCCTGCCACCAATGTCACTCACCAACCAGCCAGCTGTCCCCATACATGTTCTGTTCGAAATCTGTGGGGATGGGGCTAGGATTGTATATGTAGCTGTCATGGGTGGTGTCATGTGTTGGGCTCCTGCAGTGTTGTGGTTAATTCCAGGATGGCATGAGGGGTGAATCTGAAGATGCGAGACACCTCAGAATCACTCATGCCAAAGATGTCTATGCGTGTGTGATATATCAAGTGAAGAGTGAGGGGCTTGTATCAGATTAGATTTTTATATCCATCAAGGTTTTAAAGGGCTATTGAAAGATAGTGAGACCGTGTTTGTAATTTGTATGTATGTTATGTATTGATGCATATATGTATGTATATTTTTTGTAAAAATGTTTCTTAAAGCAAAGAAATTTTTTTTGTAAAAAAAAAAAAAATCCTCTTCCGTGCCCTCCTCCGTGCCCTCCTCTGTGCCCTCCTCCTTCTTTGCTCATCCAAAGTCAGTAGTATAGCTATGAGCATGGATGCCACTGGCATGTTGGCATACAGATTGTCGTGCAACACGTGTGACTGCTCAGCTCCTCACTAACAGTGTTGCTTTCTCTGACATGTAGACGAATTGTCTAATTTTATACCACCTTTTATATGGTCTAATTTTAGACAGGCCGTGCAGCTGTTGCGCACAGCGCGTAGCCTGCGCTGCACCAACGTTCTTTTGTGGATCCCCATAACTCCCTCATTAGCATATTTGAATAGCAAATCAATGGTG
Source organism: Rana kukunoris (assembly GCA_029574335.1). NCBI lineage: Eukaryota > Metazoa > Chordata > Amphibia > Anura > Ranidae > Rana > Rana kukunoris. Next base: position 145,589,469 of record CM056052.1, on the reverse strand, counting down.
TGTTTAGCGCAGTTTTGCGCGGACGGATTCGCCTGTCTATCGAAATTACGCTGGACAAAAAAAAGTAGATTTCTTGCGTATCTTGTTTTGGGGATGCGGAGTATCAAAACGCATGCGCAAATTTAGACTTACGCCGCGCATCTCCTGTTACGCCGGCGTAATCGCTCTGTAAATCTGGCCCATTGTTTTCAATGAGGCTGGTTCACATATGTGCAATGCATTTGCACTGCGCATTGCAGAAAAAACGTGTGCGTATTTTATGCCTTGCGGTGCGGCTCAGGTGCGAATTCAGTCCCATTATCTTCTATGGGTACGCAGCTGATTCGCAGATGTTTTCATTTCTCTTCAGGAATTTCTCTCATTCAGCCCAATACACTTCCCCCCCACTCTCCTCTCCCCTGTAACTTCTCCCAGGTCTCCAAATTCGCAGCTAAAACAGAGCTAATCTGCTGAACACTTCTGTAATCTCTCTGCAAAGATAAGAGAGCTGAAATTCCCACCGCACTAGTGTGATTCCGGCCTCAGAGTTTCAGACCCTTTATTCAAGGTTTCAGTTCAGGGAAAACAGATGTATTTCCATGCAATATGATACAATCTCCCCTTTCTTGGCAGAGCAATTTACAAAATTTACAAATTTTGATAACAAATCTTTATTAGTTTTGATGACATTGATCATTCATGTTTTTGGACATTTCTATTTTCTTGATTGAATGCCTTATATCTGGGGCATTGATGGTTTAGATTTAGATGTAGCACCCTTGTTTTTTTTTTTTTTTTTTATGTTTATCTATACAAATTTTGTTTCTTTTTTGCATATTCAATGTATAATTTGTAATAGTAAGAGCACTTTTCAAGAGACCTTCAAGTTTGTGTGCTTTCATGTACATGCATCGGCACACAAAGGCCACTTGTGTTCAACTTGAGGCCTCTCTTTTTCTCCGGAATGTAGTGGGAACCATGGAAGTTTTCTTCCACCCCATTGTCTTAGAGATATTGTGTCGACGGTCTATTTTTTCTCCATAATGGCCGCTATCCTAGTCTCCAGGGACAGGATTTGACACGGCAACGCATGAGGTTGGCTTGACACGGTCACGTAGCTGGCGCCATTCCTCTCTCCACACTCATCTGTGTGGATGTTTTGTCTGCAGTAGAGCAATGTGACAAAGTGGACTACAGCAGGTATATCTCCCTATCTATGTTCCTCTTGTTTTAGGACAGTTGAAAAAAGCTTTCCATCAGTAAGGGCCAGATTCAGGTAGATTGGAGCATCTTTACTTTGGAGTAACGTTTCTCATTTACGTTACTCCGCCGACACTTTCAGCGCAAGTACTGTAATTCACATAGCACTTGCTCCTAAACTTGCGCCGGAGTAACGAAAATGCGCTGGCGTAACCCGACGCAAGTGGAAGTGGGTGTGATCATATGTAAATGATGGGCGGAGCCCAGCGCAGAGGCTTATGTTCAGCGCATCAACCACGGAGCATGCACAGTGAGTGAGGCTCCACTCGCCCCCTTGTGCGCATGCTCACAACTTCCGTCGGCACCACTTCACGGGAAACGTCAGCGCAATGTGTTCTGTTGGACGTTTAAATGCCCCTGTAGATGCGCCATTCCGGCACTAAAGTATATCCTGTTCCCCCTCCCCGCAGTGAAGTTACTTTTGTTCTGAGATGGCTGCTCCCGTTCCCCGCAAACACAGGAGAAAGCTGAACTTTAAAGGCTAGGAGCTGTCAGCCGTCATCTCGGCTATGGAGACCTATGATGTCTTCCTCTATGGCTGTAAAAGTTGACAAACAAGCAGGGACAGAGGTGTTGTCCTGCAAGTGGGGGTGCTCAGCTAGCTCTTATCGTCAGTAACGCTGCTGTAGCTGCTCTCCTGCTGACCTGTGGCCGTCTGGAGTAAAGATAAAGCAGCTATTTGTAGAAATAACTTTGCGCCGGACGGACGAGATACGCGCGGCGCATGTAGCCAGCGTATGGTGCTAATCCGTTCGCGAATCGGGAAATCTCCCTCATTTGCATATTTGCAGGGGAAATCAATAGGCGCGACTGATGCGCCAAGCGAAATTATGCGCTGACGATACTCTGGCGTCGGAAAGTTAAGCCGATCGGAAATGGCCCGTTTTCTGTCGCATCTAGTTTGGTGGGTACGGCCACATAGAAACGACGGCGCATATTCACAGTTACGCGGCGCATATCGAAATACTCCAGCGCAACTCTACCTGAATCTGGCCCTAAGTCTTTTTTGGATACAAGTGTTTACTTGGTCAACTTTTTGATAAACATCATACAGGTTGATCCAGGATCCCCTGGAATAGATACTCATTATCTTCTGAGGGTTCGTTTCCTTTTTTCTTCCCTCCATAGCGCAATCATCCCCCTCCTTTTTGATGCCACAAGGTTGGATGTTTTCCATCAGTCCTTGCATGTCATGAAGAGCATATGACACAAACATTATATGGCTCTCTCTGCAGTATAACCACTTAAGGACACCCGCACGCACATATACGGCCACAGAATGGCACGTACAGGCACAAGGGCGTAAATTTACGTCCCCGCCTAAGTGCAGTTCGGGGGTGCCCCTGGCTCCGGGAGCGATCCGGGATCTGGGGGCGGATGTCGGCGAATACCCACCCCCCCGCGATCGCTCCCAGCCAATGGGAGCGCGCTCCCAACCTGTCACTTCCTCCTCCTGTGTTTACACAGAAAGGAGGAAATTATGTATTCTCTCATCGCAGCGCTGTTTCCCAGCGCTGCTGATGAGAGAAGACATCACAAGTAAGTGTGCACCAACACAACACTGACACACACTCACATAGGCATATTAACCCCTTGTGATCGCCCCCCCCCCACCCACCTGTCACAGTGTCACTGAATGCAGTGATCTAATCACTGCATTTAGTGTCAGTGTGACAGGCAGTGTAAAAAACAGTTAGTGTTAGGTTCAGGATAGCCCCCCACCCCCCCTAATAAAGTTTTAACCCCCTGATCACCGCCCTAGTTAACCCTTTCACTCCCTATTGCCAGCGTCACTAAGCGATCATTTTTCTGATCGCTGTATTAGTGTCGCTGTTCCCGCTAGGTAGCTATTTTTTTTTATTGCGATTTTTTTTTTACTAAAGACATGTGGCTAAATAAATTTTGGCCTAAATGTTTGACTAAAATTTAGTTTATTTGATTTTTTTTTTAACAAAAAGTAAAAAATAGTGTTTTTTTTTCAAAAATGTCGCTCTATTTTTGTATATAGCGCAAAAAATAAAAATCGCAGAGGTGATCAAATACCACCAAAAGAAAGCTCTATTTGTGGGAAGAAAAGGACGCAAATTTTGTTTGGAAGCCACGTCGCACGACCGTGCAATTGTCTGTTAAAGCGACGCAGTGCCGAATCGCAAAAACACCTTGGGTCATTTACCAGCGTATTGGTCCGGGTCTTAAGTGGTTAAGGAGTGACTTTATTAAGAAGATTTAAACATTGTAAGTGCATGTGCAGATACATTCATGTGATGATTAGAAGATGTTTACGTACTCGTGTTTGTATATGTATGCATGCATGTATGTGCATGTGTATGTGTGTATGTATATCTATATATATATAGAAGTGATTTTGCTTATGCTTGTACATTTTAAAACACGTTGCATATCCCCCTCTACCACATATCATCAGAATTCACACTGATGAAGGAACAGCAAGTAGCTGGGGAATACCACTTTAGGATTGTTTTGATTTTCATATTCATGTTAATTTTTATGTAAAGTGATACCATGTATATTCCATGTTTACATTTCATTAATTCTATTTATATGGAAATAAATATATTTTTTAAATAATACCATTTTTACTTTTTTCAAAATTGCCTTTAAAATCCCTATTTTGTTTTTTGTTTTCTTCTTAAATGATATCTATTCAAGCTAGCCAAAACCCACAACATTTAAAATTGAGCATTTTAAAACAAAAAGCATAGTATTGCTTAATTTAAACAATTTTCAAGAAAAACCTTCTTTGAATTGTTCAAATTGAAATGAGTAAAATGAAGACACAGTTGAATTGATCTTGCCTGTGTTAACATGGAATTTGTCATTTGGCCTGCAGGAAAATGAAGCACATAAACAGCTTACTCCTTAACCTTAATCTCTGCTCTATAGATTGATTTTGTCATTTGTTTTTCTTCATTTTTCAATGGTACTTTTCTTTAAAAGAAAATGCACAATTGAATGTAAAAGTTAATTAGTACTCTCTTGACTATCACAAAAAAGAATACATTCGTGAGCTGCTGTAATTCCTTCTTAGCACCCATTTGAAAAAATGTATTATAATATTTTTCTGAAGTATGGTAAATTGAGTCTGGGATCTTGTTTTTGAAAAGTACTTTGGAACTTTTCTATTAAACCTCCATTTTACAGAAATAATATGACATTCCAATTTTCCATACTTAAACCACAGTATTTTGAAAGAAACATATTTATTTGATTCATTTCATTTTAATGTTACTTTTAAGATGTGTTTTGATAAGCGGGTCAGTTACATCCTTGTCTACATTTTATGTTCACATCCATGCTTTCTTTTCCCATTAACTTATTTCTCATCGCAGTGATGGTCTTGCTACTTTATGTGTGTTTTATTGTATCTGACTCGCTTTATGACACAGTTTCATTTTATGTAGATAGTTTTGTCTTTTGCCTTTCTTCTCTTCTCCAGTGATAAGCTGTAAAAGGGCCCCCATCATAAAATAACCGTAGGCATCAGATTTGTTTTTCACATGGAAATGTGCAAACTAGTAAAGCTACCATTAAATAGCAGCTGTAACAAGAAGAAAGTACAGCAGAAGGAATAAACAAGATTAGCAGAGACCTAAACTTACCCAACAAAACAAACATAATGTTGATGACCTATTGTAAAGTGTTTTCATACCCTTCAAAGCGAGTCAGAAATCAGACATTTATTACAGAGATTCTGGTTGTGTTGTTTCTTTTCAACTAGATTTCTTAAATCTTAGTTGAAAAATCCTTTCAGCTTAAAACAAAAAGTGAAGTCAGCTTTAGGGTATATTCACACCACATTTGGTGGGACTGCATTGGGTGGCTATTCCAGCGCAGTCCCACTGCATGACAAGGCAAAATAGTTTGCCTCCTTATATGTCCAGTACACAACACTGGGTTGCTTGCAGTATACTTTTTTCAGCGCAGCACGGTGTGAGACAGTCCACTGCTTTGCCCCGCGCGGCAGCCAGTTGAACTTTATGAGATGCCAGTGTAAGAAAAAAAAAGTCAACAGTGAAATGAGCCAAGATCGCAGCATAAGAACTGCACTGATCTGACCAAATTGCATAACACACCAGCCACTGCATGTGAATGTACCCCTAAACTACTCCATGCAGCTAAAACCAAAACTTTTTGGTCATTTACCAAAGGAGGGTCATTTACCAGTCCCTTCCTTTTCCTAATGGGCACAGAGAGTGATCGGTACTGAAAAAAACGACACTGTCTGTGTGAATAGTACAATGGTTGGGAAAGGAAGCTCAGCAATGGGCTCTACTGAGAATAGAGAGTTTGAGACTTCTCCCTTAGTACTGCCACTGTCTAAGACAAATTAATGTACTTATTATTGATAATAAATTTTAGTGCAGAGGCGCACCAGCAATTTTGGTGCAGAGAGAATTCTAAAAAGTGTCTATGTTGTAGCAATCAAGTTTAAAGAAGGGGTGGGAGAAATACCCAAAGGTGTCCTTGTCTCCAGAAACGGAGAAGGAACTGACAGGAGATTAACCTCATATAATCTTTATCCAAAGAGTATGTAGAAATAAATAAATTCAAAAGAAGGCATAAACAATAGGTAATTGCACACAGTTAAGTAAAAATGACAACGTTGTCAATTTAAAAACGCCTGCCCGTGAGCTCAACCATGCCAATATCAGCTGCACGTGTCAATCAAATCTAGTCAACTAATGTTTTGAGAAATCACAGCTGGGCATAGAAATAGGACTAAGCGACTCCTGGGAAACCTTGGCGGCACACACTAGTACGCTGTCTTGTGCTTAACCATGGACCTATGGGCTTTCTATGTGTCTTTAGTACAGTTGCATAAGATATCCACAGTGACAGTTGGCCAATCACTATCACCCGGAGTGCAGTGAACCAGACCCTCTGCATTCAGGGACTATCGCCATCTGACCCTGATTTATCTACCCAGAACCAGAAGCTAAAAACCAATCTACCACCTTCAAAACAGTGAGTTCTTATAGCTGCCATGTCTAGTAAGTGACTAAAGTCTGAAGTACTGTCAGAGACTTTGTGCTACCCCTTCACAGGAAACTCACACTCTCTCAATATATCCGCTATTGCTGCTTGACTGTTATGTTTACATTGGTGCCAAATGAACACATCATTATTGTTGACCTATGATCTTTCTTTGGCTGAAGTCACCTTGATGCATTATTGCTTATTCTGTCCATTATGCAATTCACTGTTCACCATTCACTGACAGAGCAGCATGTTTGTTCATCTCCTGAATCTCTGGAAATTAGCAGGAACATCCTCCTTTTTAAGCAATTGCTTTAAACTTACATGAGATGATCAATGCATGAAACTGTCACTGTGGATATCTTATGCAACTCTACTAAGAGCATAGAGAGCAGAGAGGTCCACTGAGTACCAGCATGTGCCACCGAGGTTTCCCAGGACTCACTTAGCCCTATTTCTATACCCAACTATGATTTCTCACATTATTAGACTTTAGATATGTGCAATTCGTTTTTCGCTCCAAATTAATTTTTTAACTAATTAAAGGAAATTTAAGAAAAATGTGGTCATTCGGAAACATGAATTAACAAAAACCAGTTTTAACAAATTATTCCAAATTTTTGTAAAATAAAATATTTGTAAATTTGAAAATGCGATATTCGAAAATCCAAAAATCTGAAATTCGAAAATCTGAAATAATAACTAACTACTAAATTATAGGTATTGGAATTTCCTTTAAAATTTGGCTTTGAACGTAACGAATACTAATTCGTCCGAATTTACGAATTATCTGAAATAACCAATGCTGTATCTAAATGAATGGAATGTAATGAATTAATAATAATAAATAATAATCATAAAAACGTTATTATTTATTATTAAATGCAGCATTCTTTATTTCAGACAAATTCATAACTTTGGATAAATTCGTATCCGTTACATTCACTAACAGTCAAATATAAAAGGAAATTCCAATATCTATAATTTAATAGTTAGTTATTCTTTTGAATTTTCGAATTTGTCAAATTTGAGGACTTTCTTATTTTAGAATTATCGAATTTACGAATTTTCGAATTTACAAATTGACGAATTTTCAAATTGACAAATTTATGAATTTTTGAATTTACAAACAGTGAATGACCCAAAATACGGAAAGAAATGAAACAAAAACAAATGCATTTTTCAGCAGTGCACATGTGTAGTTGACTTGATTTGATTGACACGTGTGGCTGATGTTGGCATGGCAGAGCTCATGGGCATGCATTTTTAATTGGCAACATTGTAATTTTTACTTTACTGTGTCCAATTACCTATTGTTTATGCCTTCTTTTGAATTTCTTTCTTTCTACATACCCTTTGAATAAAGATTATATCAGATTATCCTGCTAAAAGTTCCTTCTGAAGGCAAGGACAACGTTGGGTCCTTCTCCCACCCCTTCCTTAAACTTGACTGCTTATTTTGTTCTTATAAGGAACTCCACCTTGTCTTAGGTAACCTGAGTTGACCAGTGAGACTTTTGGTCATCAGGTCCTCAGGATCCTGACAACTTTCTTCTATCATTTGTGATTTCTATGATGTAACAAGCCTTTGTCTTTTTTTTCAGTACTGTAATATAAATGAAACATTTGCACATCAAGAACAATAATAAGCTGCAAACAAACTTTGCACGTGTAGTTAATATTGTGGATGAAACCTGCTCTGCTAAGAGAATACATTAGCGTATAAATATTTCACATTTTGTGTGTCCCCAAACAAGTGAACTCTAATAAGGTGAAAAACGACCAAAAATATAAACAATATGTAAAAACTGCAATCAATACAAAATACAATCGATAAACAACAATCAATGGAAAGCAGTGCAATCAACATGCACAACTGATCAAAAAACAACAATCAACATAAACAAATAAAGAACATCAAATTCAAATACTGTATATTTGTATTTACTTGTGATCCAAGTAGCCCTATCTGTAAACAATCAATGTAAAAAAATACGATCAAAGTCTACAATCAATCAATAAAAAACAATTAACATCAATAAAAATCAAGCTCATATAAATTAGCGTTTATTATCGATCCATGCACACTTATCTGTGACCATTGGTGAATTACATTTTTTTAAGGAGAAATATTAATCCAGAAAGGCACACACAGGACTGCCACCAGGAATCCCCCATGGGTGTATGCTCACTTTAAAATGATATTCTTATTACACCAACAAAGTCTCAAAACAATCTGGGGTTCAAGATGGTTGCTACAGGTGTATATCCAATGGCAATGCAGCAGATGACAAGACATTCCACGTCAAACCAAAGGCCAATTCAAAAAAGAAGAAAGCCTTACAGTGTAACCCATAAAACAATTTTTTTTAATTAAAAGCATAAATTGCACTCACATTAATGAGCCACAGTAACTGCAAAGAAGTACCGTGCCACCACCTTCACTCACTACTCTATTCAGCGTAGACACAGCCACACTGTAGGGAGAGGTAACAGACCCCGGCAGCAACGATGGTTAGTACGCAAAAGCATCGGACCAAAATCACGCGCATTCTCAGAATCAAGTCGACGCATGCTTGGAAGCATTGAACTTCGTTTTTTCAGCACGTCGTTGTGTTCTACATCACCGCGTTCTGATCCGATCGGATTTTGGACTGATGGTGTGTACGCACATCAGACCATCAGGCCACTTCAGCGGTGATCCGATGAAAACGGTCCGTCGGACCATTCTCATCGGGTTGGACCGATCGTGTGTACGAGGCCTCACTCTCTCCTGGATCAATGAAGCTCCACCTTACATGTGTCATCATCATGACATTATAAGGGGCACTTCGGCCTTCGTACTACACCACCTAAGACAAATTAATATACTTGTTCCTGACAACATTTTAGTGCAGAGGCACACCAACAATTTCAGTGCAGAGTCACAAGGGAATTCTAAACAGCAGCTATGAAGTAACAAGCTTCTGTAATTTTGTTCAGTCCTGTATGTAACTTCTAAATAAAGTATCTGTTGGTTGATGTGCTAGAGATGGATCATATGCTTTTAATTTAAACTAATTTTATGAAAATGTTCTATTACATGTTATCATTTTGTTTTAGAATCACGAATAATGTTCTAGGCATGTTTATCATAGAGGCTACCCTGATTTGACATCATAAAAAAAAAAAAAAAAAAAAAAAAACATTTTAAAGTTCCACCTGTAATAGTGACTTTGAGTCACTGTAGACTCCCTGCAGAGAAGAAAATGTTTAAATCAATGTTATTATAAGTTTTACCATTTAATGTTCAGCTTCTTGACAAGTAAAAAAGTTCTTTACTTATGTAAGTACTTGTAGCTCTACTAATCATATGTATTTTGCTGTAAAGTGTTCTTTTTTGGAAGGAATAACTTTAAAGGAATTTAAGCATTTTATAGTTTTCTGCCAGGACTTAAAGTGGATTAGATTGCCTAGCAATGCATGCTGGCCCAGTGGTGTAAAGTTTACCGCACCTCAATCCTCACTTGGGAATATACTGTAAGTCGCTAAAAGCATCGATTAAAGTTTCTGAAAGGTTCTTTGTAGCTACAATGTAGAAAGCCACCATTACTGCAAATAGCAGTATATTGAAGAGCAAACTCAACACAACTATAAAGTAGTAGAGGTCACTACACTGGAGTTCAACATTTTAAAACTTTTAAAAACAAGTTAAGGTGTAAAATATATATATATATATATATATATATAGTATCAAAAATTTAATTGTGCTTTTTAGCGTCAAACATTCTGTATCTCTAAGAATTTTTATTTTTTTTTCACTAGGGAAGAGTTCAAAACTTTTGTCAACGGACTAACCCCTCTTGAGACCATTGTGTAGCACCCTGGTCCTAAACAGGGCTGCTAATAAATGTAGTTGTTCTAGGTGGTAACTAGCCTGGCTAATTGGTACAGGTTTTTTGCCGTTACATTGAATTTCATGGACTAAAATGCTATATGTGAATGCATTAAGGTAAAAAAACATGAACCTTTACAACCACTTTAAGCCTGAAGCCTGGGTGGAACTGCATGTTTTAGAGGCTCGACCTGAAGGGAGCCTGTTCGTTGTTGGAGGTAAAGGAGAAGCAGTTACCACAAAGGGGTGACCACCCCTGTTACCGGAGGCATGTTTGAAAGGGATGAAGTTCTGAAGGAGTACCAGAGCAGACGCTTCAATAGCCAGGGACAGTGAAGTAGAGATGCATCCAGGAAAGCAGCATGTAGCTGTGAGTAAAGCTTGAAGAAGTACGGTGGGTAGCTGTAAGTAAAGCTTGAAGATAAAGTACAGCGGTTACCTGTGGGTGAAGCTTGGGAATCCAGCAGGTAGCAGCCTGAGACTCCAAGAAGTCTAGTTAAAGATGACGAGCTGAGCTTAAGGATCTACAGTGGTATACTGTGAGTTAAGCTGTAAGATCTACAATGGTTTACTGTGAGTTAAGCTAGAAGATCTACAATGAGATACTGTGAAACAATTTGTTGCCATAGGAGACAGCAGTTGCTACAACATACAGATTACTGCATTCAGCCTAAAGGCCCTTGTTCCATCTTGCTGTCTGCCTAGTTCTATTTTTGTCTACAGAGTTTGTCTTAATTGCTATTGCCTAAGGGTGTCCTGTGCCCTAAACCCTCTCTCCCTACCGTTTCTGTTACGAGAAATAAAACTCTTTGTTAACTTTTCCAAAAAGTGTCTTGCGCCCAATCTTTTCACCTTGCTCCACATCCACTATGCCTAGTAGCCTGCATCCTGAGGAAAAATGTCAGTTCTCCTTGGCTCGGGGGACATTATCAGTCCCTTGGAAGTCAGAAAGACCACTACAATTGTAAGTGAGAAAGAAAGTGAGGGGAAATCCAAACTTTTGGAGTTGTCCATTGACCAAGAGGTAAGGAGAAATCATTTAATTGTATAAGAGGGGAATTTTCCTCACTTTGGGAGATTCCGCTAACTTTATTTTGTGTATCTAGAACAGGGAATATAGGAAAATGTCCCCAGTGATACACAGACAAGAAAAAATATTCTGGCAGGGATTAACCATTTCCTATTTTATCCAAAACAAAACCAGTTTTGGCTATAGATACATTTTAAATGAAACATATTTGTAAATATATTTAAAATAAAACCCACTCGTGGTGTTGAGAGAAAGCTATTAGGTCAAATATTTTGAAGAGAAAGAGAGCAGCGCTTTCTAAGCATAGCAGTAAGTAGGTTTATTAATGAAAATAGACAAACGGCAACTTACAGGATGAAAAAGCATAACAAGCTCATCATCGACCCCCTTTCCTTCTTGTTACAGCCGCCTGTCTTCTACCCGATTATCCCCTACGCATGCACGATATTTGGGGGTCTCCGCCCTGGACGTATGATCCTCATACAAGGAAGCGTTGGGACCAGTGCAACAAGATTTCAGATTGATTTCCAGTGTGGCTGCCTGCTGTTTTGGTATCCCTATCTTAAAAGATCTGGATGTGCTTGTGTTTATGCTGTGTGACCTAGCCCTGGGTCGATTAACTCAGGTGAGAGGCCATCTTTAACTATCTGGTGGAGGATCTGTCCTGTCGGTCACTGATCTTGGATTTTTTGCACCTAGTCACGTTTGGATTGGAGCATTTTCAGATTACTCTACTCACTAGTGCACTTTTATATGGACTTTCTTTGCTTATTTCACTTTTGTAATTATAGATGTCACTTAATGTTTGTGTTTATTGTGCTGCACTTTTTGTTATTGAAGTTATTTTGGGACATTTTATTTGAATTGATCCTTCAGTGCTGGCTTGCATTAATTTGTTCAATTTGTATATTGTGTATGATTATTTTTCCAGCGCTGAATTTTTTCCTTTTTTAGCATCATGTGGAGAGGCAGAAACTGCTGCAGCTGGCCACTTATATGAACGCTCTGTCCCCAGATGGATGGAGTCTCCGGCAGTTCTGGTGGCTTCCAGCATTTCCTGGACAGTCAGAGAACCCTGGGGATGTGGCGCTCACGTCAGGCACTGGGTGCAGGGAACGGTGGGCGTGGCACACATTTGGAGCATGCGTTCTCCTTCATCAGGCCTTGGGGATGGCCACATTGGAGGTGGTATTTATGGGCAGGAGCCAGATGGAGAGCCAGAAAGCCATCATGGTAGTACTGGGCAAATGAAATGAGCTATTTCCCATTAACGAAAACCTCATGTACTGAACTATACAATGAGCAATATATTGGAAAAAAAAACATCAAAGGGTATTGTAAAAATTAAGAATTAAAAAAACATGATCACCATAGAAAATATACGGTAGTCTTTGTATTTTTAACAGTTATGTATGCTGATGGTTAGTGAGTGAATGTTTAATTAAAAAAAAAACCATAAGAGCCCTATATAAATAAAAAAAATGGATATTAGCAATTTCCCATAAATTGGCAAAAACAGGCATAAAAACAATATATAGAAATCAGCTACATTAAAGAGTTAATAAACACATTAAAATAGTTTGGGTAGTTAAAGTGGATGTAAACCCAATTTTTTTTTTTTTAATTTAGGCTTGCACCTTGTACAGTATACAATTGCATGCCATCTGTGCCCTGTCTTTGCATGAAGAGATTATCCAGCTCTGAGCAGTCCTCTTATCTTTTTTCAGTGAGATAAAAACTGACACACAGAAAAAAGGAGTCTGTTTCTCCCACTTGCTGTGAGTGACAGGTGATTTACCTATCTCATGCACAAGCCTGAGAGAGACATCCTGTATACTTTAGATCCACTCCTCCTTTCTTCTCCAGCTCCCCCAGGATTGGCTGCTCCACACCTCCGCATGATTGGGCATGCTGAAGTCATGTGGGGACTTTTCTAGGTTTTGACTGGATGTTAGTGATCATAGCAGAAGTTCAGTGTAAGAAATACACAGGAGAAAATGCATGTTGACAAGGGGAGTGTTGAGGTGGGCAGGGAGTTTACTGACATCACGACTCCACCCACCGAGCCCTGGACAACAGACCCACCCACAGAATCTGCAGTTTTTCAGGTCTCATAACAAACAGAGGGGAGAAATTTGACACTTAAGGACACATGCAGGAGGAATGTATATCCTTAAAGATAACCACTATGACCCAGATTTACAAAGACTTACACCAACGTATCTACTGATAGGCCGCCGTAAATCCAAATGTGCGCCGTCGCATCTATGCGCTGATTCTTTAAATCAGACACGCCTGAATTTTGCCAAGATACGACCGACGTAAGTCTCCTACGCCGTTGTATCTTGGGTGCATATTTACGCTGTCCGCATTCGGCGTTCCCATTATAAATATGCAATTACACAAGATACGCTGATTCACGAATGTAAGTATGCCCGACTCAGTAATCTACGCCGCTTACGCAAGGCGTTTTTCCGGCGTAAAGATAAACCACCAAAAAGGTGGCGCATCCCATGCAAAGTTATGGACGTCGGAACAGCTGTCATTTTTACGTTGTTTACGTAAGTCGCACGTGAATGGGGCTGTGACGTTCACGTCGTAGGCAGTGTTCGACGTGTATCTTAGGCATTCTATTTGACGTAATTCTGAGCATGCGCACTGGGATACGTCCACGGATGGCGCATGCGCCATTCGTTCGGCCCATCATTTGCATGGGGTCACGGATCATTATACTAAAACACGCCCACTGCCTAGCTACTTTGAATTACGTGGACTTACGCCGGCCCATTTACGCTACGCCGCCATAACTTAGGGAGCAAGTGCTTTGTGAATACAGCACTTGCCTCTCTAAGTTGCGGTGGCGTAGCATAAATAAAATACGCTACGCCCGCACAAAGATACACCCGGGTACGTGAATCCGGGCCCATGTGTCCACCTTTTCTGGTAAGCGTGCCAATCTTATCACTTTGATCATACTGTATATCTAGAATCACAGTTTATCTACTTTAACCACTTAAGGACCCCCGCACGCACATATACGGCCACAGAATGGCTCGTACAGGCACAAGGGCATACATTTACGTCCCCGCCTAAGTGCGGTTCGGGGGTCCCATCGGGACCCCCTCCGCGGCGTGCGGGGGTCCCCCTGGCTCTAGGAGCGATCCGGGATGAGCGGGCGGATGTCGGCGTTTACCCGCCCCCCCGCGATCGCTCCCAGCCAATGGGAGCGCTCCCCCTTCGTGTAACTTCCTCCTCCTGTGTTTACACAGGAAGGAGGAAATGATGTCACCTCACATCGCAGCGGTGTTTCCCACCGCTGCTGATGAGAGAAGACATCACAAGTAAGTGTGCACCAACACAACACTGACACACACTCACATAGACACATTAACCCCTTGTGATCGCCCCCCCCACCCCCCTGTCACAGTGTCACTGAATGCAGTAATCTAATCACTGCATTTAGTGTCAGTGTGACAGGCAGTGTAAAATCAGTTAGTGTTAGGTTCAGGATAGCCCCCCCACCCCCCCTAATAAAGTTTTAACCCCCTGATCACCACCCTAGTTAACCCTTTCACTCCCTATTGCCAGCGTCACTAAGCGATCATTTTTCTGATCGCTGTATTAGTGTCGCTGTTCCCGCTAGGTAGCTATTTTTTTTTATTGCGATTTTTTTTTTTTACTAAAGACATGTAGCTAAATAAATTTTGGCCTAAATGTTTGACTAAAATTTCGTTTATTTGATTTTTTTTTAACAAAAAGTAAAAAATAGTGTTTTTTTTTCAAAAATGTCGCTCTATTTTTGTATATAGCGCAAAAAATAAAAATCGCAGAGGTGATCAAATACCACCAAAAGAAAGCTCTATTTGTGGGAAGAAAAGGACGCAAATTTTGTTTGGGAGCCACGTCGCATGACCGCGCAATTGTCTGTTAAAGCGACGCAGTGCCGAATCGCAAAAACACCTTGGGTCATTTACCAGCGTATTGGTCCGGGTCTTAAGTGGTTAAACAAACAAGAGAGACTTTTATGTACATGTTTTATTAATTTTCACATATGCACTGCCTCATGGTGCTTACATATGAACTTGAGTCATGTTTAAATGTTGTGTGTATATATATATATATATATATATATATATATATATATACAGTACAGACCAAAAGTTTGGACACACCTTCTCATTTCAAGAGTTTTCTTTATTTTCATGACTATAAACATTGTAGAGTCACACTGGAGGCATCAAAACTATGAATGAACACATGTGGAATTATATACATAACAAAAAAGTGTGAAACAACTGAAAATATATGTCATATTCTAGGTTCTTCAAAGTAGCCACCTTTTGCAGCAGACACATCTCTAGAACAACTGTTAAGAGGAGACTGTGTGAATCAGGCCTTCATGGTAGAATATCTGCTAGGAAACCTCTGCTAAAGAAAGGCAACAAGCAGAAGAGACTTGTTTGGGCTAAAGAACACAAGGAATAGACATTAGACCAGTGGAAATCTGTGCTTTGGTGTGATGAGTCCAAACTTGAGATCTTTGGTTCCAACCACCGTGTCTTTGTGTGACGCAGAAAAGGTGAACGGATGAACTCTACATGCCTGGTTCCCACCGTGAAGCATGGAGGAGGAGGTGTGATGGTGTGGGGGTGATGTGCTGGTGACACTGTTGGGGATTTATTCAAAATTGAAGGCATACTGAACCAGCATGGCTACCACAGCATCTTGCAGCGGCATGCTATTCCATCCGGTTTGCGTTTAGTTGGACCATCATTTATTTTTCAACAGAACAATGACCCCAAACACACCTCCAGGCTGTGTAAGGGCTATTTGACCAAGAAGGAGAGTGATGGGGTGCTGCGCCAGATGACCTGGCCTCCACAGTCACCGGACCTGAACCCAATCGAGATGGTTTGCTGGACCGCAGAGTGAAGGCAAAAGGGCCAACAAGTGCTAAGCATCTCTGGGAACTCCTTCAAGACTGTTGGAAGACCATTTCAGGTGACTACCTCTTGAAGCTCATCAAGAGAATGCCAAGAATGTGCAAAGCAGTAATCAAAGCAAAACGTGGCTACTTTGAAGAACCTAGAATATGACATATTTTCAGTTGTTTCACACTTTTTTGTTATGTATATAATTCCACATGTGTTAATTCATAGTTTTGATGCCTTCAGTGTGAATCTACAATTTTCATAGTCATGAAAATAAAGAAAACTCTTGGAATGAGAAGGTGTGTCCAAACTTTTGGTCTGTACTGTGTGTATATATATATATATATATATATATATATACACACATCTCCTTCACCATTTTAATATATTGGTCATTTATTCACTAATATTCACATTTTGAATTCAATTATATTAATGTACAGTAAAACATTGGTTTGAGAGTAACTTGGTTTGAGAGTGTTTTGCAAAACAAGCAACATTGTTTAGTAAATTTTGCCTTCATAAATAAGCGGTTTCATGATATACAAGTAGCATCATTTCACAACTGAGTATAAAAGAGAAGAGAGGCGCCTCTAAGTGTAGAAATATTGTTACATTTAATGAAGGTACAGCATTTAGCAACTCACATGATTGATGATTAAAAGAGGCACATGTAAGTATGCAGGCATCCGGGGTAAAGATGTCCACATAGACCATCCTTCACACTGCCATCGACGTCATCCCTTTCCTCTCTGCTCTCTATGAGAACTTTAAGCCTCGCTTTCAGATCGCTCCACTGCAGAGTAGTCTTCCCAGTCACGATTGCATACTGACAGCAGTGAGAGCTGGCGGTGCGGAGGACGGTCTATGTGGACAGCTTTACCTTGGATGCCTGCATACTTAGGTGTGCCTCTTTTAATCATCAACCATGTGATTGCTAAATGTTGTACCTTCATTAAATGTAACCATATTACTACACTTATACAAAAAAAACAAATCAGTGCAATAATCACAAAATAACAAGCAGCTGAACACTAGGAGTCAAAATCAAAAATTTCTATAGCACATATGCACAAGATAGTGCAGCGCTAGTAACAAGTCCATAAAATGAAGAAATTACAAGTCCATAAAATAAGATCATCCACGTGAGCTTAAAAGGTGATTGTATAAAAATCATGCGGGTGATGAGCGTGAGTGAGATATAACACCTCCACCATGGGCTGAAATGACCGCTCACCTCATAGGGTGGACCCTCTGTAAGATAAGGTCAAAACCCCTTTCCCGTGAGGGTATAATCCAGGCAATACTCCAACAAATGCTCAAGCGGTCAGAAGGTCAAACAATACCAGATGGTACAATCATGGATGTATTCATGTAAAACGAAAGACATACCATAGTGCTCTCCGCAAATATAGACACAAGATTTATTAAAATAAATGTAAAAACTCACAAAAGAGGCACTTTGCCAGTGCCAGGCGAAATAGCAATGTAAACAAGCTATGGGAGACTGCGGGTGACATCACGTCCTTCACCACCGAACGTTACGTCCCTTGGGGAGGGAGTTCTTCAGCGGATATGGGGATAGGACGTAGTGCACCCGATTAAATATAGATGAATTACCATAGCAACGCACCACCGCATAAAATCCTATGGCGTGCCTATAGGGAAGAGACGTAGAAATCACGTGACCTACATGACGCCGCAGTATACGATACTACGGCGTGTATCAGGATTCACAAATGTAAACATAGAAGTCACGTGACCTACCTTATCAAATTGGTTGGTGATTGAGTAAAATCCCATATTGTATATAATAATAATATACAGTGCAAGGGTCAGGAATATAACGAACAACATAGCATATACAGTTACTGGGGTCAGAAGTTTAGTGTACAACATAGCCTATAGAGTGAAGAGGCTAGTAATGAGAGGAAAAGGGGAATGGCAGCCTCTAGCCCCCCCTTTTCGGTTGATGCTCGTAAGCCTATCACTCAAAAAATTTTAGGCAACCTATGTATGGCCACTGGTAAGGTTTGTTTCTCAGCTTTTGAATCTGTCCTTTTTCAAACGTTTTTTTTCCGTCATGTTTTTTGCAGCACTCAGGGTCTCCAAGCTAATCGCCATCAAAACAGAGGATATTGTTTTCACGGATAGGGCTATTAGAATTTTTGAGGCAGATTCACAGAGAATTAGATTCTCGTAGAGTATCAGAAATACACTACGCCGCCGTTTTTTACCTGGCTCTACGTGGAATTCAGGTAGATTTTGTCCAGTAAACGACGGCGGCGTAGTGTATTTCTCCCGTCGCAATCCATCTGCGCGAGTAGGGGGCGTGAAGCATTTAAAATAGGCGCGTTCCCGCGGCGATCGAACTGCACATGCTCCGTTCGCAAATTTCCCGCCGTGCATTGCGCGAAAACACGTCGTCACGTCGTAGTAGCGTCGTTTACGTACATTCCTATTCCCGAACGAGTTACGTTAAAAAAAAAAAAATATTTTCAAATCGACACGGGAACGACGGCCATACTTTACATGGGTTACGCACTGTTAGACCAGCAAAAAGCTCCTCTAACATTACGTAGCCAAAAAATGACGTAGGCGATTGCGAGGGACACTCGTACCTTCGTGGATTGCCGTAAAAACTAATTTGCATACCCCGACGCATGAAAACGATGCGAACTCCTCCCAGCGGCCGCAAACATATCGCAGCGTAGATCCGAAGGCTTACGAAGACGTAAGCCTCTCGGATCGAAGCCCGAAGCCGCCGTATCATGGTTTGAGGATTCAAACTAGTGATACGGCGCGCGAAATTTGAAATTACTCCTGTCTAACACCAGTAAGACAGGCGTAATTGCTCTGTGAATCTGGGCCTTTGTATGTAAATCAAAAACGGATCAGTTTGGGAAAGGTTCTTGGTTACAGTTGGAGGCCTGGGACAGTTCCTTTATGTGCCCTGTTCAGTTAGCAAAGAAGTTCTTTTCAATTAGGCCCACAGGGTGTAAAAAAAATGTTATTCATGAATCTGGCCGGCCATTGACAAAATTTCAATTTACCAGAGTACTTAAAAAATGTCTGAAGTTTTTGAATTTGGATCAAGCACGCCTCACTTCCCACTCGTTTAGAATAGGAGCTGCTACTGAGGCCTCCAGATTAGGGTTAGATGTTAACATGATTAAACAAATTGGTAGATGGAAATCTAACAGTTATTTATTATATGTTCGCCCTAATCTCTCTTTTTGATCATTTCAGGGCACGAATTGTCTGGATCATCAGGCATTCTTACGTTTATTTGGCCCATCAAAGAGCGCAGAAAAGATCTTACACAGTCAACTTAAGTTTAGATCCGAATAAGTTTAAAGTTTTTTGGAGTGGGAAAAGGGGCATAATATGGTCTAATCTCAATTCTGAATTGTCCAGGCTCAATCTTTCCCCCCCCCCCCCCCGATGTCCTAATCATTCACCTTGGGGAAAATGATGTTGGGCAACGAAAAACATTAGATATTTTTAGCATTAGGGATGATCTTCTTAAGTTTCAAATGATTTTTCCCCAAGCCAAGATAGTTCTTTCTGAAATAGTGCAACGGTTGGTTTGGCTGTCTCCTCCATCCAGATGCCCATTTGAAAAAATTTGGAAAAGGATTAATAGGGCAGTGTCAAAATTGCTTTTTGACCTGGGGATGTTTTCATTTAGGCACACAGAATTGGAAGTGGGGTATGTGGGTCTGTATAGATTGGATGGTGTCCATTTGTCTGATATTGGACTGGATATTTTTAACGCAGACTTAGGCTCTTGTGTGCATTTTGCTGCATAGTGGGGTGTTGTGCCTTGTGGGTAATTTGTCATTTGCAGCCTAAACCGTAGTGGTTAGGTTTGCTAAAGTTTATTTATATATTTAATTTTATCTTAAATTATTGTTGTTTTGAAAGAGAAATATCCTGACACAATTTCAGGATGGCTGGTGGTGGGTTACTGCAGCAAACGAAATGAAGAGAATGATTGCCAGTAGAGAAGGAGACTGAATTCAGCCAGCCCCCTGGACTTTATTTGCTAGATGACATCACAAAACACAGGCATGTTGATTGGTTCACATAATAAGCATACACCTTCATATGATAAAAGACACACCCAGTTCCCTCCCATCCAGCTATTGACCCACGCCCAATACACCCTCATCCACACCCTCATCTACGCCCACTAAAAGCACATGTCTAGTTCTTTGTTTAAAGTTCATAAACAGGGTTCCTTATTCAATTCTCCAAGGGTCTGACGTATAAGATACGAACAGTTCAGCATAGCTTCTCCTGACCACATGACTAAAAATTCCTTCAGTACAGGATGTGGGGGATGGTAAGTGTTTGGTGTCCTCTTGCAAAGTCCAGGTATTCAACATAAACTTTGGCTTCACGGGAGGGGGGGGGGGCAGGATTAGAAATGAGTGACTTTAGGATACAGTCCTGTATACTTAAATTCCAGCGAATCTTCTTTTAACACATATCTTATGTAACATCATCAAGGAAAATAAAGCACTAATGTGATTTCATACATGTATATATATATGATGTATATATATAAAAGGTATAAAAAGAATATATATAAAAGAATATATAAACACTTAAAGGATTATAATGGAGAAACACATTAGTGGTTCTAATAAAAGAGTTAGCTTCAACTTATCAAATAGATTAATTTTAAAATAATTCTATCACAGTTTACCCACTAGTTATTTATTTATTTATTTATATGTATCTATTTATTTAAACCAATAATAAACATCCGTGGCCATTATTATCCAATTAAGTTATCTGCTGTCTTTTTTATATTTATTAAGATTTTATAAGATGTTTTTATTTATCTTACCGTCTACTTTCCCATGAGAGGAAAAGGGGAATGGCAGCCTCTAGCCCCCCCTTTTCATCATGGGAAAGTGGCGGGAGAGCAGTCTTCGGGGCCCTCTTGGTGCCCTGAAGCTATCAGGTAATTTTGGGCGGGCTAGCTGGTCTGGGGGGAGATTTGCTAGGTGACCTCTGGGTAACCTGGGAAAAGCCTGCTCAGAAAAACTGGTCACTTCCAGTTTTACAGGTGTACTCCTCCTGGCAGCTGGTAAAGCCCGCATAAAATAAGGGTATAAAAGAGGGTCCCCGTGGCTTGAAAGCTCATCCGCCTCAGAGGACTGAAGAGCTGTGGTGTTCTCGCCCACCCCTCTTCCCCTTATTTACTTATGTTGCAGATGTAGTTATGTGGTAACAGAGGGGGACAAGTAATTAATACAGTTGAGGATAATAAATAAATAAAAAATATTAATACAACAAAAAAAAAAAAAGTATATGATGCTCATACTCATTTAATGTTTGAGTGATTCTAGAGTTGGAATTGGGTAATTTGTCATTTGCAGCCTGAACCGTAGTGGTTAGGTTTGCTAAAGTTTATTTATATATTTAATATCTTAAATTATTGTTGTTAGTTATTTATTTATTTATTTATTTATTTATATTTATTTAAACCAATGATAAACATCCGCGGCCATTATTATCCAATTAAGTTGTCTGCTGTCTTTTTCTTCTGAAAAAAATGAAGTTCAATGCTTCCAAGCATGCGTCGACTTGATTCTGAGCATGCGTGGATTTTTAACCGATGGACGTACCCACAGACGATCATTTTTTTTCTATAGGTTTTGTATCCATCAGTTAATTTTAAAACAAGTTCCTATTTTTTTAACCTATGGATAAATAACCGAAGAAGGGAGTCACCGCTCCAGGTGGGTCTTGTAGGCAATTAAGGAACCTTTTGGAACACCAAGGTGTCGGCAATGCACAAAGCAAATATGGGAAATAGGAAAAGGGATGGACAGCCGCACTCCAAGGAAACTTCAAATAAAGTTGTCTTTTTTAATAAAAAATGGGCATACAAAACAAACACAGCCACAGGAAAGGACAGCCGACGCGTTTCACATTATGTCAGTGCTTAGCCATGACCAAGCACTGACATAGTGTGAAACGCGTCGGCTGTCCTTTCCTGTGGCTGTATTTGTTCTGCATGCCCATTTTTTATTAATAAAGACAACTTTATTTGAAGTTTCCTTGGAGTGCGGCTGTCCATCCCTTTTCCTATTTCCCATATATGGATAAATAACCGATGGGGCCCACACACAATCGGTTTGGTCTGATGAAAAGGTCCATCAGACCATTTTCATCCAACTAACCTATCGTGTGTACGCAGCATAAGTGTATACAGTCTACCTGTCAGGAGTATAATGTACAATTTAGTGAATGTAGTGCAGGGGTCAGGTATATAAACACATTTGCATATAACGTGCAGGGACAGGACTATATTGTACAACATAGAATATACAGTGGAAGGGTCAGGAGTATAGTGTAAAACATAGTGTTAATAGTGCTGGAGTTGGGAGTATAATTTACAACATAGCATATACAGTGTATGCAGGGCATCATGGGCCCCTGGGCAAAGTAATGCTCTAGAGCCCCTACAATGATGACAGTGCAGGTAAACAGACATCAAGTAGGTAGGAGGTAGACTGCCTCCCCTGTGTATCTATCACTCTCAGTGCAATCATGGGGTCCCCAATTTCGGGGGAACGTGGGCTCAAGGACCAGCTGCTTTGGGGAAAGTGCAGGGGGCCCCTGCAGCTGGGGCCCCCTGCACTTTTCGAAATCGCATCTCAAATTGGCGGCAATTGCCGGCAATGACACCGTCCTAATCGGTGCGACAATACATCTGCGGCGCTGCACCGATTTCAAAAAGTAGTTCCTGTACTACTTTTTGCGATTTCAGGACGCGATTTACATTGACATCTGTGCAGAAACCTGCACAGATGTCTCCTAAATCGCGCCGAAATCGGGACTGCCAGAGGGAGTGAAATTGCGCGAGTTCAGCTGAAATCGCGCGATTTCACTCCCGCAGCCCAGTGTGAACCAGGGCTCAAGGTCAGATTTGTGGAGTGCATGACTAATAGTTGTCCTGTGGACAGATTCTCCCGCCTGAGCTGTGGATCTTTGCAGCTCCTCCAGAGTTACCATGGGCCTTTTGGCTGCTTCTCTGATTAATGCTCTCCTTGCACAGCCTGTCAGTTTACGTAGACAGCCATGTCTTGGTAGGTTTGCTGTTGTGCCATAGTCTTTCCATTTTCAGATGATGGATTGATTGAACAGTGCTCCATTAAATGTTCAAAGCTTGGGATATGTTTTTTTATAACCTAACCCAGCTTTAACCACTTAAGACCCGGACCAATACGCTGGTAAATGACCCAAGGTGTTTTTGCGATTCGGCACTGCGTCGCTTTAACAGACAATTGCGCGGTCGTGCGACGTGGCTCCCAAACAAAATTTGCGTCCTTTTCTTCCCACAAACAGAGCTTTCTTTTGGTGGTATTTGATCACCTCTGCGATTTTTATTTTTTGCGCTATATACAAAAATAGAGCGACATTTTTGAAAAAAAAACACTATTTTTTACTTTTTGTTAAAAAAAAATCAAATAAACTAAATTTTAGTCAAACATTTAGGCCAAAATGTATTTAGCCACATGTCTTTAGTAAAAAAAAAATCGCAATAAAAAAAACAGCGACACTAATACAGCGATCAGAAAAATGATCGCTTAGTGACGCTGGCAATAGGGAGTGAAAGGGTTAACTAGGGCGGTGATCAGGGGGTTAAAACTTTATTGGGGGGGTGGGGGGGCTATCCTGAACCTCACACTAACTGTTTTTTACACTGCCTGTCACACTGACACTAAATGCAGTGATTAGATCACTGCATTCAGTGACACTGTGACAGGGGGGCGGGGGGGGCGATCACAAGGGGTTAATATGCCTATGTGAGTGTGTGTCAGTGTTGTGTTGGTGCACACTTACTTGTGATGTCTTCTCTCATCAGCAGCGCTGGGAAACAGCGCTGCGATGAGAGGTGACATCATTTCCTCCTTCCTGTGTAAACACAGGAGGAGGAACTGACAGGATGGGAGCGCGCTCCCATTGGCTGGGAGCGATCGCGGGGGGGCGGGTAAGCGCCGACATCCGCCCGCTGATCCCGGATCGCTCCCGGAGCCAGGGGGACCCCCGCACGCCGCGGAGGGGGTCCCGATGGGACCCCCGAACCACACTTAGGCGGGGACGTAAATTTACGCCCTTGTGCCTGTACGAGCCATTCTGTGGCCATATATGTGCGTGCGGGGGTCCTTAAGTGGTTAATCTTCTCCACAAATGTATCCCTTCTCTGTCTGGTGTGTTCCTTGGCCTTCATGATTCTGTTGGTTTACTAAGGTTCTCTAACAAACCTCTGAGGGCTTCACAGACAATTGTATTTAGCCCTGGTTTACACTGGGCTGCGGCAGTCCAGATTTCGGCTGCGATTTAAGAGACATCTGTGCAGGTTTCTGCACAGATGTAAATCTAAATTGCGTCCTGAAATCGCAAAAAGTAGTACAGGAACTACTTTTTGAAATCGGTGCAGCGCCGCAGATGCGGCGTCGCACCGATTAGGACGGTGTCATTGCCGGCAATTGACGGCAAATGTCGCCGATTTGGGATGCGATTTCACGTGTGAAAACGCATCTCAAATCGAACTAAATCGTACCCAGTGTGAACCTGGGCTTATACTGAGAATAAATTACACACAGGTGGACAGTATTTACTAATTAGGTGACTTCTGAGAGTAAAGGGGCCTGAATATAAATGCACATATTTATTTGTAAAAAAAAAAAAAAAATGAAAACCGTTTATCATTTTCCTTTTACTTCACAATTATGTGCCACTTTGTGTTGGTCTATCACATAAAATCTTAATAAAATCCATTTACATTTTTGGTTGTAAGATGACAAAATGTGGAAACATTTTCAAGGGGTGTGAATACTTTTTCAAAGCACTGTAAATAGTTAGTAATAAAAATACCTCCAGATGATTGTTGCAGCAAAAATACATTTTCAGGGGCATTGAGGATGAGGCCACATTTGTCTTCATGTCAGAGACCTGAAGATCAGATCAGCAGTCATGGGAGTATCCTCCAACTATTGTCCTACCAGCCTGGAATGAATATTCTCACCCACAGTAACGATAGTGTGGGAACAGAATTTAGAGTCAGCCTTTTAGTTGATAATATCACCTCCCTACATGATTCTGGGTTGTTCATAGTTCAGATTCTCAGCCACCCAGCGGATCCAGCATTGTACTGCTGAAATCCTCTTCTCTGCAGCTGGGCTCAGGTCCTGCACTGCCATTTTCTCCCATGATGTGATCAGGAAGCTACCGTCTCTTCTGGGCATGGCCTCAGGATGACATGTCACATATCACAGGAGGCACCAGGGGCACTGCACATTATTCTGCTAGGTCATCTACTCACCTATAATGAAAAAAAAAGTTAGCTTTTAAAAAAAATAAAGAGATTTCTGTAGTGTCTGTGCCTGTAGAGTAGGGCTGGGTTGGAGAGAAGGAAATTTTATTTTCAGGGTGAAGATTCACTTAAAGATATTAGTCAATACATTAGTCTTCCAAAACGTTTTTATTTTCATTAACAGTCTCTTATGGCACAAAATACTAACAAAGCCCTTGGTAGTCAGGATTTGTGATCATGTGACTAAGACCATGCAATGTTGCTAACCGCTTGCCGACCGACTCACGCCGATATACGTCGGCAGAATGGCACGTACAGGCAGATTAACGTACCTGTACGTCGCCTTTAAGAAGCGGCATTGTGGGCCCGTCGCGAGCGCCGTGAGTGTGATCGCTGGTCCTGCGGACTCAATGTCTGCGGGAATACCCACGATCATCTCACGGAGAGGAACAAGGCCAAATGCTAATGTAAACAAGCATTTCCCCATTCTTCCTAGTGACAGGACACTAATCACCGCTCCCTGTAATCAGGAGCGGTGATTAGTGTTGTGTCACACAAAGCACCGCCCCTACAGTTAGAACACATCCCTAAGACATACTTAAACCCTTCAGCGCCCCCTCCTTGTTAACGTCTTCACTGCCAGTCACATTTACACAGTAATAAGTGCATATTTATAGCACTGATGGTTGTGTAAATGTGAATGGTCCCAATAGCGCCAAAAGTGCCCGATGTGTCCGCCATAATGTCGCAGTCATGCTAAAAATCGCTCATTACTAGTAAAAAAAATGCCATAAAACTATCCCCTATTTTGTAGACGCTATAACTTTTTGCGCAAACCAATCAATAAACGCTTATTACCAAAAATATGTAGAATACGTATCGTCCCTAAACTGAGGAAAAAATGTTTTTTATATATATTTTTGGGGGGATATATATTATATCAAAAACTAAAAACCCTTTTTTTTTTCAAAATGTATGCAATTATTTTGTCTTTGGCGCAAAAAATAAAAACGCAGAGGTGATCAAATACCACCAAAATAAAGCTCTATTTGTGGGGAAAAAAGGACGTAACTTTTGTTTGGGAGCCACATCGCACGACCGCGCAATTGTTAGTTAAAGCAACGCAGTGCCTATTTGCAAAAAGTGCTCTGATCTTTGGCCAGCCAAATGGTCCGGGGCTAAAGTGGTTAATGAGCTTTTCATCACATGAGAGAACTTGGGAGTTATGCCTTGTTTCCACTGCACGGATTGGTTAGGGTCAGTAATTTTGGAGCGGTTCGGATGGGACCGGTCTATTCGCGTGAGCGTTTCCACTGCAAATCGGACCGTGAGGGACCATTCAGGGTTTAGAAAAAATTCCTAGCGCATATACCAATCAGTGAGATGTATTTGTAGCTCCGCCCTAACCGAACCGTTCCACTCTCTCTGGTCCCTCATTTGAAGCAGGACCCTTGCTGGTGCGGTACGGTTCGGTTTTATGGCACGCTTTCATAATGGAAACACCCAAAATAGCAACCGTACCGAACCGTACCGAACCGATCCGCTCAGTGGAAATGAGGCATAAGAAAGCACTGGAAAGAAAAGGTATTTTTATACCTAAAATATTCTGATACTACAATAATTCACAAAGTCCACCCCATCAGTTTGTATATTTACTTTGATATTGTGTAAGCGAGACACAGAAGATTTATGGCAAAAAATTACTGTATTGTTCTGTCAATTGATGTTTTTGTTTTTTATAAAGTATTATTTCTGCCTAGCAATTACTTTTTAGGCCAAATCGATATCTATATAAACAGCTCCTGAAGCATTGTCTTATTTGAGATGTTTTAATGAATCAGTGCTCATAAAGCATAACTGTTATATTAAAATGCTTCTTACCTTAATTTTTCTTCATCTGTTTTTTTGCAATAGGTTAGTATTCTACTCCAGAAATGTATTTGTCAAACTGTGCAGCTGTATAAATGTCTGAACACAAAAATAACTATTAGCAGACCATGTTTTCATACACAGAACAGCATTTAACTACACAGCTTATACCCCCAAAACAAAATCATATTTCATTTTCCAGTAAATTGCATGGTGTTCTGAAACATCCAACTAAAGATGTTTTATTTTGTTTCGTATTTATATTCAAGTAATAATAAACCCTCATTAAGAAAAGACCTAGCCATATAAATAATATACTTGTTTATATTGGAAGGATTATTGTTTCATGTCTACCACTGAGCATGTATTAATTAGGTAAGAGTAGACAAGCAAAATAACTATACTGTTCAGTTAATAAACCGCAACTAGAAGGAGTCAAGGACCAATTAACTAGATTAGATCAAGTCTATGTCATGTAATAGTCTGCTGGGCAAAAGGACTTTCTGTTAGAATGTGTGTTAGACCCCCAGAGAGAGAGATTGGTCATCCCAACAGCATGCTTGTAGAGAGGTGGGTGCCGTTTGTCACCTGGAAGGTAAGTCTGAACTGTGCTTATGGCAAACTGGGAAGACTGAAGCTCACTACACTTGTCATGCAAACAGCTGTTAGTGTGTGACCAAGATTGCGTATTAACTACTTGCCGGTTGCCACCCATTTACAGTAGATTTAATGCTAGTGGGTGGCGCAGGCAGTCCGGACAACATACCTGTACAAGACTGGAACTTGCCTGCACGTGCGTGCCTACTGACGACCCATGCTGCGATTAGACACAGCACGAGTTTGGAAGCTGGTTTCAGTCAATGATATTGGCTGAAGTGAACTCATTGGCAGTGGCCAATCACAACTAGGGCTCTGTGTTTACAAAAGCACAGAACACTATGTATTGAATTTGTAAACAATGATCTGGTTGCTTCTTCTCCCTGCAAAGTAGGGAGAGAAAACAGCCAGATAGTAAAGTAAATGGAGCACACACAATAACCACTTAAGGACCGCCTCCTGCACATATACGTCAGCAGAATGGCATGGCTGGGCAGATCCACGTACAGGTACGTCCTTTTTAGAATACCATATATATATATTTGTATCATTTGTTTTTATTTATAGCTATGACTAAGCATTGAGGATCAATGCAAAACGCCTCAGCTGTTTATTTTCCCACGGTATGCTGTTTTTTGTAGTGCATTCCTTTTTTACCCAAATAAAGGGCACTCTTTTTCACACTTATTGGAGTGCGGCTGTCCATATACGTCTCTTCTTTGCCTGCCTAGTGCATTGCCAGCACCTGTTCGGTTTCTGAGTGGACATTGATCACCTGGAGCTCACCTGGAGCGGCGGTCTTTTCTATCTGTTTACAGGTACGTCCTGTACTACTACCCAGCCGTGGGTCACGGGCGCACGCCCGCGGCGCGCTCCAGTGACCCGATCCGAAGCTCCGGGACCAGGACCGCTGGACTCGCGGACCCGGTCGCCGCTGCAGTGTGGCGATCGGTCCCCGGAGCTGAAGAACAGGGAGAGCCGTGTGTAAACATGGCTTCCCCGTGCTTCACTGTGGCGGTTGCATCAATCGCGTCATCCCTTTTATAGCGGGGACGTGATTGATGATGTCACAACTACAGCCACACCCCCCTACAGTTGTAAACATACATTAGGGAACACATAACCCCATCAGCGCCCCCTTGTGGTAAACTCCCAAACTGCAACTGTCATTTCCACAATAAACAATGCAATTTAAATGCATTTTTTGCTGTGAAAATGACAATTGTCCCAAAAATGTGTCAAAATTGTCCGAAGTGTCCTCCATAATGTCGCAGTCACGAAAAAAAATCGCTGATCGTCGCCATTAGTGGTAAAAAAAAATAATAATAATACAAATGCAATAAAACTATCCCCTATTTTGTAAACGCTATAAATTTTGCGCAAACCAACCGATAAACGCGTATTGTGATTTTTTTTACCAAAAATAGGTAGAAGAATACATATCGGCCTAAACAATTTTATATATTTTTGGGGGATATTTATTAAAGCAAAAAGTAAAAAACATTGCATTTTTTTTTTCATTGTTGTTTATAGCGCAAAAAATAAAAACCGCAGAGGTGATCAAATACCACCAAAAGAAAGCTCTATTTGTGGGGAAAAAGGACACCAATTTTGTTTGGGAGCCACGTCGCACGACCACGCAATTGTCAGTTAAAGCTACGCAGTGCCACTTTGCAAAAAGGGGCCTGGTCCTTTAGCTGCATTTTGGTCCGGGGCTTAAATGGTTAAACAACTTGTTAGGCACACAGGTAACCCCTTGATTGCCCCTAGATGTTAACCCCTCCCAGCCAGTGTCATTTGTACAGAGTCAGTGTATAGTATTTTCACTGGTCACTGTATAAATATCGCTAGCAATGTCAGTGTCAGTTAGTGACCCTCCCAGAAAGTGTTTGTTAGTGCCAGAGTGCTCACCACACTATTACAGTCTCAGTATAAGTCCATGTTAACCACCATTACAGTATAGCTTTTATAGCTGCTTAAATTTCAGTATATACACCATAGTCAGTAGACACTATGGGCCAGATTCAGCAACACTTGCGCTGGAGTATTTCGATATGCGCCGCGTAACTGTGAAGATGCGCCGTCGTTTCTATGTGCCCGTACCCACCAAACTAGATGCGCCCGAAGACGCGCCATTTGCGACCGGCGGAACGTTCCGACGCCAGAGTATCGTCAGCGCATAATTTCGCTGGGCGCATCAGTCGCGCCTATTGATTTCCCCTGCAAATATGCAAATGAGGGAGATTTCCCGATTCGCGAACGGATAAGCACCATACGCTGGCTACATGCGCCGCGCGTATCTCATCCGTCCGGCGCAAAGTTATTTCTACAAAAGGCTGCTTTATCTTTACTCCAGACGGTCAGAGGTCAGCAGGAGAGCAGCTACAGCAGCGTTACCGACGATAGGAGCTAGCTGAACAACCACACTTGCAAGGACAACACCTCTGTGTGCCAACATGCCAGGAGCAATTGTGGTCCTCGAACTACTGATGGGTCCCCCGGAACGAAGGAGGCGGGCACGTGAGAGGATATACCGCACTCGTATGAGCCTCTTTGGCATGGGGGATGAGGAGGTGTATCGCCTCTTCAGATTCAGCCCAGATGCAATACTTGAACTAACCACAACCCTGCAGGATGACATCACCAGCCCAACACACCGCTCACAAGCAGTGCAGCCACTGGTGAAGGTACTGGCAACACTTCATTTCCTTGCAAGTGGATCATTCCAGCATACAAGTGGAGTGGTGGCTGGGATGTCACAGTCCTCCGTGAGCAGATGTGTGCACCAGGTTGTCCCTGCAATCCTCAGACGCATGTCCAACCAGTTCATCAGACCAACCACTGAGGAGGCAATGACAGATTTCTACAACATTGCCAGATTCCCACGCACTGTGGGGGCCATTGATTGCACACATGTGGCCCTACAGCCCCCCAGTGCCACAGAGCACATATCCCGCTTTTGGAAGCATTGGCATTCCATCAACGTACAGGTGATAGCCGATGCCCAACGCCTCATATGGCACGTCCGTGCCAAACACCCCGGGTCCAGCCATGACAGTTTCATATACAATCAGAGCCCCATCCCAGCAGAATTTAACCAGAACATGTATGGGGACAGCTGGCTGGTTGGTGAGTGACAAGGGAGTCAGGCATGACTATCCCCTCCCGTGATGCACAACAGAAGTGGCACATGCATGACTAACATTCTCCTGTCTTTTACCTTACAGGTGACTCTGCATATGCATTGGGACCCCATCTAATGACTCCTTTCCGGAACCCCCAAACCAGAGGAGAGAGAAAATACAATGAAGCACACATCAAAACCCGTGCAGTGGTGGAGCAAACATTTGGGCTCCTGAAGTCCCGTTTCCGATGCCTGGATAAGTCCGGGGGGACCCTATTGTATTCCCCTACCTTCGTGTGTCAGATCATCGGTGCATGTTGCATTCTGCACAACTTTGCCATGAGAAAAGGCCTGCAGATTGACATACGTGATGACCTGACCCCCGACCCACACAGTCCCCACCTGCCAGAGGACACCCAGTCTGCTGATGGAAGAGCAGTCAGGAGGGTCCTTGCCGTAGGCATCTTTGGACACTAAACCAAAACATTAATAACACAGACAATGCACGCGTGTACACCACTGATGTCCCTAGATCACACACACCACATGCACATCGCATTGGATTAGCCCAAGTCCAGCATGTAGGAGTTGGGAGCAGTAACGCCAGCGTCAAGGCCCCAATGATGTCACTGTCCATTCATACACCTTTCACACGTCATTCATACAGCCGTGGGGTTAACTTCACCACCACGGCCGAGGGTGACACCCCTTACTGTCAGGAGTGCCACCCCCTCACATTCACACACCATTCACACTGTCCCCTGCACTCCTGACCGTGTGCAGTAAAAAAAGAAATACAAAATCTCATACCCTGAGAAAATAAATAAACAAAAACTCATGACCTGAGTATAAAATAAATAATACAAAATAAACAAAAACTCATAACCTGAGTATTTAAAAAAAATCATAGAAACCAAAACAAAAAAAAAGCCTCATCGGGGATGCCGGGGGCTTCTTCTGGGGGCCCCTCTCTGCCTCCTCAGCTGCCTGGATGGAGTGGGTGGGGGTGGGGGGGCATCTGGAGGTGGCTGATCCCCAGGTGGGCCACTCCTGGCAGGTGTGGCCTGCATGCCCTCCAAGGCCATGGCTATCCGGCCGAGGTATGAGTTCGTCTGGGCCTGCATCCGGAGCTGACGGGTGACCTGGTAATGCTGGGCCCGCCGACTCAGCCTCCCCTGGTCCCGGATGGCAGCACTGTTACCCTGGATGGCAGCAGTGTTGGCCTGGACGGCTGCAGTGAGTTGCGTAATATCACCATGCACCTCCCCCAAACTGGTGACCACTGCAGCGCAGTTACAGCTGACATCCTGGACTGCGTTGCTTATCTGGGCAACGGAGCCCAGGCTGTCAGACACTTTCTCCAAATGCCCAACTATGGCCCCCATTTGTTCAGTCTGTCTGGCGTGATCCCTCGCCAACTGGTCCTGGACAACATCAGACACCCCCCTGGTCTTCTGGGTCGCCTTCCTGGGGCCAGAAGATGGTTGTCCCCGGGGGGAAGGAGTCGCCCTTGAGGGGCTTCCAAGGATGGGGGAGGGGATAACAGACGGCCCAGGAGAAGGGGAGGAGACCTCCAAAACTAAAGTAAAGTCCTGCTCTGCCACAGCAGGATCTTCCACAACCACCTCGGCAGGTGTGGTGTGGCCACTCTCCTCCTCCACCTCTTCACCACCCAGGGGCTCGGGCACACAATGGCGTTGGGGGGATGGGGTGGAATGGACGCTGACCGATGATGGCCCAGCTCCGTCATCTGTGGATGACACAAAGCAGACACATGTTGGTGGTCCCACACACTTGGCACATGTACCCTCCCCCCCCAAATGCAACAAATGAAATAGGGGATAAAAAACACTTACCTGTCCTGGAGCCTTCCTCCATGGAGTCATAGCCTGTGACCCCCTCCAACTGCTCCCTCTCCAGGCAGCGTGCGACCACCTCCTCCTCCGCGGTCAGGGTGACAGGACATGGGGGACCACCACCTGTGCCCCTCTCATGCCTCCTGATGGTGGCCACCTTGCCCCTGACCTTGCGCCGCAAGTCGTTGATCTTTTTCTGAATGTCCCCAGCAGTCCGGATGGAATACCCCAAGACATTCACCCTGGCAGCAATGGACTCCAGGATGCCCTGCTTCCTCTCCCGGCTGGTCTTGCGGCTTTTTTTCCCATGAAGCAAATCATTCACAGACTCCATCGCTGAGATGATAACCGAGACCTCCTGGGAATTAAAATTAAGGTTCCTCCTCTCTCTGGGGGTAGCGGGAGCAGCCATTACAGAGCAAAAGTATCTTCCCTGGGGTGGGGGGAAACGGATATACTTTTGCGCCGGAATGGCGTTTCCGCCTGCGCTTTTAAGCGCCCAGCGGAACGCATTGCGCTGACGTTTCCCGTGAAGTGGTGCCGACGGAAGTTGTGAGCATGCGCACAAGGGGGCGAGTGGAGCCGCACTCACTGCGCATGCTCCGTGGATGATGCGCTGAACGTAAGCCTCTGCGCTGGGCTCCGCCCATCATTTACATATGATCACACCCACTTCCACTTGCGTCGGGTTACGCCAGCGCATTATCGTTACTCTGGCGCAAGTTTACGCGCAACTGCTATGTGAATAACAGTACTTGCGCTGAAAGGGTCTTCAGAGTAACGTAAATGAGAAGCGTTACTCCAGAGGAAAGATACTCCCATCTACCTGAATCTGGCCCTATAACTTTTGCACAAACCAATTAATTCATTTATTTATTGGGATTGTTTTACCAAATACATGTAGCAGAATACATTTTGCCCTAAACTGATGAAGAAATGTGTCTCTTATTGGATATGTTTTATAACAGAAACACTAAAAATCAAAAGTCCTAATTTTAAAGGCTTCTATGCTTGGTTTTGCCATAAAAAGTGTATGGGAACCTGGGTACTGCCCTAGGGGACATGTATCAATGCAAAACGTTTTTAAAACAATCATTTTTTCAAGAGCAGTGATTTTAACAATGCTTAAAGTGAAACAATAAAAATTAAATATTCCTTTAAATATCGAGCCTGGGGGGCCCCCTTGTTCTGCCTGTAAAGCGACGCATCTGTGCAACAGCAATACTGACATTTCTAAAGGAATTTTTTTTAATTTAAATTTCCTCACGGCTCCCAGGAATATAGATGAAAAATCTATAAAAAAAATTATGTGGGGTCCCCCCCAAAATCTATACCAGACCCTTATCCGAGCATGCAGCCTGGATGTCAGGATAGGGGGAGGGACAAGCTGAACCATACCAGGCCACATGCCCTTAACATAGGGGGGTGGGTCGAACTTACGTTCCAGCCCATCCCTAGTTGTTAGTCCAACACATAGCTTTTTTTATTTGTTTTTGTTACCTCTTTTTGTTTTTAGCCTTGTTTTTAGGCCAAGTGAGTTTTCCACTATAGTACATGTTTGCAACAATAGGAAACGTGAAAGCATATATTATTGAACTGAAAATAACAGTTAGTTCTGTGAATTTCAGATTGATTGCATTGCTATATTAATAAATAATATTCATATTAATATATCTTAGATTGCTCTAAGCAAGAGATATAATTAACCAAGCAGTTTTGGTCTATTTGGTGAGATGAAATGAGATTAAACTTAAACAAAAACCATCATTCTAAACAGAAAACTCATCTTGCAAAAAGAACACACTCTACTCCTTTATTAAAGCAACCCTAGAAACCCCCTAAAAATGTTAAAGCCATGTAAAAAAAATAAAAAGTTTTAATGTATAAAAAATTTTACAAATAAAGAAAGAAAAGAAAGGCGCACCAGCCTGGTGTATTACCGCTTGACAATTTATTGAATAATAAAAATATTAAAAACTACTCACAAAAGACAAAACAAAACAGGCTTGTCAACAGGCAATGAGGTATGTTCCCCTCAGACCGCACTCCACAATGGGGGGACTGGAAGTATGTAACTGCTGTCTGACGCGTTTCGAAGGCATCTGGGGCCTCTTCATCAGAGCTCAGCAGTGCTTCCCCATCCACTAAGGGCAGCAAGGCCTTTTGACAAATTGCATGACTTTTTATGAAGATCTTCGAATAAATGTTGGACAATCCACCGTGAGCAGGAGTTTGCTTGTTTTTTCTGTACTTTAAAGGTTTTACAAAACACAAAAATATAAAAACAGTTTTAAAATGTTTCAAATAATATACATTATCATATTTAACACAAACCAAAAAAATTAAAGGAAATTAAAAGCAGCAGTTCTGAAATAAGAAGGTGCAATCCCCACCCTTCTTTCCAGGTCACAGATCTTGTGCTGGTGCCAGAAGAATATCTCCAAAAGCTCATGTGGGACAATTGTGGCAGAACATATTAGGAGCCTCGCCACTGTTCATATAACATTATTGCTATGTTCAACATAACCATTGCTGGGGCGAACTTTCAATATTGTTTATAACGATGTTGGTTTAAAGGAATCTAGGCTGTACACTTGGACACCTAAAATCCATAATTAACCACTTTGGCTGGCCAAAGACCAGAGCACTTTAACCGACAATTGCTCGGTCGTGCGACGAGGCTCCCAAACAAAATTGACGTCCTTTTTTTCCCCACAAATAGAGCTTTCTTCTGGTATCTTTTGATCATCTCTGTGGTTTTTTTTTTTCCGTGCGCTATAAACAAAATTAGAGCAACAATTTTGAAAAAATTCTATATTTTTAACTTTTTGTTATAATAAATATCCCCCAAAAATATATTAAAAAAAGTTTTTTCTCAGTTTAGGCCGATACGTATTATTCTACATATTTTTGGTAAAAAAAAAAAAATCACAATAAGCGTTTATTGATTGGATTGCGCAAAAGTTATAGCATCTACAAAATAGGGGATAGATTTATGCCATTTTCAATAATATATTTTTTTTTTATTAGTAATGGCGGCGATCAAAGATTTTATCATGACTGCGACATTATGGTGGACACATCGGACACTTTTGATGCCATTTTGGGACTATTGTCATTGATACAGCGATCAGTGCTGTAAAAATGCACTGTTACTGTAAAAATTACAGTGGCAGTGAAGGGGTTAACCAGTAATGGTTAACCAGTAATGGTTAACTGGCAGATGAAGGGGTTAAATGTGTCCTAGGGAGTGCTTCTAACTGTAAGGGGATGGGCTGTGTGTGACACGACACTGATCACTGATCCCGATTACAGGGAGCTGTGATCAGTGTCCTGTCACTAGAAAGAATGGGGAAATTCTTGTTTTCATTAGCATTTCCCTGTTCTTCCTCCCTGTGAGATGACCGCGGGTATCCCCACAGACATCAATTCTGCAGGAACCGTGGTTGGACTCAGAGAGCTTGCGGCGGACATGCGTCCATGATGCCGTATCTTAAAGGGGACGTATATATACGTTGATCTGTTCACAGGAGGCATTGTGTTGACGTATGTATATGCGAGCCGGTCGTTAAGCGATTAACTTGACCTCATTCAATAAGCTTTCATTTATTTAGCAAAGTAAGCTGCCTCTGCTCTTTAACCACTTCCATACCAGGCACTTACGCACCTTCCCGCCCAAGCCAATTTTCAGCTTTCAGCACTGTCGCAATTTGAATGACAATTGCGCGGTCATGCTACACTGCACCCAAACAAAATTGGCGTCCTTTTTTCCCCACAAATAGAGCTTTCTTTTGGTGGTATTTGATCACCTCTGCGTTTTTTTTTTTTTGTGCAACAACTAAAAATAGAGCGAAGATTTTGAAAAAAAAATAAAGTTTTTATTTTTTTCTGTTAATTTTTTTGTAAATGAGTATGTTTTCTCTTTCAATTATGGGCACTGATATGGTGGCACTGATGGGCACCGATGAGGTGGCACTGATGGGCACCGATGAGGTAGTTCTGATGGGCACCGATTAGGTAGCACTGATGGGCACTGATAGGCGGCGCTGGTATTGGGCACTGATGGGCACTCATGGGCGGCACTGATGGGCACTCATGGGCGGCACTGATGGGCACTCATAGGCAGCACTGGGCACTCATAGGCGGCACAGGTGGGCACTCATAGGCGGCACAGGTGGGCACTCATAGGCGGCACAGGTGGGCACTGATAGGCGGCACAGGTGGGCACTGATAGGCGGCACAGGTGGGCACTGATAGGTGGCACAGGTGGGCACTGATAGGTGGGCACTGGGCATGGATTGGCACTGTGGGGTGGCACTGACAGACACTGGGGTGGCACTGATGATCACTGAGGGGTGGCACTGATGGATCAATGTTGCCAATCAGTGCCCATGTGTGGGCACTGATTGGCATCATTTTTTTTTTTACTGCCCCCCTTTTTTTTTTTGTCATTTTATTTTTTTGTCATTTTTTTTTTTTTTTCATTTTTTTTGTATTTTTTTTTGTATATTTTTTTATTGCCCTGGTGGTCTAGTGTGGCGATCCGAGGGGGGGCTGCGCTGATAAACAATCAGCGCGAACCCCCCCTGTCAGGAGAGCCGCTGATCGGCTCTCCTCTACATGCGTCTGTCAGACGCGAGTGAGGAAGAGCCGTCGGCGGCTCTTCCTGTTTACATCGTGATCAGCCGTGATTGGACACGGCTGATCACGTGGTAACGAGGCTCCGCCGGAGACTCGTTACCGAGATCGGAGGTGCAGGGTGTCTGACTGACACCCCGCATCACCGATCGCCGCGCTGCGCGCCCCCACGGGCGCGCGCGGCATTGAAATCGTGCTAGACGTTTGAGAACGTCTAGTCACGATTTCATAACCACTTCCCTGCCGTAAATCGGCTATTGGCCGGGCGGGAAGTGGTTAATAAATAAATACCAATGCAAAAGTAAGTGATGTCCACTCCCATAATACATTACACACACAGTTTTGTCCACTCCCATAATACATTGCACACAGTTTAAAGGAGCAGAATGATTTTATTTTTCCCTAATCATACTTACCTAGGTGGATGCAGCATCGCTTCAATCCTGCATCGGTCCCCCCTGGTATCCCTTCACTGAGAACCGAGCCATCGAACATCGCCATCTCTCGGCTCCCTGAGAGGAGAGCTGTCGACTGTTATTCAGCATTTCTCGTGCTCTACTCCACGCTCACTGGAGCGCTCAGCTGTGAAGGGGCAGGGAACGACTGTCTCAGCCTCTCAGCAGCTCATTGAGAGGCTGAGACTGCCATCAGATCAAGACTTTTGAAGTTGGGATGATGCAGTGCCTGAACTGAATTTGGTGACATCGGCAGCTTTCTGCTAAAAACGGGTCACAGAAGTGCAAAACAAATTGCACTCCTGTGACTCTAAGGAGAAGCCCAGCCAAACGAGCTCAGGCTGGACTTCTCTTTTAAAACATTTGTTTTTGACAGTGCCTAAAAGAAAAACAGATTAAAAGAGGATAAATAGTAGACATTAGAGATTCACGCAAAAAGAATCTCTGCCATCAGACTCTAGATGGGTAGGAACCTCATTCAGTCTATCACTCTTACCACTGCCCCCAGGGAATGCTATAAGGAAAAACACAAAGCAAAAGATAAAGTATGACAGTAATGAAAATATTTAGATGACAACACATCAACATAGTTTTTATGTGCATCCCCTGATGAAGACACGCGATCGTGACATACCATGTAGGGTGTGAGCAGAGGCATATGAGGAAACCGGAAGTGATGTAAGTGGACATACACGTCTGTTACTCGTGTATTCTAAGGCTTCATTTCCACTGGCATTTTTACAGCCACTTTTCTGAGCGTTTTTTACAGCTTAAAAACGCCTGTCCATGTTTATTTAAAAAAAAATTATATATATATATTTTTTGGAGCTGGAGCTTTAAAAACGCCGCGGCCAAGTTTTTGAGCGTTTTTGTGCGTTTTGAGCGTTTTTGCGCGTTTTTTAACGTCTGGCATTTTTACAGCTCTATTGCTGGAGCTTCAGAACGCACTGGTCCCGCGTTTTTTTTTGCAGCTTAAAAACGTCTCAGCCATCTACAGCTCAAAAACGTCATGGTGGGCATGAGGCCATAGACTAACATGGACAGGCGTTTTTAAGCTGCAAAAAACGCTCAGAAACGTGGCTGTAAAAACGGCAGTGGAAATGAGCCCTAATGCTGTGTTGTACATTTTTTTTGTGTGAGTGAGGTTTTTTATTAAGTTATTTTATCGAGACGGTATCACACTGAGAAGTTTTGTTTTGTATTTCTATATACATTGGGCGAGTCTAACTTAAAGGAACACTAAAGGTTAGTTTTTTTATTAGATCAATTCATTGCTGTATGCTAGAGCATTTAAATATCACTTACCTAGTTTTTCCTTTTAAATTCCAAAATACAGTAATCCGGGTTTGAAAATGCCATTTCCTGTCTCTCCTCTTCTTGCTTTCCACCAGCACCTCAGCCGTTTTGCATGGTGGAAAGCAGAATGTGCTCACCCCCTCCCTATGACTACAGCTCTGCGTAAAGATGCTCTCTTATCCCTCACAGGCATGGAGGCTAAGCCTAATGGGAACTGTAGTTCCCATTAGGCCGTGATGTAGCAAGAATGAATGCGCACCGCAAACCAGGAAGTCAGTGAGAATAACGATTAAGGAGTGACGGAGGTGAATAAAACGGCTCGATTTTAACAGGTATCAAAATAGTTATAATGCAAAACATTACTTTTTACTTTATCAGCTACTGTCAGACTTTAATTTAAGAGGAACATATTTTTGTCTTTACAACCCCTTTAAAGTGGATATAAACCCAAATATTTTTTATTTTTTTTGCTGTCACAATGTCAAGTAAAACCTTTCCTATTATCTGTGCCCAGTCATGCCACAAAGAGTTAATCCAGCTCTGAGCAATCCTCTTATCTTTTTTCAGTGAAATAAACAGACAAACATGAGAAAACTGTTGTCTGTTCCTTCCCCTTGCTGTGAGTGACAGGTTATTTACATATCTCATGCACTAGCCTGGAGACAGGCATTATTTTTTTAATTCCCACCCCCACTCCTTTTCTGAAGTCATGTGGTTACTTTTCTGGATTTTGACTGGATGTTAGTGATCATAGCAGAATTTAGTGTCAGAAATGCACAGGACAAAATGCATGTTGACAAGGGGAGTGTAGAGATGGGCGGGGAGTCTACTGACATCACGACTCCACCCACCGAGCTCCAGACAACAGATCCACCCACAGAATCTTCAGTTTTTTAGTTCTTATAACAGACAGAGGGGAGACATTTCACAGCTAAGGATACATGCAGGAGGCATGTATATCCTTATAGATCAGGACTATGGCAGTAGTTTAGAAAGGATGAGAGTGGGTTTACATCCACTTTAAGAGCTTAAATAGAGGAGTATCATAGATGAGTACTTATCTACAAGACAGACCTGGAAGTCACAAGAGTACAGATAGAGGGTCCCTAGTGGACAGGGGCCTCCACCCAAATTGAAGGAATATTCCATATGCAGTATTATAAGCAGCCCTCAAAAATTCCACTCTTTGCTCGCAAAATGCGAGTGGAATTTATTCCAGGGCGAGTGAGGAGCGGGGGTGAACCAGGCTGACAGATTCCTGGCTGAAGCGATCAGTCAGGAAACTGTCAGCTGAATGACACAGCGAGCGGCAGGGCTTCCGCTGTGTGTCATGGAGCTGGGCAGGCCCCCCCCCCCCCCGTCGAGCGGTGGGGGGTGTAAACTATAGGTCATGTGATCTGTGTGAGTATGACGAGGGAGAGGGGATCTGGAGGATACGCCGGACCTGAACAAAGGTAATGCTTCCTGTGTGCCTGGATAGGAGGAGCGGCGGGACGTCTGTATAGAAGAATCAACTTCTCTATTTTACTCCTGCAGCCTCTTAAAGCCAGCTTATCCTCCTCTCTCCCACATTCAGAGGCTGCAGGAGTAAAAAAAAAGAGTGATTCTTCTAAATCCTCCCATCCAGCTACTTTCTGCTGCCCCATCTGTGCTCTCAGGCGCCCCCATGTTCTCACCACCACCCTCCCCCCCAGTGCTCTCTGACCCCCCATGCTCTCAGGCGCCCCCATGTGCTCACCACCCCCCCCCAGTGCTCTGACCCCCCTATGCGCTCTCCATCCCCCAGTGCTCTCTGACCCCCCATGCTCTCAGGCGCTCCCATGTGCTAACCACTAGATATGTGCGTTCCCGTTCGTAACGAATGGATTTTCATACGAATTTGTTAGTATTCGTACATTCGTATCAATTCGAACATCCGAATAGCTGAAAGACCCAAAATACGAAAATTACGGAATTACGAATAAGCAAAATAACGAACAAACGAAAATACGAAAGTACGAATGGACAATCTTACTAAAATACGAAACACCGAAAAAGCAAAAGAACGAAAATTACATCTATAACGAACGATTTGCATTCCGCATTTTAAATCCTTTGTCTGTTAGTATTTTCATTCATATGTTCGTATTTTCATTTGTGTGTTTTGTAAATCTGTTTCTTTGTCTGTTCGTAAATTTGTGTACTTGTAAGTTGTAACGTTCTTTCGAATGGGCAGTGTAGTTAGTAAGTGATGTATCTTACTAAATATCTTAGCCAATCAACTTATCTCTTTTGTGCTGAGTCACCTTGTTGGCAAAAAGTCCGACCGTGTGTACGGGGCTTAAGAGAAAGCATATCTTAATATGGATTAGCCGCGTGTTGCTATGTATTTATGAAAGTACAAAATTACGAATCCATTAAACGAAAATGATTATCTAACAAAATTACGAATTTCGAATCAACGAACATAAAGTAGACAGAATTACGAATCATTCAGTATAAACGAAAATAAAACTGTTACGAAAATACGAACGGATCCGAATAGGAAAACTTGCGTCTTACAAAATACGAACGGGTCCGAATAGGAAAACGTGAATCTTACGAAATTACGAATCTTTACGAATCTACGGAACGAGACAAAACGGAACAAAAAAATACGAAATTTTTTGTTGTGCACATGTCTACTAACCACCCCCCCAGTGCTCTGACCCCCCTATGTGCTCTCCACCCCCCAATGCTCTCTGACCCCCCATGAGCTCTCCATCCTCCCCATGCTCTCAGGCATCCTCATGTGCTCACCACCACCCCCCAATGCTTCTGACCCCCATGCTCTCAGGCGCCCCCCATGAGCTCTCTACCCCCCATGCTCTCAGGCGTCCCCATGTGCTGACCACCACCCCCCAATGCTTCTGACCCCTCATGCTCTCAGGCGCCCCCCATGTGCTCACCACCACCCCCCAGTGCTCTCTGACCCCCATGAGCTCTCCACTACCCCCTGTGCTCTCTGACCCCCATGCTCTCAGGTGCCCCCATGTGCTCACCACCACCCCCTGTGCTCTCTGACCCCCCAATGCACTCTCCACCCCCCAGGGCTCTCTGACCCCCCCATGCTCTCAGGCTCCCCCATGTGCTCACTATCATTCTCCCACCAATGCTCTCCACCCCCCAGTGCTCTCTGCCCCATATGCTCTCAGGCGCCCCCATGTGCTTGCCACCCCCTTAGTGCTCTCTGACCCCACCATGTGCTCTCCACCACCCCCCAGGTGCTCTCTGACCACCCATGCTCTTAGGCGCCACCATGTGTTCGCCACCACCCCCCAGTGCTCTCTGACCACCCATGAGCTCTCCACCACCCCCCTAGTGCTCTCTGACCGCCGATGAGCTCTCCACCACCCCCCAGTGCTCTTTGACCGCCCATGAGATCTCCACCCCCCCCAGTGCTCTCTGACCGCCCATGAGCTCTCCACCACCCCCAGTGCTCTCAGGCGTCCCCATGTGCTCACCACCACCCCCCAATGATTCTGACCCCCATGCTCTCAGGCGCCCCCCATGAGCTCTCTACCCCCCATGCTCTCAGGCGTCCCCATGTGCAGACCACCACCCCCCAATGCTTCCGACCCCTCATGCTCGTAGGTGCCCCCAATGTGCTCACCACCACCCCCCAGTGCTCTCTGACCCCCATGAGCTCTCCACCACCCCCTGTGCTCTCTGCATTGATGGGGCACAGTAAGGCTGCATTCATAGGGCACAGTGAGGCTGCATTGATGGGGCACAGTAATGCTGCAAATGATGGGGGCACAGTAAGGCTGGAAGTGATGGGGGCACAGCAAGGCTGCACTGATGGGGGCACAGTAATGCTGCACTGATGGGGGCACAGTAATGCTGCACTGATGGGGCACAGTAATGCTGCACTGATGGGGGCACAGTAATGTTGCATTGATGGGGCACTGTAAGGCT
Organism: Rana kukunoris; assembly: GCA_029574335.1. Classification (NCBI taxonomy): domain Eukaryota; kingdom Metazoa; phylum Chordata; class Amphibia; order Anura; family Ranidae; genus Rana; species Rana kukunoris. The sequence goes on along the minus strand of CM056052.1, from coordinate 145,546,286 downwards.
GCATTGATGGGGGCACAGCAAGGCTGCACTGATGGGGGCACAGTAATGCTGCACTGATGGGGGCACAGTAATGCTGCACTGATGTTGCACAGTAATGCTGCACTGATGGGGGCACAGTAATGTTGCATTGATGGGGCACTGTAAGGCTGCATTGATGGGGCACAGCAAGGCTGCATTAATGGGGCACAGTGAGGCTGCGTTCACTGGCACAGTGAGGCACAGATGGGTACTGATATGCTTTATGTTACTATTGTTAAAGTTGTTAATATTTATTTTTGGAACTTAATTCTGCCTAAAATATTTAACAGTGTAATTTCATGAGATAATTTACATGTCGTGTTTAGGGGCAGACTTAGGGGGTAGGGTAGGGGAGGTGTTGGGTGGGGCAACTGGTGGCGAGTAACTCTTAAGGCCTGGCTAGTGGCTCAGGACTTGAATTTTTGAGCCCTGTTATAAGTATTAAGAAGGTGAGAGTCCAGAGTGAACGGAGGTATCACAGCAGTATTGTATAGGAGACACAGAAATCCACATACCTTATATACAAGGTAACGGAACAGAAACAACACAAGAGACTGTATTTAGGCATATGGCTCTGTTGATGGACTATTAATACTGGATCATTCAAGAAGCTTATGAGTAATTATAATATTCACTGTCATTTTTTATACATTGCACATCACATTTTTGCTTCAATTGCATAGTTTTTTTTTTTTAACAGAAAAAGTTTTTATTGTCTTTTTAAAACAAACAACAAACATACACACAAACCAATGACAGTACAGAGATTACAGAGGTAACGGAATGATTGTACCAGAGCATATCACAGAAAGACATAGATTACACACATATCCGGTGATACAGAAAGCTAAGGAGACACAGACAATCCTCCCCCCACAGTTATAAATATTAGTTGGCACTCGTGAGGTCACCCCCCCCCCGAGGGTAGGGTGGAGAACCATCAGGGCACCCCCTCCAGCACCACCGACCCCCGCCCCCCAAAAAAGGGGACGAGGATCGAAGGGGGGGGGCGACCCCCAGGAGGAGGCGAGGAGAGGGGGGAGGGAGGGGGAGGGGGGAAAGGGGAAGGTGAGGAGGGAGGGGAGGGGGAAAAACAGCCGCCCACCACACTGTACAGATAGGATGCGCCACAGGGGACCCGTCAGTCACTCAGCTAGATGTGTCGATCCAGTTTGACCAGATCTTGTCAAATTTAGCAGGGCAGTTTCTGCTTTCATACGTTAATCTGTATAATGGGAGGACTCTATTGATTGTTCCCAGCCAGGAAGACACAGTTGGGAGGTCAGTGCCCCGCCAACGGAGTAGGATTTCCCTCCTGGCGTAGAACAGGGCAAAGGTGATGCCCAGTTTGGTATATCTGTCGCATTCAATCTCACCCAGGTAGCTAAGGAGGAACAACTTCGGGTCCATCGTGAGTTCCAACCCGTAGCGGTCTGACAGAGTACCTGCCACCTCTCTCCAGTACGGCTCCAATTTGGGACAGGACCAAACCATATGAATGAACGACCCAGTATCCCCCGAACATCTAGTGCACAAGGAGCTCCTGGAGGGGTAGATCTTAGCCAGTCTCTGCGGGGTGTAATAGGCCCTGTGTAAGAATTTTAGTTGGATAAATCGGTCTCTAGAGGCAATCATGGATGGGAGGAAAGAAGAGACGCATTCCTCCCAGATCTCCTCGTCCAGATCAGGAATGTTAGTGTTCCATTTGGCCAGGACTCCCACTGTGTCCGCGTCGTACGCCACCGTAAAGCGCAGGTAAAGGGACGAGAGGGGTTTCCCCATAACACCCGAAATCAGGAGGCGCTCGACCGAGTCCGACTCGAGCGCAACCGGATCCGGGAACTGGGCCGCAAGCGCATGCCTCAGTTGTGCATATCTAAAGCCCAGGGAGGGGGGGACCTTGTAGCGACGGGCCAGGTCTCGGAAGGACAGCACCACACCGTCCGGCATAATATGCCGGAGGGTTAGGATGCCCCGCCACGCCCAGACCACCGGGTCGGGGACCATGTCTAGATGAGGAAGGAGAGGGTTCCCCCAAAGCAGGGTGTGTGGGGATATTGTATTGGACTTCAGCATACGCACCCTGGAGGTCCGCTAACACACGAACCACAGTAGCCATAGGACCCGTGACCGATGGATGGGCCCTACACACAAGGTTAGATAAAGCAGCGTAAGAGCCCAGGATAGCCGCCTCAAGGGTCACCGCTGGGTTCTGACGCGTCTGGGAAAACCACCAACGGACTGTCACCAGGACCGCCGCCCAGTAGTAGGCAATGAAGTTTGGGAGGGCCAGACCCCCCTGGGACAGGGGGAGATAGAGGAAGCGTTTGGCAACCCGAGGAGGGCTATTCGCTCATATGAACGCCGTCACTATGCTGTCAAGTCGTCGGAAGAAGGACTTCGGGATGATAACAGGGGTCTGGCGAAAGAAGTAGAGCAACTTAGGGAGTATCACCATCTTTATGAGGTTTCCGCGTCCGACCGGGGAGAGGGGAAGGGTACGCCATACCGCACAACGTCCGGACAGATGTTCTAACGTCGGGAGAACATTTTTCTCCATGTATGACCTCGGCTCGAGGCCCACTCTAACCCCCAGATATGTGAACTCATCCACCCAGCACAGGGAGGTGTGTGAGTCGGAGCGAGACAGCGACGGGTGGAGAGGAAGAAGCACTGACTTGTCCCAGTTAATTCTCACCACCGAAAATGATGCAAATTTCTCAAAATGGGACAGTGCTTCACCGAGTGAGGCAGACGCATCCGCCAGGTACAAAAGGGTGTTGTCAGCGTAAAGTGATAATTTCTCCTCTAGGGATCCCACCTTGACCCCCCGGACCCCCGGGTCGCGTCGGATATGCGCGGCCAGGGGCTCCAGGGCCAAGGCAAATAGTGCCGGGGAGAGTGGGCAACCCTGCCTGGTCCCCCGCTCCAAGGAGAAGGGGGGCGACAGGGTCCCATTGGTGCGAATACACGCCCTTGGACGAGCATACAGCATTTGTATCCAGGACAAAAACCGGGGCCCAAAACCGAAGCGCGACAAAACCGCCCAGAGGTAGCCCCACTCGACAGAGTCCAAGGCCTTCTCGGCGTCGAGCGAGGCCACCACGCCGGCGCCGTCCGGGTCGCCACCGCGAGGTGAGTGTGTAAGCGACGAAGGTTAATGTCCGTCCCCCGACCCGGCATGAAGCCCGTCTGGTCCGGGTGGACCAGGGCCGTAATAACAGTGTTAAGCCTATTGGCAAGGATCTTCGCGAAGAGCTTTGCGTCGACATTGAGGAGGGAGATAGGACGGTATGAGGAGCACAGAGTGGGATCTTTACCGGCCTTGGGGATTACCACAATGACCGCGTCACACATCGAGTCCGGGAGAGCACCCGAATCCGAGGCCGACGAAAACAAGGAAATCAACCTAGGGGCCAGGTCTTCCCCATAAGTCTTGTAAAATTCAACCGGGAACCCATCCGGACCCGGCGTCTTGCCCCCCTGCATCATTTTTAAAGCGGCCTGTATCTCCTCGATCTGAAATGGCGCGTCCAATTTACGCGCCGCAGAGGACGTGAGGACTGGGATGTCCACCTCCTCCAGATAGGTCACTAGGTTCGGGAGGTCATACTTTACTCTAGAGGTGTACAGTTGTTGGTAATACTCCGCAAAACATCGGTTGACTTCCTGCGGAGTGGAGTGTAGGGTCCCCTCCCCAACCCTCACCTGGGCAACGGCAGACGCACCCGAGTGCTCCCTGGACAGCCAGGCCAAAAGCCTCCCCGTCCGCTCCCCTTGTTCGAAAATACGCTGAGTCTGATGCAGGAGCTTCTTCTGAGTCAAGGCTGTCCGGAGGAGGACAGCCTGCTGCGTCAGGGATTGCAGGGAGGAGTAGTGTTGCGGGTCTCGAGTGTTGACATACAGGGCCTCCTGTCGAACCGCCTCCCCCTCCACCCTGGTGAGTTCCGCCCTGCGCTCCCTCCGGACCCCCGCAATCAGGGACTGGTAGTGTCCCCGGGAGGAGGCCTTAAAGGCATCCCACACCGTGTTCTCCGCAGCCGTACCCGGGTTTTCCGCCCAATAGGATCGGAGTATATCATGAAACTTGGGCTCCACCTCCGGATCTGAGATCCAGAACCTGGAGAGCCACCAGAGGTTGCTGGCCGGATCCGTCATCAGAGTCAGTGAGAGGAGGAGTGGGGCGTGGTCCGAGCTCCCGCGAGGGAGGATAGTAATGTCACGCACCCGGGGTAGTACTGGCGTCCCCACATACGCTAAGTCAATTCGGGAGAAGGATTTATGGGTGGCTGAGTGGCAGGTGAAGGCCCGAGTCCCCGGGTTCCTCCAGCGCCAGACGTCCGTGAGCCCGTACGTGTCAGCCCATTCCGCCAGTCCCTGGCAAGTGGTGCCCGATGAGGTGAACCTGTCCATACCAGTGTCTGGGACTAGGTTAAAGTCACCCATTAGTACCACATTTTCACAGGGAAACTGCGCCAACTTGGCCGCAAGTATTCCCAGGACCGCCAAGGAGGCAGGAGGGGGCAGGTACAAGCCCACCAGTACCCAGGGGAGGTTATAGATCAAAGCATGGACACAACACAAATCTGCCATCCGGGTCAAGAACTAAATCAAGGAGCTTAAAGGGGAGGGATTTGAGCACTAAAACACTAACCCCCCTGGCATAATTAGAATAAGTGGAATGATAATGGTGGCCTACCCAGGGTTTTTTGAGGCTGAGGGTTTTGCTACCCACCAGATGTGTCTCCTGCAACACACAAACATGCGGGCTATGCTTTTTAATAAATTGGAACACTAGGGACCTTTTGACTGGGGAGTTCAGGCCCCGTGTGTTCCAGGAGAGAACATCAAGAGTAGCCATTGCAAACCACCAGGCAAATCACCAAAGGGGTAGTGCTACCTAGGAGCCTCCAACCATTCACCCGACCCATCACCGGGGCGGGGGAAGGGCATCGGCCCAACTCCAGAGCAATCAACATGCAGGAAATCAACAGTACTGTCATAGAGCATAAAACAATCAAACATAACAGGGCGCCAACCGGGCTTCCGAACTCTCCCCTCAACCCCGCCCCCCCCCCCCCCGAACATGGAGGAGGACTTGCATCCCAAAACAAACCCCAGCCCTAAGGCCGGACATGAGGGCAATGTCCGAGCGGCTACCCGCTACTGTAGGCCAAAACAGTTAGTGGTCCTGAGAATCCGCAGGAGGATGAGGTGTGTGGATCACCCGGAGTCCCGGGGGTGCAGATCTTGAGTACTAACAACAAGGACATCCAACAGGGAGTCAAAAAATAAAAATAAAAGGGAAAAAACAGATGTGAGTCAACTTTCAGGGGGAGGAGAGGAAAGGGGGGGGGGGGGCGCCCTCCATCGAAAAGTCAGCAGGATGTGAGACATGGGGGTGATGGAGGGGAACGGAGAGGAAGATCAACTATAGCTCCTGGCGCACTGCTGGGGAGATGCAGCCGGGGAGGGGAAAGGCGGCAGCCAAACGAGGTGACAGGGTGGGGTCCGTCCCTCCCAACCCCCCAGGAACAGAGGAGGATGTCTCTGCAGTGTTAGTTAGGTAGGGGAGCTGTGGTGGGGACAGTCAGTAGGCTTCACAACTGCAGCGGGGTCCCCCAGGGCCCTAAGGAACCCCTCCAGCTATGCCCCCAATACCCCGGGGGGAAGCCCCTGAATAGGTTACTCACAGTCAGTTGACAAAGGTAGCAGAAGGGATGAATCGCAGGTCTCTCAGCCAGGGAGGGATTCGGCCCAGGCCGCGGCATCTCTCGGGGAAGTGAAAAAGTAGACTCTCTCACCATCTTGAATGAATGAATGAATGAAAAACTTATATAGCGCGGCACATGCGAACCAAATCGCCTCTGGGCACTAGTTGTATCAGTCTCTCTTGACATCAAAAGAGCAGAGTTTTAATCTGTCTTCTGAAGGTCAGGTGGTTTTCCTCCAACCGAATGCTGGTAGGTAAAGCGTTCCAAAGTCTGGGACCCTGGACAGCAAACCTTCTTTCTCCTTTGGACTTGAATCTGGCTTTGGGTACTTTGACCAAATTTTGGTCACTGGATCGCAGAGCGCGATTGGGATCGTGGGGTTCTATTTTATCGCAAAGATATTGCGGGGCTGTTCCGTGGATGCATTTATGGGTCAGACAGAGCGCTTTAAAAGCAATTCTGTCTTTTACTGGCAACCAGTGAAGGGATCTCAGCGACGGTGAGATTGATTCCCAGGTTTTTTTCCCAGTCACCAGTCTGGCGGCCGTATTTTGTACGACTTGCAGACGGGTGATTTGGTACTTTGGGAGTCCGAGGTAGAGAGCATTTGCATAGTCCAGCCTGGAGTTCACAATTGTTCCCACCACGACTGGCACATCTTCTTTGGGAATAAATGGAATCAGTCTGCGGAGTAGCCGCAGCAGATGGTGAGATCCGCTGACTACTGACCCTATTTGTGCGTCCATAGTCATGTGGGTGTCAAAAATGATCCCCAGACTTTTGACTTTGGCGCTAGGGGAGATGATCTGGCTCAGAATGGGTGGAGGTGTCCAGGTTGTTGTTAGTTGACTCTTGCGACTGGCCTGAAACAGAAGAAGTTCTGTTTTAGAATTGTTGAGTTTGAGATAACTCCTAGTCATCCACTTTTCTATTGAAGAGAGACAATTCTCTAAGTTGAGATGATGATCCTTTCTATTGCAGATGCGAAAATACAGTTGCGTATCGTCTGCATATGAGTGATAAAGTAGTTGTTGACTACTGATGACTTCAAAGAGAGGTCGAAGATAGATGTTGAGGAGCACCGGTGACAGAGGTGAGCCTTGGGGGACTCCACATGACACAGTGCGTTTTCCAGAAATGAACGGTCCCAATTTCACCGTTTGAGGTCGGTTTCCCAAAAAGGAGGAAAACCATGGTAAATCACTCTCTGTGACTCCGGCTACCTCAGTCAGCCGAGTCAGTAGCAGTTTGTGATCTACGGTGTCAAAGGCTGCGCTTAGGTCCAGCAGAACCAGGAGACAAGATTCTCCTTCGTCTGCGGCCTCCAGAACGTCGTCCCATATTTTGAGCAGTGCTGTTTCCGTCCCGTGTCCGGGACAGAATCCCGATTGCAGTGGATCGAGTAAGTTGTGGGTATCTAGATGCTGTTGCAGCTGTTGTACCACCACTTTCTCCATTGCCTTAGAGAAAACGTTTAGCATTGTTATGGGACGGCGGTGATTTGGGTCCTTAGGATCCAGGGTAGGTTTCTTCAAGATGGGCTGGATTGTGCCCTCTTTCAGCAGGGAGGGCACTATGCCTTCCTTAAATGACTGGTTTATAAGCTGCGTAATGGGAGGCGCCAGGATATCGGCACATTCCTTTAGCAGCTTAGTGGGGATGATATCATTAGGCGAAGTGCTGTTGCGCAATGCGCCGATGATATTTTCTGTGTCATCGATGGAAATGGGTTCCAGAGTGAACTTTGCTGGTTGTAGTGTATTCCTCTGGGTGCTGTGTGGTAGCTCAGGGGTATTGTTTTGCGGATTGCTTTCCCGGATTCCCTCAATTTTATTGATGAAGAAATCCGACAATTCATTGCAAAATTCTTGGGTGTCTGTGTTGGGGGCTTCAAGACAGTGTGGATTCATGGTCTGCGAGACCAGCTTGAAGAGATCCCGGGGGCGGTTTAAGGCGCTGTTAATAGCCATGGAAAAATAGTTTTTCTTGGCTTTGAAGATTTCTATGCGGTATCTTCTAGTTGCTACTTTGTAGAAGGCGAGGTTCGTCTCGGAAGCGTTTCTTTTCCAGGCGGCTTCAGCCCTTCTACGCTCTTGCTTCAGTAGCGATAGCTGGTTGTTGAACCAGCCTGCCTTGTTTTTCCGGGTAAGGACTTTGCGTTCTGGCGCTACTAAGTCGGCTGACTGTAGTAGGGCTGCATTTATGGCATCCAGAATGTCTGCGGCCGTTTGTCTTGGTTGCATTGTTTTAATTTTATTTTCCAAGGTAGATTTGAAGAGTTCCGAATGGAGCTTCTTCTGAGATCTAGACCAGTGTGTTGTCACTGGCTTGGGTGTTTTTATCAATAGGGCCGTATTGGAAATTATGAATTTAATTGCATGGTGATCTGTCCATGGCAATGGTTCATTTTCCAAAATACTTACTTTCAGATTTTGTCCGAAGATAAGATCGAGTGTGTGACCTGAAGCATGTGTGGGCTCATGTTCTAGTTGTTGAAGGCCTAATCCTTCCAGATGGTCGATACAGGCGTCGGCCTGGATTTTTATTTGATCCAGAGGAAGGCAAAAAAACCCTGGTTCAGCTAAGCCAATCTGCTGGGCAGGGAAAAAAATTCCTTCCTGATCCCTCAGAGGCGATCGGTTGAGACCCTGAATCAAATCTGATGATATGGTGAGGGGATGGTGTGAAGGGAGTAGTTCCTGCTGGGGGGTGTACCAAGCTGGGCCACCAACTTGCTGCAATAACCCCAAAGAGGGGGTAGTTGGCTGCTGGGGAGGTGGATGGGGACACCTGTGGGTGGGGGGGTGTGTTGGGCGAAAGCACCAGGGCGATATAGATTGCTGTAGCCGTGCGCCGCTAGGCCGCAGTTGAAGCTGCGGACTTTCCTAAGCCGCGGCTCCCGCGGACCTAGCGTGGCTGGCGCGGACCAACGAGAACAGCCAGGGCACAGCGGCAGGGATATGGGGACGGGTTGGGGGTACCTCGATTGGGTCTGGGGCGAGAGCACCGGGGCGATGCAGAATGCTGAGGCCGTGCGCCGCTAGGCCGCAGTTGAAGCCGCGGACTTTCCTAAGCCGCGGCTCCCGCGGACCTAGCGTGGCTGGCGCTGACCGGCGTAAACTGCAAGGGAAACAGCGGGGGGATGTGGGTACCGGCTGGGGGGACCTCGATTGCGGTCTGGGTGAGGGGAGCTTAATTCCCAGGGCTGGTTTGGGGCGGCTATCCTGAAAAGGACGGCCGTCCTTGATCCTGGGGGGGACAGGCTGGATTACCTGTGTGATGGCTCAGATGCTCCAAAGCGGGGGGAAAGGAGTGCTGGAGGCGGCTGGAGGTGGAGGTGATCCGGGATCCAGGTAAGATGCAGCTTGGCTGGACAGGGAAACCCTGACTACCTACTAGCTACACCTGCCTGGAGCTATAGCTCGCACGCTCCTACTCCTAGGAGATGTGTGCCGTGGGAGCTCCTGTAGCTAATCCGGCTTCCTCAACTCAACTGTCTGTTCAATTCGCATCGGACTCTGAGTCTGGCAGGGAAGAGCATGCTGTACTTGATCCCCCGTTCTCTCAGCATGGCACGGACGTGGTCAAAGGACTTGCGCTGGCGCTGTGTCTCCACCGAGTAGTCCGGGAAAATCAGGAGCCTGGCGTTCTGGTACTTGAGGTCTCCTTGCAGACGTGCAGCCCTGAGAACAGTGTCCCTGTCGCGGTAGTGGAGGAACTTAAAAATAAAGGTGCGCGGCGGCGCTCCTACAGGGCCTCTGGTCGCCGGTATGCGGTGGGCTCTCTCAATAGAGAAGTAGTGGGAGAACCGGGCGGCCGGGAGGATAGTGGGGAGGATCTGCTCCATGAAGGCCACAGGATCAGTACCTTCTGCCCCCTTCGGGAGGCCGAGGACACAGAGATTATTGCAGCGGTTCCTGTTCTCGGCGTCTCCCGCTCTGTGCTCCAGGACCTTCACCCTGGCCTTCAGGGACTGGATGTCTGTGTGGTGGTCCCTCTGGGTGTCCTCCAGGTCCGAGACCCGTCTCTCAGCCTCCGCCACGCGGTCTCTGAACGCATCCAGGTCGCGGCGTATGAGCGCTGTGTCCGCCTGGACATGGTCAATCTTAATTGTTAGGGCTGATATCGCCACCATGAGTGCCTCAAACGCCGCCGAACCAGCCTGGATCGTGTCGTCCCGCGGGGTGTCCGGATGGGACGCCATGCAGACAGAAGGGGAAGGCCGCAGAGGGCCAGGCGTTTGCTTAGGCCCGGGCTTCGGCGGGGTGGGCACTGCGGCGGTGTTGCGGCGTGTCCGACAGCCCCTGCTATTCCGGCGCATTCCCCGGGAGACAGGGGGAGGATATGCGAAAATGTGGCCCAGAATCCACACGAGGAACAAGGCAGAAAGGATTCTCAGAGCGGGAGCTCATCCACTACAGGTCCGCTCCCGTCGCCATCTTGGACACGCCCCCCAATTGCATAGTTTTATATTACTTTATTTATTACTATATGACTCATTTTATATCTGCATAAATTGAGATTACTTGAGAAATTAAGCAATTACTGTATTGCATATTTGCCCAATTAACTTCATTTAGTTTATTGCTTGATTTTGCACATTATTACACAGTCTTTTGTACTTTCTTGTATAATGAGTATTGCACATATTTATTTTTTGCACACCTAAACAGCGCAGCACCATTTAGTACAAATGTATCCACTTTATAGCTGTGGGGTAAGCTACCAGGTGCCTGCAGCAGTTTGTTTAATTTGTCAGAGTTTTTCACTTGTTAACAGTGATAGCGCGGGAGCACACAACACTTATATATGACAATAATGAAAACATTCAGATGAGAACACATCAACACAGTATTTATGTGCTGCTTCATTCTGCCTTCACACCTGTCAAGAACATTTAAAAGGATAGGCGCATAGCAGACAAAGCTAAGTTGCAGCATTATACAGTGCCTTGCAAAAGTATTCACCCCCTTGGCTTTTTACCTATTTTGTTACATTTTTAATCTGAATTATATGTGATGGATCAGAACATAATAGTCTAAGTTGGTGAAGTAAAATTAGAAAAATAAATACATAAAACAATTTTTCAGAACTAAAAAACTGAGAAATTGGCATGTGCGTATGTATTCATCCCCTTTGTTATGAAGCCTATAAAAAGCTCTGGTGCAACCAATTATCTTCAGAAGTCACATAATTAGTGAAATGATGTCACCTGTGTGCAATCTACTGTACGTGTCACATGATCTGTCATTACATATACACACCTTTTTGAAAGGCCCCACAGGCTGCAACACCTAAGCAAGAGGCACCACTAACCAAACACTGCCATGAAGACCAAGGAACTCTCCAAACAAGTAAAGGACAATGTTGTTGAGTACAAGTCAGGGTTAGTTAATAAAAAAAATCTTTGATGATCCCTAGGAGCACCATCAAATCTATCATAACCAAATGGAAAGAACATGGCACAACATCAAACCTGCAAAGAGACAGACATACACCAAAACTCATGGAACGGGCAAGGGGGGAATTAATCAGGGAGACAGCACAGAGATCTAAGGTAACACTGGAGGAGCTGAAGAGTTCGACAGCAGAGACTGGAGTATCTGTACATAGGACGACAATAAGCTCTACGCTCCAATGATTTGGGCTTTATGGCAGAGTGGCCAGAAGAAAGCCATTACTTTCAGCAAAAAACAAAATGGCACGTTTTGAGTTTGCAAAAAGGCTTGTGGGAGACTCTCAAAATGTATGGAGGAAGGTGCTCTGGTCTGATGAGACAAACATTTTACTTTTTGCCCATCAAAGAAAACGCTAAGTCTGGCGCAAACCCATCACATCACGCCAAGAACACAGAGGTTCACCTTCCAGAAGTACAATGACACCAAACACACTGCTAAAGCAACACTTGAGTGGTTTAAGGGGAAACAGTGGTGGAATTATTGGGGTCAATGAGATCGCCATGGCGACCGGGCCCCTTGCTGCAGGGGGCCCCTGAGGCCCCCCTATACTCTTCGATAGAAGGAGCGGCAGGGGCGGCTCAGCGGCTGAGATGAGCTCCCCGATCATCAGCCAAACTGTGCAGGGAAGGAGCTCGTCACATTAATCTAAAGTGAAAGTAGTGTGTGCTCTTTGTTTCCCCCCAGAGTGCAGTACCCAGCAGGAAGAACCAAGGTAAATGTCTGCCGTTTTTTTTATGACTATCTATCTACTGTATGTGTGTTTATATGTATGTACTGTATGTGTGTGCATGTATGTATGCATGTTTGTGTGCATATGTATGTGTGCATATGTATGTGTGTATGCATATATATGTATGTGTGTGTGCATATGTATGTATGCGTATGTGTGTGCATGTATGTATGTGTGTGTGCATATGTATGTATGCATGTGTGTGTGTATATGTGTGTGCATATGTATGTATGCATGTGTGTGTGTGCATGTGTATGTATGTGTGCATGTGTATGTATGTGTGCATATGTATGTATGTATGTGTGTGTGCGCATGTATGTATGTGTGTGCATATGTGTGTGCATATGTGTGTGTGCGCTTATGTATGTATGTGTGTGTGTGTGCATATGTATGTATGTGTGTGCATATGTATGTGTGTGTGTGTGTGTGTGTGTGCATATGTATGTATGTGTGTGTGTGCTTATGTATGTATGCATGTGTGTGTGCATATGTATGTATATTAAGGTGACCAGATCTTTAAAAGGAAATCCGTGGACATATTTTTTTTTACTAGTAATGGTGGAAATCAGCGACTCTCTGCCCGTTGCCGCCACCGTCCGCCTCACAGCCTGTCAAGTCTCACTCTCTGGGCCCTGGCTACTACTGGGTGGGAAGCGGAGGAAGATCACTCCGCCAGGGAAGGCAAGGAGATAAGCAGGCAGGCAGCAGGCCGGGGCTTGAGCCAAGGCAGAAGAGGCATGATCATCAGAAGGGAGCACAGATAATGGAAAAAAATCACACCCCCCCCTGAGCTAGTAGGAGCGGCTGGTGTGTAATTCAATTTTTTTTTTCTATTCTGCACTGACTGTCTTTTAAATTGCCCAAGCCCCTGTTTAAATTCAATCCGGGGACAAAACCAGGGACAGACTACTTAGTCAGGGGACAGTGTTCTCAATACGGGGGCTGTCCCCAGAAACCGGGGATGTCTGGTCACCCTAATGTATGTATGCATGTGTGTGTGCATATGTATGTATGTGCATGTATGTGCATGTGTTTATCAGTGGCTGTGCGTCCATAAGGGCGCATGGGTGCTGCCCCCTCTCTCCAGCCACCCCTATTATGACCAATGGATATATTTAGATGTCCACCTCCGGTAAGCTTGCATTTTTACTGGTGGTGGGATATCTCTCTGTGTTTTGGAAATCAACCCTCCAATTCACCCCCCCCCCTCCTTTCACTGCATTGGAACTTTTTTTTGTCACTAGTTGACTATATACACATTATTAGACCTTTCGGTCTCAGTATTTTTACAGCTATATTTATTTATTGCATTTTCACATTATTGTCACATGTATACTTTGTTACTTCTCATTTTCATTGTATGTAAGTGCTGCACTACCATTTCCATATCCATATCTTTGTTTGCTTTGTTTTTTCACTAGCCGTGTCCAGCAGCTTGATTTATGTTTAATTTTTAGCAGAGTAGTATTCACATCTTACCAGGTATCTTGCCTACTGACCGCCTGCTTTAACCCCTTAAATGCATCATCGCTATGCTGCAACTGCATGCAATGCACACAGTTGCAGGGAGGTTTGCAGTGTAGCCCCATTCACCTAGGGGTATACTTCAAGGGTCCCTTAACTGGAAACTGATTGAGAAACACCAACATAGAGGAACTGATCCCTCCATTTTCCTCCTGCAGCCGCTGAATGCAGGAGGGAGAGTGTCACGTACCTGGTTATGGAGCCCAATGTGCAGGGAGCGGCCTCTCGTGAGCCTCTGACTCGGGTGCCCCTGGTAGAGCAGACAGGGGGTACAGAGTCTAGAGGGGCACAAGCGCCTGATGGTAAGCTGGTGGCGGACCGGAAGAGGAAGCAGACAGGTGCTGACGAGGTCCTGGCAGGGAACCAATGAACACAGGCACGGTGTAGTAGCGCTTGCTGTAGCGGAGCCAAGTGATTGGCAAACACTGGATCAGGCAGGGAATCAGGAAACCGGAACAGATCCGAAGGGTTAATCAGGTCCAGGCCGGGTCGGTAAGTCAGGCAGGCAGACAACAGAGCAAGGGGTTTAGCAGAATCGGTGGTCAGATCAAGTCGGGGTCGGAGGCGGGCTGCAGGCAGAGGTAGGTCACAGGAAGCCGGGTCAGGTACACAGTAGTCAGGCAGGTAGCAGATTCAGATTAACTCAGGAAACGCTGTCGACTGGTCAGCAAGAAGCAGTGGGAACAGACAGCTTAAATAGCATTCCTTGGCGCCGAAATGACGTCAGCGCGTGCGCGTCCCGCCGCGCATGCGCCGGGACTGGTTTCTCCTGACGTTGCCAGTACTGGTGGGATTGCCGGATCTTCTATCGTGACAGAGAGAAGGAGAAGCAGGGGGAACTGGATAAATTGGTCCTTTATATGCAGCCACCCACCACCGGGCTCGGAGAAAAGAGTCCTGTCAGGGGGGCCCTTCATGGTTTCTTGCATCGGGGCCCTAAAGGTTCTAGTTATGTCACTGAGGGGAAACATGTAAATGTGTTGGAATGGCCTAGTCAAAGCCCAGACCTCAATCCAAAGATAAATCTGTGGTCAAACTGAAAGTTTGCTGTTTACAAGTGCAAACCATCCAGCTTGAAGGAGATGGAGCAGTTTTGCAAGGAGAAATGGGCAAAATTCCCAGTGGTAAGATGTGGCAAGCTCATAGAAACTTATCCAAAGTGACTTGGAGCTGTGATAGCCACAAAAGGTGTCTACAAAGTATTGAATTTAGGGGGGTGAATAGTTATGTACATTGACTTTTCTGTTATTTTGTCCTATTTGTTGTTTGCTTCACAATAATAAAAAAAAAACTTCAAATTTGGGGGCATGTTCTGTAAATTAAATGATGCAAATGCTCAAACAATCCATGTTAATTCCAGGTTGTGAGGCAACAAAACACAAAAAATGCCAAGGGGGTTGTAACGGTCACCACCGTTTATGATCTTCCATCAACCCAAGACAAGACAGCTTATCCGACCCCCCCGACAAACCAGCCAACAGGACCCCATCCATTCCCCCAGAATCACCGAGACACACACAGCTCTGGTTACTGGTTTCAAATGAATGAATGCTTTTAATGGTATCTTAGCTTTCTTATATACAGTACAGCATGTTAAAGTTAATCACAGGGACAAATAACTCTTCACCCACACATCACACAATGGGGCTTCAATCACATTATTTTAGATAATGACATCCAGTTGAGCTAATCATTAGTAATCCCCCAGACGTCCCATCTCCGCAATTAGGAACTAATTAATACAGCTTGACAAGTCACATTCCTTTACTAAACATAATTGACATGCTAATTCAATACACCTGAAAAGAGGCGTCTGACCTTTAGAGTCACAACACATCTATACACAATGAAAGGTTTTAGGAGCAGACCTGAATTAACACCTCTACAGCCTTACACAATGGACAATGGAATATCTTAGGAGTCTATTGACCTGGCATGGGTCAACATTAACCAACAACTTGTAACATCTCAAGATATCCTGCAATACATGAATTATTATTTATCAGCCACCCTATGCCCAAAAGGGGCACAGGGTGACCTTAGACCCAAGAGTCCTTAGTGCCGCTGGCACAGGAGTATTCTCCATCCCTAAAAAGTCTCTGGGCGTCACGGGTCATTCCGTTACAGAGGTGAACACTTTTGCAAGGCACTGTAACTAAGCTATTGGTTTCAGAACTTTCATTTCTAGAATAGATTATACTATTCCACTCTTCTTTGTGTTATGTGAAAATATCTACATTGCAATTGTGCACAGAGGAGATGAAGGATTGAAGCAGAAAGTGACAAGGATTTTATTACGGTACATTTGGTTTCAGTGCTCTTATTCCCTGGCCGATCTGAGTTTGATCAGATTTCTCAATAAAGAGTACCTGTCACTACCCAAAGTTATCACAAAGGGCTAGTTCACCCTTTGTGATAGCATTAACGTCAAATAAAATAATAAAAAGTGTAAAAAAAAAAGAATAAAAAAACTAAAAGCACCCCCATTCTCCTGTGCTCAAACGCAAATGCAGACATGCACGTAGGTCAAGCACGCATATGTAAATGGTGATTGCATCATACATGTGAGGTATGGCCAAAAACATTGGTGTGAGAGAAAAAATTCTAGTGCCAGAGCTCATGTTTAACTTTAAATTGACAACCTGTAAAAACTTTTAAAGCATTATCTGTGAACAATTTTATATACCAAAGCGTGACGCCATTTCACAGTCATGCGCAATTTGAAATCTTGACATTTTTGGTATCTATTTACTTGGCACAACATCATATTAAATATTTTAGCAAAAATTGGGTATCCATATTGTATTTTTTGCACTAAAATGTATTTAACTGTATTTTGTTTTCTTAAATACTTGCATTTGATCAACAGCTGCACAAATATCATGAGAAAGAAAAATAGCAACCACCACCATTTATTTTATTTTCCAGGGCCTCTGCTTTCCAAAAATATGTAATGTATGGGGTTTCTAACTAATTTTATAGCAAAAGAAATGCAGATTTTCACATGTATATGAAATTTTTTTTAATTGCCAGGCAGGGTTTTTAATAATAAACAGTGAAAACAGCATGCTAGGGTAACCCATAATAACCAAATCATCTTTTGTTCTGCTATAAAATGAGAAAGATGGCATTTGATTGGCAGCCATGAAACCCAAGATATCATAAAAGCTGCACTGACTGGTGTAAAATGCACCAGTAAATGTTACTAATCTACGAATGATCATGAAGAACAGCTCTGTAAGCTCCAGGGAAGTGTCCTTCCTTAAAAGGAAACATTGGTCTATGTCTCAGCACAATGACATGACTGCAGATTGTGCCCGTTTATAATTAACCTCCATAGTCAGATTAAAATTCAGAAGTGGATTGTTCCTTTGACTGTGTGCCAGCTCTGCATCTCTTACTAGTTCCATACTTGACTTTGACTTGAACATGTCTTTTGAACAATAAATAATCATAGGTGTCCAGACAAAACTGGATCTTTGCCTCATTACTCTCGTTATTACTATAGCTATTATGTATTTAATTAAGTGAGCTCTGTTTAGTTTAAAAATGGTGTCCTATCCTGGAAAATTTCCCAGTTTGTGTCTATTTTTATCATGTCAGAAAGTTATTTTCTTAAAAACCATTTGAAAAGTGTGTAAAGAAAAATATTTTTGCTTAAACTCCCTTTTAAATTTGTCATAATGTCGCAGTCACGATAAAAATCGCTGATCGCCGCCATTACTAGAAAAAAAAATATTAATAAAAATGCAATAGAACTATCCCCTATTTGGTAGACACTATGGCCCAGATTCACAGAGCGATTACGCCTGCGCAACTGGTGTTGCGCGTGCGTAAGTCTAAATGTGCGCGTGCGTTTAGATGCGCGCGATTCAGAAAACGAATTACGCCAGAAATCTACTTTTTTTTGTCCGGCGTAATTTCGTTAGACAGACGCATCCGTCCGCGCAAAAATGCGCTAGACACACCATTGATTTGCTAGTCAAATATGCTAATGAAGGAGTTGCGGGGATCCACAAAAAAACGCAGTTGCTGCGCAGGCTACGCGATGTGCGCAACAGCAAAATGTCCTGTCTAAAGTTAGAGCACATAAAAGCTGGTCTAAATTTTGAAAAAACGTCTACATCTCACAGAAAGCAACACCGTTACTGAGGAGCAGACCACACACACGTGTTGCACTACAATTTTACTGCCAACATGCCAGGGGCATCGTCGCTCATAGCTGCACTAGTGAATTTAGATGACCAAAGAAGGAGGAGGGCACAGAGGATGGCACGGGAGAGGGCACGGGAGAGGGTATACCGCACACGCATAGACCTCTTTGGCATGAGTGATTCTGAGGTGTATCGCATCTTCAGATTGCCCCCTCATGCCATCCTGGAATTAACCACAACACTGCAGGAGGACATCACCAGCCCAACACAACGCTCACATCCAGTGCAGCCACTGGTGAAGGTCCTGGCAACACTCCATGTCCTTGCCAGTGGCTCTTTTCAGCGTACAAGTGGAGTGGTGGCTGGGATGTCACAATCCTCCATGAGCAGATGTGTGCACCAGGTTGTCCCAGCAATCCTCACACGCTTGGCCAACCAAATCATCAAACCCACCACTGAGGACCTGCGGCTGAAGGCAATGACAGATTTCTACAGAATTGCCAGATTCCCACGCACTGTGGGGGCCATTGATTGCACACATGTGGCACTCCAGCCCCCCCATGAGACAGAGCACATGTACCGCAATCGGAAGAATTGGCACTCCATCAACGTACAGGTGATAGTTGATGCCCAAGGCCTCATATGGCACGTCCGTGCCAAACACCCCGGATCCACCCATGACAGCTACATCTACAATCAATGCCACATCCGAATGGAATTCGATCAGAACGTGTATGGGAACACCTGGCTGGTTGGTGAGTGACATGGGAGTCAGGCATGACTATCCCCTCCCGTGATGCACACCTCACAAGTGGCACATGCATGACTAACATTCTCCTGTCTTTTCCCTTCCAGGTGACTCTGCATATGCACTGGGACCCCATCTCATGACTCCTATCCGGAACCCCCAAACCCCAGGGGAGGAAAGATACAATCAAGCACACATCAAAACCCGAGCAGTGGTGGAGCGCACCTTTGGCCTCCTGAAGTCACGTTTCCGATGCCTGGATAAGTCTGGGGGTACACAGTTGTATTCCCCAAACTTCGTGTGCCATATCATCGTTGCATGTTGCATGCTGCACAATCTCGCAGTGAGGAAGGGCCTGCAGGTTGAGCTACGTGATGACCTGACCCCCCAACCAGACAATCAACCCCTAACCGAGGATACCCCGTCTTCTGAGGGAAGAGCAGTCAGGAGGCAGCTCATATTGGGCATCTTTGCACGTTAAACACACACATTAATCATGGCACAATGAGAATGCATGCATGCACACCACTGTGGTCCCTAGCACACACACCCCACATCCTCATCAAATTGGATTGGCACCAGTCCACCGTGCACGACTGGTGAGCAGTAACGCCACGTCAAGGCTCCAATTATGTCACTGTACATTCATACACCATTCACACGGACCTGGGGATCACTTCTCCCTGGTCCTGGGGAACCCTTCTCCACCAAAATTGAGGATGACACCCCTTTTCCAGCAGGAATGTCACCCCCACATTCAAACAGCATGCACAACCCAAAATTTAAAAAAAATGTCAGCAAAAATAAAAATAAAAAATGCCAAAAATGTCAGCAAAAAAATAAAAAATAAAGCAAGAAAACAAACGCTCAGAAATATATCAATCAAACAAACAGTCTCTCAAACACTTATCAAAAAACACTTTCACAAATATACCAACAAGAACTTGATCACACAGAACACTAATCTGACAACTACAAGACACACTGCAACGAACAACAGGAACAAAAGCACTTGGTTAAATGGGAAGGGACACAAAGGGATGTACTTTTGCAATGCAAGTGCGTTTGTGTGTGTCTATTTATGCTGTCTGCGTAGTTCACAACGTTGCCCTAGTCCATTTCCAATTTCACTGATTGCGCCGCTCCCGAGTTGTGAGCATGCGCACAGCGGAGCTGACATGGTATCCTTCACGCGCGCATGCGCGAGCCGGCCGGCCCTTCATTTGCATGGGGTCACGGCTCATTTCAATGTAACACGCCCACGTCCCTCACAATTTGTATTACTCCTCCTTACGCCTCAGGAAAAAAACTTACGCTTGCGCAATTTCCTGCGCAAAAGCTACGTGAATCGGGGGATTACGCGGCTAGATGGCGCAAGTCTAACGTAATGGCGGTGCGCTACGCCGGACCGATAATGCGCCGATGTACGTGAATCTGGGCCTATACATTTTGCGCAAACTAATCAATAAACTCTTATTGCGATTTTTTTTTACCAAAAGTATGTAGAAGAATACGTATCGGCCTAAACTGAGGGGAAAAAAATTATAATTTATTAATTGAGGCAAAAGTTAAAAATATTGAATTTTTTTCAAAATTGTCGCTCTATTTTTATTTATAGCGCAAAAAATAAAAAACGTAGAGGTGATCAAATACCACCAAAAGAAAGCTCTATTTGTGGGAAAAAAGGGACGTCATTTTGTTTGGAAGCCACGTCGCACGACCGCTCAATTGTCAGTTAAAGCGACGCAATGCCGAATCGCAAGAAGTGGTCCCCAGCGGCCCCCCCTCTCTTCTCTTACATCCCAGATGATGTCACAAGCAAATGGGGATGGACAAGAAGAGAGGGGGGGCTGCCGGGGAGTAGCAGTGTGACATGAGAGACAAATGAACTTATGACAGGTGCTTCCTGCGCTACTCTGCATGCATCTCGATCTACACTTTAGCGGCACCCCCCGCCCTGTCTGCAGGCCATTTATAACCGGCCGCAAATGGCCCGCGGGCCGGTACTTTGAGACCGCTGTTCTAAACGGTGCACGTTTAGGAGATATTCATTTTACCTACAGATAAGCCTTATAATAGGCTTACCAGTAGGTAGAAATAACCAAGCGGGGTTTACTAGCGCTTTAAGTATTGGAAAAATTATTGTGGAATCAGGCTTTTTAGCAAAAAGCTAAATTTGCTTAAGTTCACAATGGTTATACAGGGGCAGAAGATGAACTGATTAAAAGCATCTACTGCTCCAGTCCCCAGTACATCCAAAGCAAATTTTACACAAAAGGGTATTTTTTTTTTCCTTCACAATGTTTAAAATGATTTAAACGACACCACAGGTTCGAGGCCTATTGCCTCCCTAGATGTAAATCCAGCCCCTTATGTAGCACAATCTAACTTTGAAAAATAATTAATTATAAAAAGGCAATGGCATTTAATAAAGCCATAATGAAATCATAACAACAAAGGAAAATGCGAGAAGATGGATGTTAGTGTCAAAATGTTAGGAAAGGAACAAACAAGTGTGCCAGTTTCTGATGGCACTGGCCACCCACTTGCCATGTTCTAATTTAATTTAAAAAAAAAATGTTCTGCAGTAACCAAGGTTCTGCTATTATGTGTAAAGTTTTGTTCTCTATTTGGCATCTGGAGCCAGGCAGGATGGCTGGATATGCTTGTCACGTCAAAATTGTATGTTTTCCATCTAACAAGATTAACAAGAAATAGTATACATTGTTTTAGTGCCAGCTGGTGGTAACATACATCACAGTTGGTTACATATCCTTTCTGTCAAAAGAACATTGCAAACAAGTGCAGCGATTGTACAGAGAGAGTTATAGCATAATTAGTACAACACAGAACATAATAAAAGACATTAGGATATGGTGGTTTCCTATTATATACATTTTGTAGTTTTTATGTTGTTTTCTGGTGCCATTTCATTGGTGTCTAGAGTCAGTTTTTGTTTCTGTTGATTAGTGGTCCACTTGTGGATCTGGCCTGACTAGTGGCTTATTATATTGACAAAGAGTTTATTCCTACCTATGCGTGCATTAAAGGGGTTGTAAAGGTAAAAAAAAAAAAAATCTTAAATAGCTTCCTTTACCTTAGTGCAGTCCTCCTTCACTTACCTCATCCATCAATTTTGCTTTTAAATGTCCTTATTTCTTCTGAGAAATCCTCACTTCCTGTTCTTCTGTCTGTAACTCCACACAGTAATGCAAGGCTTTCTTCCTGGGGTGGAGTGTCGTACTCGCCCCTTCCCTTGGACTACAGGAGAGTCAAGATGCTCACTATGTTGCAGATAGAGAAAGGAGCTGTGTGTTAGTGGGTGTCCTGACTATCCTGTAGTCCAAGGGAGGGGGCGAACACGACACTCCACACCAGGGAGAAAGCCTTGCATTACTGTGTGTAGTTACAGACAGAAGAACAGGAAGTGAGGATTTCTCAGAAGAAATAAGGACATTTACAAGCAAAATGGAAGGATGAGGTAAGTGAAGGAGGACTGCACTAAGGTAAAGGAAGCCATTTAGGGGAAAAAAATGGACTTTTACAACCCCTTTAAAATATGACTAAAGTAGGGTGACTAGACAGCCCCGGTTTCAGGGGACAGTCCCCGGATTGAGGACACTGTCCCCGGACCAAGTCTGTCCCCGGTTTTGTCCCCAGATTAGATTTGAACAGGGGCTGGGGCAATTTCAAAGACATTCAGTGCAGAATAAAAAAAAAAATTCTGAATTACACCCCGCTCCACCACTCCTACTAGTATAGGGGGGTGTTTTTTCCATTAGCTGTGCCCCTTTCTGATGATCGTGTGCTGGTCGAAGCGGAGAGAATATTTCTTCAGTTTCGGGTGCATGCTCATTCAGCTCCACCTCTTTTCTTCTGCCTTGGCTCAAGTCCCCACCTGCCTGCCTATCTCCTTGCCTTCCCTGGAGGGATCTTCCTCCGCACCCCATCCAGTAATAGCCGGGGCTCGGAGAGTGAGACTTGAGAGGCTGTGAGGCGGGGGCGACGGGTAGAGAGTCGCTGATTGCTGCCATTACTAGTAAAAAAGAATATGTCCCCGGATTTCATTTAAAAAATCTGGTCACCTTAGACTAAAGGCAAAACAATTTTTATTGTTTTGGATAGAGTGGAAGAGGATTTGAACACGTCATTGTTGTTTTTTCAGCACAATCATAGAGAGGAAATCTTCCTATGGGGAAGTAGTACTGGTGGTCATGGTGACAACCAGGGATTACCTCACTTGGAAGAATTTCCTTTTACTTCCTTTTACTTTTGGCTACAGGACAGGAAGTGAAAGTAAATCTTCCCAATGTGATGCAGATGGCAGAAAAAAATGACAGGGGTTATAACCCTCTATTACTCTAAACAAAGCTTAAAAGTTTTGCCTTTAATTGTACTTTAATGTGTGTCTTTTCTGTGTGTGCAATGAACCAAGTTGCATCAATTCAGTCCATACACTTTGAATGAGAAGGGACGGAAAGAGGCACCAGGCGACCAATAATATAAAACAGTTTAATGATTATATGTAAAAAACACAATGGAAGTCAGGGCTGGACTGGGACAAAAATGTGGCCCTGGACTTCATCCGTACCGGCACAGGGCACATCAGGGCACGGTACAGCACATCAGGGCACAGCACATCAGGGCACGGGGCACAGCACATCAGGGCACGGGGCACAGCACATCAGGGCACATAGCACATCAGGACACGGGGCACATCAGGACATGCGGCACATAGCACATCAGGGCACATAGCACATTAGGGCACATTGATTACCAGCCAGCATGCAGAGTAGCGCAGGAAACGTGTGTTATATGTTCTCTCTCCTGTCACGGCACTCACTCGTCTCGTCTCCCCGGCGACCCCTCCTCTCTTCTCGTCCATCCCAGATGATGTCACAAGCAAATGGGGATGGACGAGAAGAGAGGAGCGGACGCCAGGGAGCAGCGTGAGTGCTGTGACAGGAGAGAGAACATATTACACACGCTTCCTGCGCTACTCTGCATGCTCGCTAAATCTCGATCTACCCATCAGGTGCCAGCTGTCGGTGATTGACAGGTAGATCGCCACGGACCTCCGACCGGCCCACTGAGCCATCCGCCGACCAGGAATCTCCCGATAGTCCCGATGGCCAGTCCATCCCTGATGGGGGGTATTTACGAAAGGCAAATCCACTTTGCACTACATGTGCAAACTACAAGTGCAAAGTGCACTTGAAATTGCACTGAAAGTCCACTTGGAAGTGCAGTCACTGTAGAGGGGGACATGCAAGGAAAATACAAAACAGCATTTTAGCTTGCACATGATTGGACGATAAAATCAGATTTACAGGGACTGCTCTTCCAAGTGCACTTTCAGTGCAATTTCAAATGCACTTTTCAGTTGTAGTTTTCACTTGAAGTGTAAAGTGGATTTGCCTTTTGTAAATAACCACCTATGAGGCCCCGTACACACGACCGGTTTTCTTGGCAGAATTCAGCAAGAAACTTGATGAGAGACGTATTCTGCCGAGAAAACCGGTCGTGTGTACACTTTTCGCCGAGAAAACTGTCGAGGAACTCTTCGAGCCAAAAAGAGAGCATGTTCTCTATTTCCTCGATGGGCAATGGGAAAATTTGGCTCGACAAGTTTTTTGACAGCCGAATAAGGAACTCGACGGGGAAATTGATGTGTTTCGCCCGCCGAGTTTCTCGGTCGTGTGTACGCCGCCTGACAGGTTCAACTCATAGGGTAATCATGAGAGACTGTCTGTGCCCATGTGGGCTAGTCCTGGCCTCTGTGGAGACAGGAGGGAGGACGCTGGAACCATGAGCTGCAGGTACCTGAATAACAGCTGTCAAAACCTGGATTAGAACTCTTTAATTTTTCATCCAGATACAGTACTGTATATAAGAGACATTGGGGGTTATTTACGAAAGGCAAATCCACTTTGCACTACAAGTGCAAACTGCAAGTGCAAAGTGCACTTAATATTGCACTGAAAGTGCAGCCACTGTAGATCCGAGGGGGACATGCAAGGAAGATTAAAAACAGCATTTTTAGCTTGCATATGATTGAATGATAAAATCAGCAGAGCTTCCCCTTGTTTCAAATCTTCCCCTCAGATTTACAGCGACTGCACTTTCTCAAGTGTGCTTTGCATTTGTAGTTTGCACTTGTAGTGCAAAGTGGATTTGCCTTTAGTAAATAACCCCCATTGCTTAACCACTTAAGGACCGCCGACTGCACATTTACGTCGGCAGAATGGCACGGCTGGGCACATCAACGTATATATACGTTGGTTTCTAGTACCCAGCCGTGGGGCACGGGCGCACGCTCGCGGCGCGCTCCCGTGACCCGGTCCGAAGCTCTGGGACCGGGTCCGTGGGACTCACGGACCCGATCGCCGCTGGAGTGTGGCGATCGGTCCCCGGAGTTGAAGAACGTGCTTCACTGTGGCCGCAGCATCGATCACGTCATCCCTGTTATAGGGGGACGTGATCGATGATGTCACACTTACAGCCACACCCCCTACAGTTGTAAACACACACAGGGAACACTCAAATCCTATAGCTCACCCTAAGTGGATGACGAGGAGTTATCTCAAACTCAACAATTCGAAAACAGAACTTCTTCTGTTTCAGGCCAGTCGCAAGAGTCAACGCACAACAACCTGGACACCTCCGCCCATTCTGGGCCAGATCATCTCCCCGAGCGCCAAAGTCAAAAGTCTTGGGATCATTTTTGACACCCACATGACTATGGACGCACAAATAGGGTCAGTAGTCAGCGGATCGCACCATCTGCTGCGCCTTCTCCGCAGACTGATCCCATTTATTCCCAAAGAAGATGTGCCAGCCGTGGTGGGAACGATTGTGAACTCCAGACTGGATTATGCAAACGCCCTCTACCTCGGACTCCCTAAGTACCAAATCGCTCGTCTGCAAGTCGTACAAAATACGGCCGCCAGACTGGTGACTGGGAAAAAACCCTGGGAGTCAATCTCACCGTCGCTGAGATCCCTTCACTGGTTGCCGGTGAAAGACAGAATTGCTTTTAAAGCACTCTATCTGACCCATAAATGCATCCATGGAAAAGCCCCGCAATATCTTTGCGATAAAATAGAACCCCACAACCCCAATCGCACTCTGCGATCCAGTGACCAAAATTTGGTCAAAGTACCCAAAGCCAGATTCAAGTCCAAAGGAGAAAGAAGGTTTGCTGTCCAGGGTCCCAGACTCTGGAACGCTTTACCAACCAGCATTCGGTTGGAGGAAAACCACCTGACCTTCAGAGGACGGATTAAAACTCTGCTCTTCTGATGTCAAGAGAGACGGATACAACTAGCGCCCAGAGGCGATTTGGTTCGCATGTGCCGCGCTATATAAGTTTTTCATTCATTCATTCATTCCCAAACTGCAACTGTCATTTTCACAGTAAACAATGCAATTTAAATGCATTTTTTGCTGTGAAAATGACAATTGTCCCAAAAATGTGTCAAAATTGTCTGAAGTGTCCGCCATAATGTCGCAGTCATGAAAAAAATCGCTGATCGCCGCTATTAGTAGTAAAAAAAATTTTTTTTATGAAAATGGAATAAAACGTATCCCTTATTTTGTAAACGCTATAAATTTTCCGAAAACCAACCGATAAACGCTTATTGTGATTTTTTTTACCACAGATAGGTAGAAGAATACGTATCGACCTAAACTGAGGAAAAAAAAATGTATATATATTTTTGGGGATATTTATTATAGCAAAAAGTTAAAAATATTGCATTATTTTCAAAATTGTGGCTCTATTTTTGTTTATAGCGCAAAAAATAAAAACCGCAGAGGTGATCAAATACCACCAAAAGAAAGCTCTATTTGTGGGTAAAAAAGGACGCCAATTTTGTTTGGGAGCCAAGTCGCACGACCGCGCAATTGTCAGTTAAAACAACGCAGTGCCGAATCGCAAAAAGGGGCAAGGTCCTTTAGCAGCATTTTGTCCCGGGTCTTAAGTGGTTAATATAGTTTTTTTTTATTATTTTTACAATTTTGGACATTGCATTTATTATTCTCTTGGAATTTTTACTAGACAATCTAGGGCAGCGCTGGAAATTCTTGTTTGTCTGTTTTTGATTCATACACTTTGAATGAGCCTGTAATTGGTTTCAATATCGGAAGAAACTTTCTCCTTGCCTCCAAAGGTCGCAGTTTTATGTTACAAATATTATGATTCTGCCATGCCATCCAACATATTTGAATGAGGTACTCAGATTATGATCTCGCCATTTTAAAATCCTAGTGGTTAGTGAAGAAATGAAGGCACCTAAATGTCTCAGAATTAAATTAAAATCTTTCTGTTCTTTCAGAAAAGACTGTTCTGCAGGATAAATCCAGTTTGATTCTGTCAGTTAAGCAAACATTACCTTTATATAAGTTGACATATATGAGCTATTACTGTCGCATTAAATTCTGTAAAACCTGGATCCATTGGCTGGATAAAATGTCTGTTAGCGTCTTGCAGGATTTACAACCTGTCATTTACTGGAATGTTACGTGCTTTATCATTGAGCCTGTGTAATAAACTAAAAAAAAAAATATTTGTAAATAACTGTGTGTGTATAGGTGGGGGGTTAGGAGTCACATTCATTTTGTTAAGTTAGTTATGGACAAATTTGTGTCTGTCCAATTGCATAATACAGTTGTACATTGTACTACTAATAAAAATCTGGTTGAGACTTAAAGGGGTTGTAAGGAAAACAATTTTTCCCTAAATGGCTTCTGTGACGGTCGTAGAACATATCCTCGTCATCCATTTCCTTCTTCTTCCATAATAGAAAATCACCCAATATTCCACGAGTAGGAATATCCCTGGAATCGCAGAATAATCCACACATGAGCCAAGGCTTAATGCTGGATGTAAACAGGACACACTTTATTGAAAGTACACAGCACACTTTTATACAGGATTTGGAACATCCCACCCCCAACAACCGCTTTCTTATTGGTCCTTTTTACAGTCCCATCAGTTTCCCATCAGGTCCACCGTCCATGCAAATAAGGACTTGAAAATGACACAGCAGAGATTGGTCAGAACGTTTTGAATAGAAAGACTTATGTGTATTCAGACACAAGCCCCAGGGGGCAATCAATGTACACAATAGCCAGCCACAGAACAATGGAACTGTCTGGAGAGTTGAGACAGGGCAGAAGACATTTACCTGATAATCAAAAGGCTTTTAAATAGGGTTATCACACAATGGACAATGAGTATCTCTTATGAGTCTATTGACCTGGTTGGGGTTCAGAACAAAATCTCCTGTAATCTCAAGACATCCTGGAATATGAACTATCCGTAATGTCCCATCTTCTGTAATACATGAATTATGATTTCACTTAGAAAAACGTCAGTATTTCATGGTCCATGACAGCTTCCTTTACCTTAGTGCAGTCCTAACAGGATTGGAAGTCCAGGAGGGCATTCATTCTGCTCTAGGACTTCAACATATCATGCATAGTAACTTTTACACATATACAGCTAAGCCCTGAAAAAAGGTAAGAATGTAAGAAACAATGGAGTTTTAAAAGATTGTAAAAGTACATGTAAATCCAGTCACCAAAATCCTATATGCACTTAACATGTTGACGTTATTGGTAAAGGAAGAGTCATCATTTTTCAATCTGCAGCTTTCATTACCATACATATTGGTGATGCTGCCAGTAGGGCCGGATTTCATACAAGACCAACAAGGCCAGGCCTCGGGCGGTAGTGGGTGCAGGGGCGGCACAGTGGCTGAGAGGAGAGGACACGTTCACCACTTTCACTTTCATTTTGTTTTGGGAGTTCCCCCCTGTCATGCCAATGCAATTTTCAGCAGCAGCACCCCCCCCCCTGCTTCTCAGTGTCCTGCCGAAAAAGTCCCCCTGTGGATAATTTCCCCCCTGTACTGCACAGGCGGGGGCGGCATTGAAGGACCCGGCCTTGGGGCGGCAAAGGGAGTAAATCCGGGCCTGGATGCCAGGGGTCCCTGTGCTGACACTTCCAGGTAGTAGGGTTGTCCCGATACCACTTTTTTAAGACCGAGTACAAGTACCGATACTTTTTATCAAGCACTCGCCGATACAGATTACCGATACTTTGTTTTATGTCATGTGACAGTGGTACATGTGTCAGTATTTTTATTTTTTTTTCAGTTTCTTACAGTTTCTTATTTTTCATTGCAATTTTTATTTTTTAATCAGCCCTGTTGGGGGGCTTTGTTGAGATATTAGGGGTCTTAACAGGTAGGAGCAGGGTTTAGCAGTGCAGTGGTCCCCAACATGTAAGACACAATATCAGATGTGAAGTGCAGAGGCCCATAGATGATAATTCATAATATTTTCTACAGGGTGCAGTGGTCTGAATTATCTAGCACAATTAGGTAAAGTGCCCCTTACGTTGTTTTCCAATGGTATCCTTAATATTGTTCCAAGACTGCCGGCTTCTGCTTTGCAGAACCTCCAACTTCCAAGGTGTGACAGATCTCAGATACCCCGTATGGGAACCTCCACCAGACCTGTGTCCCCTGTCCTCCAAACGCACAGGCAGCCTGCAGACTCCTCATAACCAGCCCTTAACCCCTAAATCACGAGACAAGCCACACAGGTGTTGAGGGTTAAACATGCAGAGCATAAACTCTTTATTAGGTACCAAACATACACTTTTAAACACAGTTAGAGACACTCCTCTTAGCCTTGTCATAGAGGGGGTAGGGGACAAGAAAGAACCAATGGAAACTCAACATTTGTATATTCAAACAACTACAGTTGAAACAGGATTATGATAAGCAGGCAGCCCCTCCTTACACATCCCCTGCTGAGAGGTGTCTCCAGACCTTTGTCTACGTGCCATGACTTAACACAATTAAACACAGCAACAATAGGGGGGATGGGGAGAGGGGATGTAGCATTACATTACATTATCTCAATGCCATTTTGTCCCCAAGTCTCCAAAATCTGTGGGAAGGAGGCCAGCCCACAGTCCCCTCCAAAACACACAGTGACAGTGGGTTCTGTTACACAGGGTTTTACATTTAATACACTGTGGAGAGTACTTTTATTACTCACCTTTATTAAGCATGACTAAGGTTGCTACTTCATCTGATGCCGCTTACACAGGATCACTTTTTGTGATGAAAAAAAACGACGTTTTCAAAAACGTCATTTAAAATCACTGTGTGTGGGCAAAACGTTGTTTTATGTCTTCAAAAAAAATAAAAAAAAATTCGAACATCCTTGAATTTTTTGTGT
Organism: Rana kukunoris; assembly: GCA_029574335.1. Classification (NCBI taxonomy): domain Eukaryota; kingdom Metazoa; phylum Chordata; class Amphibia; order Anura; family Ranidae; genus Rana; species Rana kukunoris. The sequence goes on along the minus strand of CM056052.1, from coordinate 145,516,683 downwards.
CGTTTTTTGTGTCATAAAAAGTGATGGTGTGTGGGAAAAACGATGTTGAAAACGACGTTTTTAAACCCGCGCATGCTCAAAGCAAGTTATGAGACGGAGCTTCAATGGAACAGAGTGCCGTCGAATGTGGTGCTTTGCTAGAGCATTTTGGAAAAACGATGGTGTGTATGCAACGTCGTTTTGGGAAATGAAGTTTTAAAAATGTCGTTTTTTTTTCATGAGATGAAACGTCGTTTTTTTTTTTCATCACAAAAAGTGATCGTGTGTACGCGGCATAAGAAATACCAATAGATGCCTTTTCAATAGAGGGCCAGATTCAGGTAGATGGGCGCTTCTTTACTGTGGAGTAACGTTTCTCATTTACGTTACTCCGGCAAAACTTTAGCAGCAAGTACTGTTATTCACATAGCACTTGCTCCTAAAGTTGCGGCGGCGTAGCGAAAATGAGCCGGCGGAATTCAAATTGGGCGGGTAGGGGGCGTGTATTATTATAACTAGGTGCGATCCCGCGGCGAACGTACTGCGCATGCGTCGACTGTCAGTGCGCATGCTCCAAATTCTGTCAGTGAACGTCAATAACGTCAATCCCCATTCACGGACGTTTTACGCAAACGACTCGAATTTTTTTTTTTTTCGACGCGATGACGACGGCCATACTTAACATAGGATACTCCACTAGGGGGCTGCTTTATCTTTACGCCGCGTATCTCTTACGGAAACGTCGGAAAGTCACTGCGTCGTGCCCGAATACGATCGTGAATTTCCGATTCCCGCTGATTAACATATTCTCTGCGTTAATCAGCGGGAACGCCCGGCGCGCCATTTTTAAATCACTGATACTCCAGCCTAACTCTACCTGAATCTGGCCCTGAGTGTTTAACTTAAAGTGGATGTAAACCCACAATGTAGAGTATAGGATTTCCTATCATCTGTGCCCAGTCTTGCCACACAGAGTTAATCCAGCGCTGAGTAATCATCTTTTAAAGTCCAGTGCAAATTAACCGGACTTCAGATAAAAACCTGCCAAATTAGGTTAAGTCCGTTTCTCTGTTTTTGCTTTCAGTAACAGGTTATTTACAAATATAGCGTGGACATGTTTATCATAACAAGAGGTGATCCAAAGTTCATTGTATATTACTAGGATGTGTTATGATGTTATATCACCTCATGTTATGATAAACAAAACATAAGATATGATAAACATGTCCTAGTTATATTTGTAAATAACCTCTCACTCAAAGCAAGAAGAGAGATTCCGGACTTTTTGATTTAGGCAGGGTTTTATCTGGAAGGCTGTTCGTTTTCACTGAACATAAAAGAGGATTACTCAGCGCTGGATTAACTCTGTGTGGCAAGACGGCACAAATGATAGGAAATATTATACTCTACATTGTGACATAAAAAAAAAAAAAATTTGGGGGTTTACATCCTCTTTAATTATTTGTATGAATGTTTTTGATGATCCTGTTCTGTATGACTATGTATTATAAAATCTTCAATAAAATTTCCTCTAAAAAAAAATAGAGTGTTTAACCACTTAAGGCCTGGACCAAAATGCAGGTAAAGGACCAGGCCCCTTTTTTGCAATTCGGCACTGTGTAGCTTTAACTGACAATTGCACGGTCGTGCGCCGTGGCTCCCAAATAAAATTGGCCTTTTTTTCTCCACAAATAGAGCTTTCTTTTGGTGGTATTTGATCACCTCTGCAGTTTTTATTTTTTGCACTATAAACAAAAATAGAGCGTAATTTTTGAAGAAAATGTAATATTTTTTACTTTTTGCTAAAATAAATATCCCCAAAAAAGATATAAAAAACATTTTTTTTTTCTCAGTTTAGGCGATACATATTCTTCTGCCTATTTTTGGTAAAAAAAAATCGCAATAAGCATTTAACGATTATTTTGCGCAAAATTTATAGCGTTTGCAAAATAGGGGATAGTTTAATGGCATTTTTATTAATATTTTTTTTTTACTACTAATGGCGGCGATCAGCGTTTTTTTTCATGACTGCGACATTATGGCGGACACATCGGACAATTTTGACACATTTTTGGGACCATTGTCATTTTCACAGCAAAAAGTGCTAGAAAAATGCATTGATTATTGTGAAAATGACAATTGCCGTTTAGGAGTTAACCACTAGGGGGCGCTGTAGGGGTTAAGTGTGACCTCATGTGTGTTTCTAACTGTAGGGGGTGGGGCTGGACTGGTGACGTCACTGATCGTCTTTCTCTATATCAGGGAACAGACGATCAGTGACACTGCTACTGTGAAGAACTGGGAAGGTGTGTTTACACACACCTCACCCAGTTCTTCAGCGCAGGACTCTAGCGACAATCGGGTCCTGCGGCAGGGGTCACGGAGCTTTGGACCGGGTCACAGACACGCGCCCATGGCGCGCACAAGACCCACGGCTGGGCACTTAAAGAGGACTCATAGGTACGTGATTGTGCCCAGTCGTGCCATTCTGCTGACGTATATCGGCGTTAGGCGGTCCTTAAGTGGTTAAATAAATATTTGTTTGTATTTTTCCTGAGGTTTAGTTGTCATTTCTGAAGTAGCCCATTTGAGGTCATGAAAAGATTAAATTTTTTCTAGGTTAGCTGTGAGCTCTACAGCACTATAACTTGATTCACAAAAGGTGTTATTTAAAGTATTGTCAACAAACCTTCATTGTAGAAGATATTTTCTGCACTTCAATATATTTCTGCTGAACATATAAAAATAACCTATATCTCATCAGCAACTGCAGTTCCATGCTGTGTGACAGTTGTCTTGTAATTGACAGCCACTTAAAAATGCAGTGCTATGTCTTTAGAAACAACTGATTCCTTCTTTGGAAATCAGCTGGCAAAGTTGTTTTTCTTAAACCCTATAAAAATGACAGATTTTAGAACTCACATCTATTTTACTCAAAAGTTTAGAAAGGCAACAAAAAATACATTCTGCTTAAAAAATGTTTTACTCGTTGGGACGTTGTCTTTTAAATGCCCTCTCCACATGCATGGGTGTCCACCTCCCACCCAAAGGTTTACCTTCAACCGGCCTGGGTTCTTGACTGTGAAGCCCTGCCTGGTGCAACCCATGCAGTAAATAAAAAAAATCCCAGTTGCTAATATCATAATATCATGTGCACATCTCTTTCTCCTTTCAGTTCTATAGCTGGTCTTTATTCATTGCAGCCCCCAGTAATCAAGAAAAGCATGGCTGCAGCCATAGGAATGAACTGAATGAGTGGCTCCTACTATAGAAATGAAAGGGACAAGTGTTAGACATGCGCAGACATGCGCAGTAGGAGCTGTATGTGTCCAGGTCTTTTTTCTGAAGTGATGTGCAGGGCTGGGCAGAGCCACATAATATAGAACTCAACAGTGTGGATGAAGATAATTTGGTAGGTCGTGCCACTCAGGGATTTAGAGGAACATTTAATGTGGATGTAAATCCATTCATGAAATTTGACCTCTATCTGTAGTGTTTACTTATCTCCCTACAAAGCCCCAAGTCCTGTGTTTTTCTGCTTCTTTGTTCTTCTGTTATCAGTATGATACCTTCTGAGAAGCTCTCTGACAACCGAGATAAAACTTGAAATTTGTGATGGAGATGGTGCGTAAAAATAGATTAGCAAACAGCTGGTGCAATTGGGGCACAGCTCTGCACATTTTTTTCCTCTGCCTATGTGGAGTGGTGGGTGTGCCTTTCATCTAATCAGCTGTCACACAGTGTATGCCAAGAATCCACATCAAGTGGTGGAAAAGGAAGAGAAAATTCTAACATGATGTGATTAACACGTCGTCAGGAAGCATGGAAGCTTGGACTACACCCCAGTTCCCCAGCGAGGAACTCTCATCATACATAGAGCTGCGCAGCTGAATCATTCAACTGGTTTAGTGACCAACTGCTGTATTTGACCTTTTCCAATCAATCAGGTCAACACCGTGCGGTAAGGAGCCATCCATTAGTGCACATTTGGGGGATCTTCTTGGTGGAGGTGGACACCTTTTACAATGAATTTTCAACAATTTGCATCTGAGAAAGACTAGCCTTGATTGGACTTTATCTAACACTCTTTGAATGGACTTGAGTTTATTTATTTATTCATTCATCTTTTTTTTTTTTTTGTACAACCTATTTCTATTTCACTATTTTCAGTATGTTGTTGCTCACTAAGTCTGCTTTTGTTGGTTCAGATGGACCATTTATTAGATTTCACTTTATTGTTTATTCTCTTATTATTCATTATTAGCGCCCCCTCCATATACCATTACTGTTCAGTTCAGACCTTTGATGAGGTATCTATCTTAGGGGAGCTGCTTATTCACTATAATTATATGTTGTTGTCACATTAATTTTTATTGGCGCGAGATACCACACCTTTTAGTATGAAGGCCATGCCCAAAAATGTTAAGTGGATGCAACTGATCTTTATTGTAGGAGGAGCATGAGATATGAACAGGGTGATTCACATGGAGATGCTCTAACTGATAACGTGCAGACATTCCTGACATGCTCCCGTTGCAGGATAAACCTTGGTTAAAGTTGTATTCCTGTTTTTTTGTTTTTTTTATCCCTTTAGCCAAACTGTGTATGCCCTAATGTTGTGTTTTTGTTATTATTATTTTTTTTTTGTATATACTTTATGCACTGCCCACTTTTGAGATATTAAATTATGTAGCGTGGTCATCCGGTCAGTCAAGTGACAGGACCCCCCGCCCCCCCTTTCCTCTGGAACTTTACTCAAGCCTGTAAATATGTTATATACTGTTATACAAGTTATGCATTGCGGGACTACAAATAGCAGGAGATATGGACTCCATTGACTCGTAGGAGAAATGGACTACAATTCCCGCAATGCTTTGCCCTCCAGGAGGATGTGACGTTCCGCTAGATCGGGGGAGGAGGTTACTTAAGGAGGAGGAGGTGGTCTGTTTCTCTCTCTCGGACCCGCCATCTCTCCTGTGCGGAGCTGTGGACAGAGATTGCTGGGGCCTAGATCTGCCGAGAGGTCAGCAGTCCCGACGGAAGCAAGACCCCAACCCCAAACAGTTTTCCCGGAGTTCGAAAAGGTTGCCCTGCTGACGACTGTAGCAGTGGATCATCCTTGTCCGGGATCCTGTGTGTGTGTTCTGGAGCAACATTCGAACGGCGGGTTCTTCTCTTCTACCCGAGAAGGAATCAGGCGGGTCGGCCTGTGGTGTGAGAGAGCACTTGCTCAACCTTTGACTACCTGGCTAGCACAGACACCCAGTTTCTATTTACCAGTTACGGAGATATGTTTGGCCCTGTAAAAAATTCAGAGGCCCAGTTAATCATCCAAATACTTCGTAGTAGTGGCTGACGGGCGATCTGGCCCATTACGTTCTACTACCATAGACATCCTGTTGGGGAGTTCCCTCTTGTTACCGTTACCAGTGGATTATAAATTCACGTGCACCAACCCGGCCGCTACAAGCACATTTACTAATCTAAAGGATTTGTCCGTTAGTCTATGCTGGCGAGCGTCCCCGATTCCTGAATTTAGGAGGGTGGTATCACTCTTAGGTATAGAATATCTGTTAAAATTACATTAATCACTGATTCTCGCAAGGGCCCTTGCGAATCAGTTTGAGTTACTGCTGAATGATTGTGTTTGCATTTAAACCCTATGCTTATTACTTCTAAGTGTCTTACAGTAAACTTACTCTTTAAAAAATCAATCATATTTACTGTGTGGAGTGTATTTTCTCACTCGGAGGAGTCATATCACCATGGCAGGTGATTCATTGTCACATTGCTATCGTATACTGTGTGTCGTCTATTGTGACCCCAGCCCAGTAGGGGTCACGATACCCTACTGCCAGACTTCTGATGTGTCAAGGGCGGGTTCGAGCTGATTAATTAAGGGGTGAGTTGAGCTAAGAGAGTAGATCCCAAACAAATATACCAGCGGCTCCTTCGGGGGTGAGCGCTACAATTATAAAATGAATAAGTGGATTCTGTGTACTAAGTTAGGACTCATATCCCAAAAGAGATTGTTACATTATACTGTCCATGTGCTTGTTCTAAGTTCCTTACTAATCTGTATGCAATTGTACTGTGTGTTCGCAGATTGCATGTATATTGTAAACTAGCAGATCTGCCAGACAGAGATCTGTGTGTATGGTTGCCTAGCAGACCAGTCAGCGGACAAACTGCTAGGTGGCGGAAAGCTACCATAAGCTGTGTGTCTGGTGTGTGGGCAGTGGGAAGTGAAATTAACACAAGGGTTCTAGCTGGTAGAGTAGCTTCCGGAATCCTATAAGTGTGTGCTAATTGCTAGACTGCTCCCCAACCCTTAGGTTGTACCAGATTGTATGTAATAATTTGTATCTGCTTGTGTGTGGTCAACCATCTAGACTGGAATGGAGAATTCATCAAGTGGTGGCCAGGGGTTATGCAGGCTGTGAAATCATAAAAACAGCCAGGCTTACTTGCTCAAAGTAAGCTCCCCCTTATTCCCTCCTACCCCAGTCAAGGACCTCCCCCAGTTAGCTAGCCACCGTGGGCAGGCATCCTTGACAATCGTAAAAATCCAAAGCGTTTTGGGGATTGGTACTATTGAGTGTTTACTGGAATGATAGAATTGGATCGATTCTGAGGGGTAATTAGCATGATCGATCCAGATACTGGTTAAGCAAAAAAATGTAGATTTTTATCCAGGCTGCACTATAAATATGTCTGCCTTTGTTCATCTCTATTACATTAAGACTAAAGAAAATAGTAGTTTACAAAAGACAGATAACATTGCTTATGGTTTCAGTTCAGCTCAAGGGAAATGAAAAGGACACTGCATTTTTGTCAAGATCAACAGATATTTCCTGTATTTGCTGTGTAGCACTACCCCCATAGGAGCTGCTGGTTAGTTTTGGGTCTGCACTCTGCCTGTCAACCCCAGAAATTTGGCTCGAACCCTCCAATAGACAGTTCCACTGACGCATGTCCTGCTGTGTCAGCTTAAACAACCAACTGAAGTAATGATTGTTGCTTTAAAGTTCAGGGTAATCTTTTGCTAGCTTTACTTGGTGCACTTTAGTAATTTGTAATCCAACAAGAGATATGAAGAAAGAACAAACACTTAAAGTATGTAGTGTGAGGGCAATAAAGGCGCTGATCCTCCCAAAGCACAATGCCTTTCCAGGGTGCAATGTGTCCCTACTTGTGGCACGGCAACTTCCAGAAAGTGTAAGTGAGACTATGGGAATCACCTCCCTGCAACTCAGTTATTTATATTGGTGGGCAGGTGCCCTCTCACCAAATAAGGCCTCGCTTCACCGGTATGCTTCGTCTGGACTTTCCTGGCTCTCTGTCTCTCCTCAGGTTCTGGTTCCTGGTCCTCAGCGCAGCCGCTCACGAGGTGCCGGTCAATAGGCAACTCAGGATGCTGTGTAGTATGGGTCGGTTCCTCTCCCAGGTCCGATCAGCAAAGCTGAGGTAAGGATCCCCTTGTCAGGCAATATGATCTCCGCAACTTTAGGCCCAGGCTTCTCCGGCCTAAAGTCACTCAATGAAGGCATCTTACCTGTTGAGAGATGGTGTCCCAAGAGGCCGGAACAAAGCCTTCCCTTGCTGTAATGGTCACCACCGTTTACGACAAGCTTATCTGACACACTGCGTCAATCTTGCATACACGATCCATTCCATTTCCATAATCAAGACGAAACTCTGCTCTGTACTTGCTTCCAAAGATATGAACACTTTATTGGTTTCTTCTCAGCTTTTTATACAGTACAAGATGTTACAGCCAATCACAGGACAATGCCATCTCCACCCCCCTATTCATACTGGGGCTAATTATCTAGCAGACATTTCGGCACCGATACTGACAGATCTGTCACATTCCAAACTACAATTACACAATGCCTTGACCTCAATCCACATTATCTAGACAGACGTACTGTCTCTGACACATGGGCATCAATACATTCCTAAACATAATTGACATGCTAATTCAGTACATCTGAATGGAGACTTTAACACATTGTTTTAAACACAATGAATCACACAATCAAAAGGTCTTTCAGGCCCCGATGCAATTAACACCTTTCCACAGAATGTGTCCACACATTGAAGAGCCAACCTCACTTAACATTTCAATAGCCGGAGCTAAGCATTGAATAAGCTTGTAATGTCCCTCTCCTGTGTAACAGATGTCAAGTAAGAACACCTTTGTACCGTAGACAATGTAATGTCTAGGAGTAGATGCAATTAATCCCTTTCAAAAGCATGTGTGCCCATTGAATAGCCAACAGCTTGTGATATCTCAAGACATCCTTCAAACATGAATTATTATTAATGTCCCATCTTCTGCAATACATGATATAATTTCTTTGTCACCCTATGGCCCTAGTGGACATAAGGTGACCCTAGACATAGGAGAATCTCAGTCTGTCACGGGTAATTCCGTTACATCTCTCCCCTTTCGGTAGGAGACGGACACAGGAGTGAACCCCAAACGGGTTGACTCCGAAGTCAGTCAGTAGTTCCAGTCCTCCAATGCTGGTATCTATACCGTACCCCAAATAAATGGCTCCAAACTGAGCATTACTCACCCTGCCAACCTCTGCCTCTCTCAGAGAACACGCCTGCCGCTGGGGGGAGGCCTGGACTGGCCCTTCTCCCTGGAGTCCTTTCAGCCGCTGGAGAGAAGGCAGGGTGGCTGGGCTCAGTCCATCATGCTGTTGGGGGTCTGGGCCAACTGCCCCCCCTTCCTGGGGTATACCAGTGGAGACTGAAGTCCCATCCACTGGTGCTAGGTGAAAACCCCCCGGTGTTTGCAAAGCAAAGCCGACATCCTCCTGTCCCAGTCCTGTACCATCTTCTGGGGTTGTGTCAGTGGAGACTGAAGTCCCATCCACTACCCCAGGAACCCCCTCTTCTGTTAGTGGAGAGCAGAGGTCCGTGACCCTCTGTTCTGTTGCCAGCTCTTCCGCTGGGTTGCTGTGAGTGGAGACCACAGTCCCATCCACTACCACAGGGTCCCCCTCTTCTGTTAGTGAGAAGCAGAGGCCTTGGCACTCTGCTCTGTTGCCAGTGATTCAGCTGGGGGTAAAAGCTTTACCACCTCAGCTTGTTGCTGGCGAGAGGGGCCAACCCCCCCGGCTCTCTGGAACTCCACACCATCCGCTTCAGCTTTAGGGATGGCAATCTCCATATTTTCCACTGCCGATTCATTAGCCAGGATTTCACAGTTGTCATCTGAACTTTCCTCATAGTCCCAGGCAACGAGAGCCCCACCCTGCTGCTGAGCAGAGTCCAGCAGCTGTCTGTAGGCGATTTCCAAATCCCATTCCTGAATGGCCAGAAATTCCAAATCTTCTTGTAACCAGTGGCCTTCCGAGATATTCAATTTTTCCTCTCTGTGCTCCATTATGTCCTCCAAGCGCCACTCCCGATCATCCCCAAAGTCGGGATCACTGGACATCCTCCAATACAACAATCCCAGGCCATCATAGTCATAACCTTCTGTGGGGCTGTCATCCGCTGACCACGGGCACTCTTGGGCTCCATACCACCGGAGGGCTCTGTAGCTCTCGTCTAGCTGCATCTCTGCCCGGATCAGCCTGCTTAACTCCACTATCCACTCCTGCTTCCCCCAACAATGGCATTCGTATGTCATACTGCAGCCAGTACCTTGCATAGATGGAGGGCAGGACCTTTCCTTGGTGTTGCTGCTCCAGAGCTAGCGCTTCCTTCCAGAGCTGGCACAGAATCGCATCCGACCATCCTAGCAGGACCTCCTCTGATACTGGTCCTCTATGCTGTATCCGCATTTCTTGTAACCTTCTTTGGAATTCCTCTTCCGTGGAGACTGGTGTCTGCACCTCTCCTCTCTCTTTAGTTGGTGCTGCTGTGGCTTCAGCTGCTGCAGCACTTCTTCAGCACTGTAGCAAGGTGGCATTCACAGCAACTATAATTCGGTCCCTGATCTCCGGTAGAGGGTTAGGATCAAAATGTGCCAGTCTTATGTTAACAACCCAATCAAAACTTGCTTCTTCGGGTGTCCTGTCTGTTACGGCGGGCCTTTTAGCTCTATCCATTTCGACCAGTTCTGCGATAATGTCCCTTTTCTTACGGTTGCTGGCCGGTCTGCCCCGGCTCTCTAGTAAGTCCATGAGGGAAGAGAGCTTCATCCGTTCATACACCGTCTCCATTGTCATGTGCCCTTGTAGCCGTCCTTCTGAGGATGGAATCATCCCACTGCTATGCCACCAAATGTAACGGTCACCACCGTTTACGACCTTCCATCCACCCACGACAAGCTTATCCGACACACTCCGACAATCCTGCATACACGATCTATTCCATTTCCCATAATAACCGAGACACAAGCTCTGGTACTCTCTGGTTTCAAAATGAATGAACACTTTATTGGTTTCTTCTCAGCTTTTTATACAGTACAATATGTTACAGCCAATCACAGGACAATGCCATCTCCACCCCCCTATTCACACTGGGGCTAAATATCTAGCAGACATTTCGGCACCGATACTGACAGATCTGTCACATTCCAAACTACAATTACACAATGCCTTGACCTCAATCCACATTATCTAGACAGACGTACTGTCTCTGACACCTGGGCATCAATACATTCCTAAACATAATTGACATGCTAATTCAGTACATCTGAATGGAGACTTTAACACATTGTTTTAAACACAATGAATCACACAATCAAAAGATCTTTCAGGCCCCTGATGCTATTAACACCTTTCCATAGAATGTGTCCACACATTGAAGAGCCAACCACACTTAACATTTCAATAGCCGGAGCTAAGCATTGAATAAGCTTGTAACGTCCCTCTCCTGTGTAACAGATGTCAAATAAGAACACCTTTGTACCATAGACAATGTAATGTCTAGGAGTTACTACCAAAGCCTGGAAAGGAGTTATCATTTTTTTTACTCAAAAGCACAAGGGTCCTGGAGAGTTTGATGTCGGGTATACCTATCCAGAGTCCAGTAACACTTTATCAAGAAGATCTTCCTGACTGGATCTCACTAGCTTTTGACACCAAACGACATGACTCTTGGTAAACCCGTGTTAGCTGACATAGAGCCTGCATGCTCTCAAGGGCAAGGGTGGGAGGGAAAGGGGGGAGGGGGAGGTAAACAGCCAACAAGACACATAAGAAGGACCAACAGCTTCTCCCGCCACGCCCCAGGGGACACTAATCTTTTTCTGTGCCACTTTGCACTTTATGTTTTATACCCTGCATGTAAAGAGCTTTGTATAATTGCTGGCTGTTTTGTAAAATGGTTTTAAACTTTCAATAAAAATGAATGAAAAGAAAATGTCTAGGAGTAGATGCAATTAACCCCTTTCAAATGCATGTCTGCCCATTCAATAGCCAACAGCTTGTGATATCTCAAGACATCCTTCAAACATGAATTATTATTAATGTCCCATCTTCTGCAATACATGATATAATTTCTTTGTCACCCTATGGCCCTAGTGGACATAAGGTGACCCTAGACATAGGAGAATCTCAGTCTGTCACGGGTCATTCCGTTACACTTGGTGAAAATATATATATATACACAAATTTGCATATAACACCGCGCTACCTAACTAAACATAAATTAGCTGCCAACACCAAACATAAATTAGCTGCCATTCCATTACACTTGCCATAAATAACTCCTCCCAGCAAGCTGTGCATGGCGCAATGCACTTTGGTAGCACAGTGGCGCTGTGGGCATTGTAGTCTATTTCTAATCCAGAGTAATAGAGTCTCTGTCTCTCTGTACTACAATGTCCATCATGCATTGGTCCCATATAGCTGAACCAAACAACTGCAGCAATAAAATAAATGGACACCAGAGGAAGCAGAGTTCATGTTAGGCACAAACTGTAGTCTATAAGCTACGTTCACAAAGTGACACCTTGCTACAGCTCAAAAGGTTCTTATTCCCTGTACAGACGATCGGTTCGTCGTTGTGTTTTACGTCACCGCGTTGGACACAATCAGATTTTTAACTGATGGTGTGTAGGCAAGCTTCATCGGATATCTGATTAAAAAATCCATCGGTCCGTTTTCACCGGATGAACCGATCATGTGTATGTGGTATTAGCCTGAAAAAGAAAACAAATTCAGTCACCACATCTAAGGATGTTTACGCTGCATTATATCAGATTGTTGTTTTTGGGTTTAGACATGCACCTTTGGTTGCCTGCTTTTGCAGTGAAATTTTATTTTGCTAATGTTACTTGCTCTGCATTGTCCTTTCTCTTCAGACAGGGCTCCATGTTATTTCTCTACTTCACAGCCAAATTTCAACATACAAAATTAATTGCTGGACTATCAATCTAAACAGAAAGCAGAATATGGGGAAATGTCAGGAAGTTTCTTTTTTAACTGAAATCTGTCAAGTTCATCTAAAGTGACAGGAAGACATATGTGAAGGCTAGATGTTTAAATGTATTCAACATTCTAATTGCCCTTCTAGATAAGTCCAGTATTTTGTAACCCTGAATTAACATTGACAGGCTGACAGGTGTTCTAAAAAGGGAAATAATGATCAGGTGGAAATGTGTTGTTGACAAAATTCAAACTTTCAGATATGAAAGACATGAGAAGCACATTTTCACAGTTCTCCAAGTACAATATTGATGGTATTATTAAAGCAGAACGAAACCCATCAATTTAACTGTGTCCCAAAACAGTGCCATGAATCATAACTGCAACAATTTCTTGTGTTCTCAACAGAACTGGCAAGCCATTAAATGGTTGGTGTCATAACTAATCACATGTGCTTCACAATTAGGGTTGCCACCTCATTCCTTTAAAACAAAACACATATGAATTACACAGGTTCTGTGGCTGATTATGATGGTAATTAAACTCACTCGGTGCCTAATCTTCATTAGCCTGAGCCTCAGAACCTGTGTAATTCATATGTATTCTGTTTTAAAGGGATGAGGTGGCAACCCTATTCACAATGGCACCTGCAGATCAAAAATAGGCTATGTTGGCAACTTCCTTGGCTATAAAAGATAGGAGAGGTTAGTTACTTTTTAAGTCAGTTGTTGCTTCTGATTTGCACGGAAGTTGCACCTTGCAAGGAAATTTTCCCCAGAAACTAGTAAATGCAGTGAAGCTCTGATGACTTTTATCATCCAACTCTGTGTACATGCAGCGCTACCCCCTCAGGAGCCGCTGGATAGATTTGTGATGGCGTGTTACCTGTATGAATGTCTAGGGGTATGATGATGATGATGATGATAACAATGAAGGAATGTCCAAACAGCCGGTGTCTTTCTGTGCTTTTATTGTTGCCCAACACGGCAGTGAACTTGGAGTAGATAGAGTAAAGATGTGTAAGAGGGAGAATTCACAGACTCTGGCCTAAGAACGACGGGAACAATCCTGCTTCCAAATGGGACTTTAACTTCGTCGCCACTCCAGCCGGAGTGGGTACAGCGTACCTGGACAGTCTCTCTCACAGAACTGGCAGCCAGAATTTCACTGAGAATCTTGAGAAGGAAAACAAGTCTCTGACACGGACTTGACTGAGAGTAGAAATAGAAATTAGACCTCTGCCACAGGCCCTTTGATTTAGAACACAATTCGTGAGGTAAATCCTTCTCAAGATTATTGATGCCTGAATCTCCCTCAGGTAGTTTTCTTCAAATAGTCACCGACTGACAGGTTGCCATAAGACAAACTCCCAGTGTCCAGTCACCTCGATCCCCGATGGTTCATCTGGGCTCTATTGGATTGCCGGCCTCCTGGCTTTCCTCAGACTGACTCCCCACCGAACAGCACAACTCGCTTAGGATCTTCTTTTCAGAGATGGGGGACCCAATAAGTCACTGGGTCCCATCACAGCTTCAGTTGCTCCGGGCCAACATGGTCCCGGAACTAAGAACAACGCATGGCACGTGCGCCCCGGCCTGGTAGGCCATATCGCAGAGGCCCGTGATGTGCGCACACCCTGAAGGTGGGTACCGCACCCGGATCTAACCACAAACTCCCCTGCTCAAAAATGGCGTCTCTAGAAGTACCCTCCCTCAGCATGCCCCGCGAGGGAAAAACCCTCTGATTGGCTGCTGGCAAGAAGGCTCTCTGACCTGGACTCCACTGCTGCCACCTACTGCCCCAGGGTGAAAAGGCACCTCAGGAACACAGAATGAACTGACAGCACAGCCCAGCTAGAACAGAAGCTGAATTTACACAAATCACATGGATGAGAGCTACATAACTCTCTCATCCCCCTCTAGATTTAAGATAGCACCTGGACTGAAAGTACACAGGCGCTACAAAACCAAAAATGCATTTTTTGCCCATGCACATGATTGAGTATTGTTTGCAAAGTGAAATTTTACAACATTCATTAACCTATTAACCTCTGGGGAAAGTGCATATTCAATGGGAAAAGTGTAAACTGCCTATTTGCCTTTAGTAAATAACTGCTATGTTTACTAATTAGAGAAATATGTCAAAATTAGCTCCCAACTATAAAACGTCCCTATTATTCCAGTAATGGCTTTAATTTAAAAAAAAAAAAAATTGTATTTATTTTTTAAACTGTACTGCAGTCTGTCTTTATACTACCTCACTGTAATCCTCTATATATCTGCATTCAGACTAGAACAGGAAACAAACAGCGCTGACTTTCTAACAAATAAAGATTGATGACTACAGATGACACCCCAGAGATGACTGCTTCAAAAAGCTGCTGTTCCTTCACTATCAAGTGACAGCAAGTAAGGTTAGGACTTGGCTATGGCTAACTGAAAAGAATAACACATTTTGTTGGCATGTAAAACAGTCCACACGTATGTATTGTAGCTGTGGATCTAGCTTTTTTTATTCTGCTTGAGGTGTGTAGTAAAGTATGTGATGATTCAATTTACTAGCACCCATAAAAATATGGAATATTAGGTTTGAGTGGGTGTCAGGAGCATGTAATGCTACTCCTCCTCATTCCAGCATCCTGGTTTTGGTTCTGGCATTCTCCTTGTCTGTCTGTCCCACCTGCAAGGTGATTGGTATGACCAGTCTCTGAGTGGAGACCAAACCTGATTTAAGTCTGCAGTCTCATGCTGGTGATATTGCCTTTTGTTACACGTGTCCCAAGCTCCCTGTTTGTCTGTCAGTCTCTGCTAGATTGTTGCATTCCCTTGTTAACGACGACCTCAGATTGGATATGGACTACTCTCTAAACTATGTCTTTTGACCAGGGATTGAATATGACTATTCTGATCCTTGCCTGCCTTGTACCCGGATTGTCATTAAACCACTCTGCCTGTCTGCCAACCACAAGTACCTATTTTCTTTGCTCAGTTTGCGTTTGCCCTGGCATGGTGGCCAGGCACTATAGAATTGTGTATAATTCCTGGGGGCAACCAAGTATTGGTAGACCTGCTTGCCTTATGGGAAAGAGGGCTAATATAGGTGAAGAACACAGTAGCCAGTTATAGTGTTTGACCACCTGTGTTGGGCCAAGCATGACAGTGGGTTGCTTTATTTGATGATCCTACCTTTACACATATTGAAATCTGAGAGAATATCTTTACAAAAAAAGTTGCAGCTCATTTGACTAAAAAGGATTTTTAAAGATTTGGGCCTCCGTCGGTCTACAGTCAAGAAGATACTTTACAAATTGTAAAATGTATTACTACTGCAAAACTAACTTTAAAGGGGTTGTAAACCCTTAAAGCGGTTGTATAGTCCATTTTTACACTTTTCCCTACAGGTATACCTGTAGATAAAAAAATCTCCTAAACCTTTACCGTTTAGGAGATATTCCCCTTGCAATGAGCCGCGGCACATGCGCACAGGGTATTCTCGGCTAAAGGCCCTGCAGACACCAGACCTTGCCAAAAAGAATGCGTGGGAGTGACGACATCGCGGCTCCAGCCACTCACATCGCTGGCGCCACGATACCTGGAAGACACGCCGAGTCAACTTGTCAGCTACCTCGGCATGGACCAGGTGAGTGACCGACGCCTCGTTCTTAGGTAAGTATTTAATAATGATCTAGAATGCAGTGCATACTAGCTCATTATGACGTTTGCCTTACAGGTGACTTAAAAATTTTTTTAGGGGACTATACAACCGGTTTTTAATCTTAATGCATTTTATGCATTAAAGCGGAGTTCCACACAAAAATTGTACTTTCGCTTATCTGGTTTCTCCCCCCCCCCCTTTCCGGTATCATATTTGGCACCTTTCAGGGGGGAAGGGGGAGCATATGCCTGTCTAATACAGATATTTGCTCGCACTTCTGGTGATAGATTGCCACAGATTCGCTTGAAATGTATGCCATGTCTGGCCCCTCCTCTGCCCCCCCCCTGCTGTCTTCTGGGAGACAAACAGGTCACAAAAGACAGCAGGGACCAGTGATGACACGTAGCACAAGGCTTCACTTACTGATTCCCTTACTGAAGATGCCGGTGCCTGCACCTGGGAGCCGAAGGACAGATCATTTTTGGGTGAGGACATCATGGCCGCCTTGGACAGGTAAGTGTCCTAATATTAAAAGTTAGCAGCTGCAGTATTTGTAGCTGCAGACTTTTATTTGGAAAAATGTATGAACCCGGTCTTTCCAGCGACAGGGACGAGCACACCTGCTCCAGCTGGTATCTTGGGTCCTGATTGTATAGATTGAGAGCAGTGCAGCCATTGGCTCTCCAACTGGGCACTCAAGCAGAGGTGGAGCCAGAAGGACCCCCGAAGAGAAGGATCAGGGCCACTCTGTGCATAACCAACTGCACAGAGTAGGTAAATATGAGATATTTGTTTTTTGTCTTTTAAAACTAACCTTTAGTCCTTGGCTCCCGCTGATGTCAATCGAAGCCAGTGATGAGTGAGCAGGGCTGAGTAAATAGACAAAGACAGCAAGGTTTAGGACTGAGCCCGCACGAGTGCCCCCAGAGAAAGTCGTCTACAGGAACACTCAGAGAGAGGAGCCAGGAGCAACACCAGGGGACCTGAGAAGGGGACGTTCGAAACAATTATATTGTGCAGAGCATGTAAATACAACATGTTTGTTATTTTTATTTTTTTCAAAGAAGTATTTACAATCACTTTAATATAGTCCCATTGAATACAGAAAAGCACAGATATCTGGTAGCACCTGCCAGTATTTTTTAACAAAATACTCCTACTGGTATGAAAAATGATGATGGCCACATTCCCCCTTTATTATATTTATTCAACTATCATACATACTGTAGGTGTCTCCACTGATAACCACATTTTCCAAACATGTTTCAGTGTAACTGGCTTGTTCAGGGATAAAGAAGGTAAAAAAAGCTGAGGAAATGAAATACCTGGAATGGGAAAGCGGTGTCTTCTAAGCGCCTGTCACAGGAGCACTGCTCATACCCCATTTAAAGCTGCTTCATGATCTGTTTATCTGTGAATGGCAGGAGGAGTGAGTTTGGAGCGGTGCTATGGAACTGGGTATATTTCTGCTATTCTCTCAATGGTATAGTTAAGAGACCATAACGGAAAAACAAAGAGAAAGTCATTTTTAGAGTTTACATACACTTTAAAAGATTACTCTCCAAGGTCCTCACTGGCTAGCATTGGTCAGTAACTAAAGGAGGAACCTGCATTAAAGTTAACTGTATGTCAAGGCAAAAAAAATTCTCTACTTTTGTATCGAATAGGAAAAGGTTAGAACCCTTGTCAGATTTTTACTCGTTTTCAGGACTTCACTGGAAAATATTTACCCTAACATCCTGTTCTGCTGACAATATTGTGACTAGACAGCAATTTAGTGAAAATCCTCAACAGGAATACAGACAGAAATACAAATCATGCCCCTGGTAATGGCTTTCTGAGCCGAAACGTGTCAGATTTTTTGCTTCATAGCACCCCATGCTTATATTTTCTCACTTATGTGATCACTTTTTATTTTGTTTGTCATTTTCTGTATGACTTATTTTCTATCTTAATAAAATTGGCAGTGGTTTTTATGACCTGCACCATTTGGTGCACTCTTTGGTTTGCTTTATTTTTGGAGTTTATACGAATTGGTCCATATCCAGCTCGCAGCAAAAGGTATGCTGGTTTATCGCTTCAGTCCTCGAGATCCATTCCATAGGAGTTGCAGAGACTGCATTGCTCACCTGGAAGATCTTGCCTCCCTGATTCAGGTCCTCTAAGACCACAAGCTCATCAGACCCACTGTTTTTATAAACCGATGAGTCCACAACACAGGGTAAGTGTATTTCATCCTCTCTTTGTGTGAAGTAACCTTGATTCCTTCAGGCAATCTGTCATTCAACATCCAGCGTTTCTATTTGGAAGAAGCTTTTCCATGTCACGTGGTTACTATATGTAGCGCCCCCTTACTTTCAGTACGGGCACTACGCTAAAGCTAGCGGGTGAATGGAAGAGTTATTTTGCTCCCATTCATAATTTGTTAAAATTGCAGGCTGCTGCTATTTCAGAACTGTCCTATAGGTCAGTCTGCGATCCAGGGGTGCGATCCCACCCCTGGACGACAGTTGGCGTTAGAGGGGTTCTGACGGAGCTGCGTTTCCCCAGCAGACAATTAGAGGGGTTTTCCCTCGCTGGGCATGCTGGGGAGGGGTATATCTGTGGCAGACGCCACGTGTTCTGGGTGGTGTTCTTCTTCTCTCTCTCTGCGCGGGGTCCACGTTCCAGGTGTGGCAACCACCTTCAGGGTGCGTGCATCCACGGACCCCGTCAGCATGGCCCACCTGGCCGGAGCTGCCTGCTCCTTGGAGATCCATCCAGATGTTGATAGGGGCCCCAGTGACTTACTGGGTCCCCAACCTTACTGAGAAGATCCCAGGCTGTATGCCATTTGGTGGGGGATCGGCTTGAGGAGAACCCGTAGGCAGGTTATCCAAAAGGGCTTGAACGAACCATCGGGGATCTGGTCACCGGGATTTGACAGGTACTTGACAGCTGTCAACCAGTGACCCTTTTAATTGCATTTACTGGGAGGATTTGCTCAATCCGAATTGCTCCCTTGAGTACTGAAGTACTAGGCCTGTGGCAGAGGCCCGAGCCAGGCCTGTAATAGAGGCCTGTCCCTCCCAGCGATTTAAAAGTAACACTTCGGCTGCCAGACTTATAACAAGGGTCTGTCCGGAGCCACTTCACCCACTCTGGCTAGAGTGGTGACAAATTGTATCTACTACTATTGAGAGCAGGACTGCTCTACTTCTTATCCAGGCATGATACCGCAAGTTCTCTATTGCTTCATCAACCTTTCCTATCTCCTGTTGATGTTGGCTGTGTTGGTCCTTGGAATAAAGCATTTGAAAACCTGTTTGGTGACTGGACATTCGCTCACTGCTACTACTCACTGCTACTACCCCTAGACACACTACAAGGTAACTTAATACGCTGATCCCAAAAAAACAACCAGCTGCTCCTTCAGGGGTGAGCGCTACATATATATATATATATATATATATATATATATATATATATATATATATATATATATATATATATATATATATATATATATATATATATGGACTTCCATATCACTGTATCTAGTTGTGATATTTTTACTTAGCATATATTGCATTGATGTTTCTTTATTAGTCACATCATGTTTGATTGGTTAATTTAGCACTGCACCATTTGTTCCTATTCTTGATATACTTTGTTGGAGTACGGGCAGCTTTTTATTGTTGTTTTCACACGTGGGTTTAGCGCAGTGTTTTCTTTATTTTCAGAAATACAAATTTGACAGGGGTTCTAGCCTTCCCCGACCCTACTAAAGAAAAGCATTTTTATTTTGGTCGGTGGTATTGTTGGAGAGTTTCCCTCACTTCCTGTCTAGTAAAAAAAAAATGTCAGCATGACAGGAAGTGGGGGAAATCTCTTTAACAAATACATAGATAGCAGTAAAAAATCTGACTCTTTCCAAAACTAAGGAAAAATGTGTTTGGACATATGCTTTAAATAAACTTTCGAGCAAAAGAATTGCAGGATCAGAAGATGTTTGAAAGAAAGCAACTTGTAAGAAAATTACTATACTAGGAGCTCTAAGGAAGGAGACCATAGAGGAAGGAGTAAAGAGGAGTTTTGTCTTGGCTGGGCCAGCATTTGGTGATTCAAACATTAGCAATCTAACCACCTCTTCAGTTGATCTACATTTCCTTCAAACAGCTTTTTCATTACCATAAATTATTATGTATAAGGAAAGAAGCAATTTTGATGCATGTGCAATTTGAAACAACAAATGGTAAAAATAGAGAAGCAATGGTGTCTTTTCTTTTTTTTTAACAAGTTTTATTGTGGATAAAATTACTTTCTAATTTTTTGTGTTGTAAAGAATTAGGTTAAAGTTATTACGAGTTCCCTAAAACAGGGTAATAGCCTCAAGAAACATACAGTAAAAAGAAAGACCTCATTGAACACACTAATTGCAAACTTTTCGTAACAGTACACTGGCCATATATTTTGAAATATAGCTTCTAATATATTGGAATACAGAATATAAACACAAGTGTCTAATGTGTTTTGAATGTTTTTGCTAAGTGTTTGCAATTTGTCTTGTATCAGATGTCAGTTCCTGAATACTGTTTGCATGATGGATGTCATCCTAATGAACATCATTCTGTAGACAGTGACAATAGCTGCTTTGATTAATACGCAGGGAGAGTTAACATGCAGCACAAGAATCCATAAATGCTCAAGGCTGATATATGAAAAGAAAGGATATAGAAAAAGTGTAAGTACCAACTAGTATCTTTCTTTTAGTTGTAACCGGCAAGGAGACATAGACAGCTGAAATGCATTTAACTGCTATAGAGTACACTCTTCCCTTCCCCATTTCTAATTCATTCGTATGTTTTGATTTCACATTGCTGGTTAAAAGCAATTTTCTTATTTTTTTTACATATATAAAGAAATAGCCTTTTTATATCCTATAAATTCACTCAAAGCATTCTTTGCCTTTGAGAAAATCTTCAGTGTAACTTTAAATGCAACATAAACACTGAACAGTTTTTATCAGTTTTCTTCTATTACAGAAAATCTTCATATGTTGCTTTATGCCTCAAAATACAGTGAATGCGGAAAGTATTCAGAGCGCTTCACTTTTTCCTTTGCCATGACACTCAAAATTGAGCTTAAATGCATCCATTTCCCACTGATCATCCCTGAGATATTTCTACTACTTGATTGGAGTCCACCTGTGGTAAATTCAGTTGATTGGACATGATTTGGAAAGGCACACACCTGTCTATATAAGGTCCCACAGTTAACAGTGCATGTCAGTACAAATCAAGCCATGAAGTCCAAGGAATTGTCTGTAGACCTCCGAGGCAGGATTGCATCGAAGCACAGAACTGGGGAAGGGTCTGAAACATTTCTGCAGCATTGAAGGTCCCAATGAGCATAGTGGCCTCCATTTTTCGTAAATTGAAGAAGTTTGGAACCACCAGGACTCTGATGCAATTGGGAAAAATGGGGCCTTAGTCAGGGAGGTGACCAATAACCCAATGATCACTCTGACAGAGCTCCAGCATTTCTCTGTGGAGGGAGGAGAACCTTCCAGAAGAACAACCATCTCTGCAGCACTCCACCAATCAGGCCTGTATAGTAGAGTGGCCAGACAGAAGCCACTCCTCAGTAAAAAGCACATGACAGCCCACCTGGAGTTTACCAAAAGGCACCTAAAGGACTCTCAGACCATGAGAAACAATATTCTCTGGTCTGATGAAACAAAGATTGAACTCTGGCCTGAATGGCAAGCATCATGTCTGGAGGAAACCAGGCACCGCTCATCACCTCGCCAATACCATTTCTACAGTGAAGCATGGTGGTGACAGCATCATGCTTTGGGGATGTTTTTCAGCGACAGAAACTGGGAGACTAGTCAGGATCGAGGGAAAGATGAATGCAGCAATTTACAGACATATCCTTGATGAAAACTTGCTCCAGAGCACTCTGGACGTAAGACTGTGGTGAAGATTTATCTTTCAACAGGGCAATGACCCTAAGCACACAAGCAAAGATAACAAAGTAGTGCCTATGGGACAACTCTGTGAATGTCCTTGAGCAACCCAGCCAGAGCCCAGACTTGAATCCGAATGAGGTTTTGGAGGAAAATAATGAATTTAATCCATTTTGGAATAAGGCTGCAACATAACAAAATGTGGAAAAAGTGAAGCGATGTAAATACTTCCGGATGCACTGTATGCGTTGTTTTGTTTCAAACACCGCTTAATGCATTGGTATACCTTCAGAAACCCAGTTTGTCTGAACAGTATGGTCACCTGCTGACTTGGCACCATCAGACAGCCTAATTCATTAAGACAAAAAAGTTTAATCAAACACAAATTACCTTCAGATAAGTGCAGTACAGAGGATGTTTTTTCCAGCTTTTCAAAGTGTAATGCCGCGTACACACGATCATTTTTTGTGATGAAAAAAAACGACGTTTTCTGTGAAGTAAAAAACGACGTTTTCTGTGAAGTAAAAAACAACGTTTTTGAAACGTCACTTTTCAAAGACGATGTTGCATACACACCATAGTTTTTTTCACAAAAAGCAAGGTTACGTTCACCACTCTTTTCCATTGAAGCTCGCTTCATAACTAGCTTCTGGGCATGCGCGGGTTGAAAAACGTTGTTTTAAACGACGTTTTTGCTACACACGGTGACTTTTTGTGAAACAAAAAACGACGTTTTGAAAAACGACACAAAAAATTCAAGCATGTTGGATTTTTTTTTGGGTCGTTTTTTTAAGACAAAAAACAACGTTTTGCCCACACACGATCAATTTAAATGACGTTTTAAAAAAAACAACGTTTTTTTTCATCGCAAAAAACGACCGTGGGTACACGGCATCAGAATACAATGACTTTACTAGGCCCTGCCTCTGCAATAAACTAACACTTACTGAGGGAGCATGGAAGAAGAATTCAAGGTCTAGCTAGGACTGTACTAACTAGCAGTAAACAAAAGAGGAGTGCAGAGGGAGGTAATCACACAAGTAGATTGGAATTAGAGATAGAGCACCATCACAGTTCAAAATATGAAATGGGCTAGTAACTACTAGACATGTGCATTTGTTTTCGTTAGAATGCATTTTCGTCCGAAAATCGGGTATTTTTGTTATCGTTTTAACGAACGAAAACGAAAGCGCAAGAAACGAAAACCGAAAGATCCGACATAAAAAATGCTTTATTTTCGTTTTCGTTCAGATCCGACGATTTTCGATGCTTTGTCGAATTTTTGTCGTTCAATTCGACAAAGCATCGAAAATCGTCGTTCTGAATACAGTGAATAGGTAGAAATTAAATGACGAAAATTTGACAAAGCATCAAAAATCTTCTAATTTTCGTCATTCAATTTCTACCTATTCACTGTATTCAGAACAACGATTTTCGATGCTTTGTCGAATTGAACAACGGAAATTCGACAAAGCATCGAAATTTGTCGTTTTCGGACGAAAACTTTCCCGACGAAAACGACATAAATCAAAACGATTTTCGGGAGTAACTAAAGAAATTTATTTTCCAAACGAAAACGAAAAAACGAAACAAAATATTCCAGTCTGCACATGTCTAGTAACTACACACATGGGCATGAAATCACACAAGTAAACAAGTTGTATTGACTCTAAATGATAACTAGATATCAAGCTGATACAGTTCAAAACAACAAAAATACATACACCGTAGGTGGGACAGTATATGAATATTGTTAGCTGAGTTTAATCCCAATAGCAATAATAACTTGCCACAATATTGTGGCAGTGTTAAATTATAAGTCTGTTAACTTGATGCACATTGTTACTGGCAAGTTGTACACTTGCAGAGCACTTGAAGTACAACGTTCTAGTTCGCACTTTCAGTCAAGGCACCCTTTATGATTCTTTATGATTCTTTATGATATGATTCTGGATAATCTCTAGACACCCAATTCTAAAATGTAAAAAACTAGATTAATAGTTTTACATAACACACTAACCTCCATACACACATAGGACATCCAACATTAGAGGTGATTTCTTTTTACAATGTAAATATACCTTTGCAGACTGGTACTGACTACTTTCTCCTCTCCCTAAGTTCTTTCCTTCATGCAGGTAACATGTCCCCAGTGCTAATGGAGAGGGACAGGGGAGAGGCAAAGTAGGATGCTGCTTTGCAGGCATTTGAAATGCTCCCTATCAACCAATGACATCTACGTTTGTTAGGATGCCAACAGCTGGCCAACATGTTGCCTAAGGTGGTAATGCTGCACAATAAGACTCCGTTTACACCATTGCAATTTCAGATGCAACTTGAGTTGCACAGAATCGCATGATAGTGGAAATCACATTGTTTTCAATGGTGTCCTTTCACCATAATGCAATTCAGCATGGTGTGATTTTGGAAAAAGTTCATGTACTACTTTGGTGTGATTCCAGCATGATTTTAGCCCATAGAATATGCAAACCACTTTAAAGCAGCATCCAAGTTGCATTTAAATTGGACATAATTAATTAATTAATTAATTATGGACATAATGACACTGAAAGCTGAATCAAAATCTGATCAGTTGTGTAAACCTAGCCTAAAGAGGATGGCTTGATCAAGCCGACAAATTGACTATTTTTAATTTTAGGCATTTTGCCATGGCACCCTGTTTGAGAATGGCTGCACTACACTATAGCACAAATATATATTTAATACATTTGACTTTATATTTATTTTGACAGTTAAGTAAAGCAGTGCTATATATAAAAACACAAAAAAAATACTGAGGCTGGTTTTTACACTGATGTGCTTCCGTTTACCCACATCGCGGGGGCAGATCAGTGTACCTGCAGTTTTCCTGCGGGTTAGCTGCACTTTGCCAAAAACTTCTATTATATCTTGCAGATGTGGCACACTTTCAGAAAGCGAACCAAACCCGCAGGTAATTACAGAAGTCTATGACCCGCATCCGCAAACTGCGATCAGTTTGAAAGCAGCCCAGTAACCACTGCAGAGCAGATATGCCAATATATACACAGATTTTAGTAAAAAAAACTTACCTTTAATAACAGTCTTCTATTCAGGTATTGCTGGCTGTTGCTGTCCCAGGCAGAGTGCATTTGGTATGACTCCGCCTGTGACAGGTGCTGACACTATACAGGAAGCATAGGCTTATGCGGCTCTGCTCTGCAGCCAATTGTTTCCTCTACTGCCCACTTCATTCCCAAGACTGATGCTCTGGAATACAGGGTCATAAACCCGAAGATCTGGGCTTGCCAAAAAGCCACCCCAGAGCAGGAGGTCACAGGTCACGTCTGAGGGCTCCGCGGGACACATGTGGCCCCCAGGCCACTGGTTGGGCACCCCTGGTCTACGCCCTGTGATAACCTTGTTCCAAGTACTCCTCCAGATCTGAGATATCAAGATATCCTACAAGATATAGGGTAAAAAAACTCCATAGTTTAGTAGTTTAAAAACATGGTATATTTATTTAACCACTTAAGGACTGCCTCCTGCACATATACGTCGACAGAATGGCACGGCTGGGCAGATCCACGTACAGGTACGTCCTGTACTAGTACCCAGCTGTGGGTCACGGGCGCGTGCCTGAGGTGCGCTTCTGTGACCGGGTCCGAAGCACCGGGACCGCGGGACTCGCGGATCTGATCACCGCTGGAGTGCGGTGATCAGTCCCCGGAGCTGAAGAACGGGGAGAGCCTATGTAAACACGGCTTCCTCGTGCTTCACTGTGGCGGCTGCATCGATCGTGTCATCCCTGTTATAGGGGGACACGTCAGACCTACAGCCACACCCCCTACAGTTGTAAACACAGATTAGGGAACATATAACCCCATTAGCGCCCCCATGTGGTTAACTCTTAAACTGCAACTGTCATTTCCACAATAAACAATGCAATTTAAATGCATTTTTTGCTGTGAAAATGACAATTGTCCCAAAAATGTGTCAAAATTGTCCGAAGTGTCCGCCATAATGTCGCAGTCACGAAAAAAATCGCTGATCGCCGCCATTGGTAGTAAAAAAAATAATAATAATAATAAAAATGTAACAAAACTATCCCCTGTTTTGTAAACGCTATACATTTTGCGCAAACCAACCAATAAATGCTTATTGCGATTTTTTTTTTTTGTTACCAAAAATATGTAGAAGAATACGTATTGGCCAAAACTGAGGAGAACATTTTTTTATATATATTTTTGGGGGATATATACCACCAAAGAAAGCTCTATTTGTAGAAAAAAGGGACGCCAATTTTGTTTGGGAGCCACATCGCACGACCGCGCAATTGTCAGTTAAAGCGACGCAGTGCTAATTTGCAAAAAGGGGCCTGGTCCTTTTAGTTGCATTTTGGTCCGGGGCTTAAGTGGTTAAAAGATGACATTTTAATATCGAAAATGGCAAAAGAGCCAGCAGCATGCAAATAGGTAGCAAAAACAGCAGCTTGCATAAAAACAGCGTGTCAAATTGAGAACTTCCGGTCTCGGGCATGGCCCGAAGTGATGCCACCCGGCTCCTCCCGATGCATTAAGTCACAACACATGTGACTTTTTCAAACCCTTGAAAAAGTCACGTGTTGTGACGTAAAGCTAAACCCCAGCTCAGTTATGTATTCATTTAAAAAAAATGAAATGTATTTTTATATGCAACTAGTGTTAGTAGTATAATTTTACTTGATATCAATCACTTGCACTCCCCTGTACAGCAGCACTTAGATTGACAGAGGCAGGTGCAGCACTAGAAGCCAATCCAATATGAACATGTGCTGACACAGTATGTGCTAACAGAATGATGAACTTAAATACAGAGGAAAGTGCTGCGCTATCTTGATCTAAGTATGTGATAACCACAATAAATATTGTATTTCCGTGTGAGCTTTCACCAATCCCTACAAATCATATAATTAAAAAAATATCCAATGCTTAAAGCGGTGTTCTGCCCAAATGCTGATTGCTGGTACATATTTCATATATAACAGAGGAAACTAGATAGTGTCATATTGTTTAACCATTTCAGTCCCATGAGAATTGGCTGCCCAATGACCGGGCCATTTCTGCATCGCTTTAAATTGCGCAGTCGTGCAATGTTGCACCCAAACAAAACTGACGTCCTTTTTTCTCACAAATAGAGCTTTCTTTTGGTGATATTTGATCATCTTTGCGGTTTTTATTTTTTGCGCTATAAACAAAAAAAAGAGTGTAAATTTTGAAAAAAAAGCAATATTTTTTACTTTTTGCTATAATAAATATCCCCCAAAAATATATAAAAAACACAATTTTTCCTTGTATTCTTCTACATATTTCTGGTAAAAAAAACGCAATATGCATATATTGATACGTTTGCACAGAAGTTATATTGTCTACAAAATTGGGGATCGTTTTATGGCATTTTTATTACAATTTTTTTTTTTTTTTTACTAGTAATGGCAGCGATCTGCGATTTTTATTCACAATAAGTATTGCGGCGGACACATCGGACCATTTTGACACGATTTAGTGGGTGCTACAGTGCATCACTCTATACAGATAAAGCAAAAACCATTGTGGCCGCTGAGCTGGTGAGCCCTTTCCACGCTGAGAACACTCTGTTGTCTCCTGCATCGTCCTATCCCCTCCCCAACGTGTAGCGGGAATTTGAAGCATCTTCCTCAGGGGGAATTGTTGTTCTTTCTTCACTGTCAAGTCTTGGGATGTGGGCAGAAACGCAACCAGGGGTATATGGCTTAACTCCAATAGAGAAAAGCTAGGTCACCAACTTCCCTCTGCAGTCTAACAATTTGTATACATATTAGGACTTGATAGGCAATCCAAGTCCTAAGGCAGGTAAAAGCTTCCATATATACAGTATCTTGCAAAAGTAAGCACACCCCTCACATTTTTGTAAATATTTTATTATATATTTTCATGTGACAAGACTGAAGAAATGACACTTTGCTACCATTTTGTGTACCAATGAGTGTACAGCTTGTATAACAGTGTCAACTCAACACACAGCCATTATTGTCTAAACCGCTGACAACAAAAGTGAGTACACCTCTAAGGAAAATGTAAAAATTGGGCCCAAAGAGCCAATATTTTGTGCGGCCACAATTATTTTCCAGCACTGCCTTGACCCTCTTGGGCATGGAGTTCACCAGAGCTTCACAGATTGCCAC
This sequence comes from Rana kukunoris, assembly GCA_029574335.1. Taxonomy (NCBI): domain Eukaryota; kingdom Metazoa; phylum Chordata; class Amphibia; order Anura; family Ranidae; genus Rana; species Rana kukunoris. The sequence continues at coordinate 145,488,581 of CM056052.1, read as the reverse complement.
TGGAGTCCTCTTCCACTCCTTCTTGATGACATCCCAGAGCTGGTGGATGTTAGAGACCTTGCGCTCCTCCACCTTCCATTTGAGGATGCCCCACAGATGCTAAATAGGGTTTAGGTCTGGAGACATGCTTGGCCAGTCCATCACCTTTACCCTTTACAGATTCTTTATTAAGGCAGTAGTCATCTTGGAGGTGTGTTTCTGGTTGTTATCATGATGGAATACTGCCCTGCGGCCCAGTCACTGAAAAGAGGGGATCATGCTCTGCTTCAGTATGTCACAGTACATGTTGGCATTCATGGTTCCCCTTAAAGAGGATGTAAACCCAAAAAAAAAATTTTTTTTTTTTTTTATATCACAATGTAGAGTATAATATTTCCTATAATTTGTGCCCAGTCTTGCCACACAGAGTTAATCCAGCGCTGAGTAATCCTCTTTTATGTTCAGTGAAAACGAACAGCCTTCCAGATAAAACCCTGCCTAAATCAAAAAGTCCGGAATCTCTCTTCTTGCTTTGAGTGAGAGGTTATTTACAAATATAGCTAGGACATGTTTATCATATCTTATGTTTTGTTTATCATAACATGAGGTGATATAACATCATAACACATCCTAGTAATATACAATGAACTTTGGATCACCTCTTGTTATGATAAACATGTCCACGCTATATTTGTAAATAACCTGTTACTGAAAGAAAAAACAGAGAAACGGACTTAACCTATTTTGGCAGGTTTTTATCTGAAGTCCGGTTAATTTGCACTGGAATTTAAAAGAGGATTACTCAGCGCTGGATTAACTCTGTGTGGCAAGACTGGGCACAGATGATAGGAAATCTTATACTCTACATTGTGACATCAAAAAAAAAAATCATTTTTTTTTGGGGTTTACATCCACTTTAACCACTTGACCACTGGGCACTTAAACACCCTTCCTAACCAGACCAATTTTCAGCTTTCGGTGCTCTCACAGTTTGAATGACAATTACTCAGTCATACAACATTCTACCCATTTGAAATTTTTGTCCTTTTTTTCACACAAATAGAGCTTTCTTTTGGTGGTATTTGATCACCTCTGGGTTTTTTATTTTTTGCGCTATAAAAGAAAAACGACTGAAAATTCTGTAAAAAAAAATAAAAAAATCTTGTTTCTGTCATATTAGTGGGTTATTTCTCACACACAGCATATGCATACCACAAATTACACCCCAAAACACATTCTGCTATTCCTCCCGAGTATGGCGATACCCCATGTGTGGGACTTTTACACAGCGTGGCCACATACAGAGGCCCAACATGCAGGGAGCGCCATCAGGCGTTCTGGAGCACCCAGACCAATTCTGACATTTCTCTCCTACATGGAAAAATCATCATTTATTTGCTAGAAAATTACATAGAACCCCAAAACATTATATATGCTTTTTTAGCAAAGACCCTAGAGAATACAATGGCGGCCGTTACAACTTTTTATCTCGCACGGTATTTTCGCAGAAATGTATTGAACGCGTGTTTTTTAAAAAACTGTTTTGTGCTTAAAACAAAACAGTAAAGTTAGCCCAATTTTTTTTCATAATGTGAAAGATGAAGTTACGCCGAGTAAATAGATACCCAACATGTCACCCTTCAAAATTGCGCACGCTCATGGAATGGCGCCAAACTTTGCTACCTAAAAATCCCCATAGGCGGTATTGCAGAGTATTGGGGTATTGCAAAGTATCATGCAGGGTATTGGGGTATTGCCGAGTACTGGGGTATTGCCGAGTACAGCCATGAATAAGCACTGATCCAGTGCGAAACGCGTCGGCTGTTCCTTGTTTCTACTGCTGTGACCCTATTTTTGTACATGCTGTCTATTGAATAAAAGACCACCCATCAGGTTTTGGAGTGCGGCTATCCATTTTTCTTTGTCTTCATTTTGCTTAGTGCACCGCCAGCACCCTCGGTATCCTGCACCACCTGTAACCATTTAGTGATCCCACCTGGAGCGGTGACTCCTTTCTCTCTGGGGTATTGCCGAGTACTGGGGTATTGCCGAGTATTGGGGTATTGCCGAGTATTGGGGTATTGCCGATTATTGGGGTATCGCCGAGTATTGGGGTATCGTTGAGTACTGGAGTACTGGGGTATTGCCGAGTACTGGGGTATCGTTGAGTACTGGAGTACTGGGGTATTGCCGAGTACTGGGGTATGGTTGAGTACTGGAGTATTGGGGTATTGCCGAGTATTGGGGTATTGCCGAGTACTGGGGTATGGTTGAGTACTGGAGTATTGGGGTATTGCCGAGTATTGGGGTATTGCCGAGTATTGGGGTATTGCCGAGTACTGGGGTATTGTTGAGTACTGGGGTATTGTTGAGTACTGGGGTATTGTTGAGTACTGGGGTATCCTTGAGTACTGGAGTATTGGGGTATTGCCGAGTATTGGGGTATTGCCGAGTATTGGGGTATTGCCGAGTATTGGGGTATTGCCGAGTACTGGGGTATTGTTGAGTACTGGGGTATTGCCGAGTACTGGGGTATTGCCGAGTATTGGGGTATTGCCGAGTATTGGGGTATTGCCGAGTATTGGGGTATCGTTGAGTACTGGAGTACTGGGGTATTGTTGAGTACTGGGGTATTGTTGAGTACTGGGGTATTGTTGAGTACTGGGGTATTGCCGAGTATTGGGGTATTGCCGAGTATTGGGGTATTGCCGAGTACTGGGGTATTGTTGAGTACTGGGGTATTGCCGAGTACTGGGGTATTGCCGAGTATTGGGGTATTGCCGAGTATTGGGGTATTGCCGAGTATTGGGGTATCGTTGAGTACTGGAGTACTGGGGTATTGTTGAGTACTGGGGTATTGTTGAGTACTGGGGTATTGTTGGGTACTGGGGGATTGCTGAGTATTGTTGGGTACTGGGGATTGCAGGGTACTGGGGATTGCAGGGTACTGGGGGGATGGCAGAGCTGGGATGTTTTGAGGGATGGCTGGATCTGTGACTGCATTTGTCACAGATCCAGCCACAGCTCAGCTGCTGACACCCCGCTCCCCCCCCTCTCCTCGCACACTGTACAGAGCGGAGAGGGAGGAACCGGCGTCATCAAATGACGCCGGTTTGTTTACAAGTGATCGCGCCGTCATTTGACGGCGCGATCACGTGGTAAACGGCCGCGATCAGCGGCAATTTACCGTGATCCGTGATGCGCCGGGTCTTCTAGACCCGGCGAGCACGGACACTTTCGTGAGCGCGTCCCAGGGGATGCGCAATCGCGAAAGTGAAGGAGGGACGTCGTCCCGAGGTAACCCCGCCGCGCCGTAGCAGTAAAATGCTTATGGCGCGGTGGGAAAGTGGTTAATGGACTCCCCAGTTCCGGCAGCACTCATGCAGCACCAGACCATGGCACTTCCACCACCATGCTAGACTGTAGGCAAGACACACTTGTCTTTGTACTCCTCACCTGGTTGTCATCACACATGCTTGATACCATCTAAACCAAATATTTTTATCTTGGTCTCATTAGACCACAGGATATGGTTCCAGTAATTTATGTCCTTAGTCTGCTTATCTTCTGCAAATTATTTGTGGGCTTTCTTGTGCATCATCTTTATAATAGGCTTCCTTCTGGGACCACAGTCATGCAGACCAATTTAATGCAGTGTGCTGCGTATGGTCTGAGCACTGACAGGCTGACCCCCCTTCCCTTCAACCTCTGCAGTAATGCTGGCAGCACTCATAATTCTATTTCCCAAAGACAACCTCTGGATATGACGCTGAGCATGTGCACTCAACTTCTTTGGTCGACCATGGAGAGGACTGTTCTGAGTGAAACCTGTTCTGTTTAACCGCTGTATGGTCTTGGCCACCATGCTGCAGCTCAGTTTCAATCTTCTTATAGCCTAGGCCATCTTTATGTAGAGCAACAATTCTTTTTTTCAGATCCTCAGAGAGTTCTTTGCCATGAGGTTCCATGTTGAACATTCAGTGACCAGTATAAAAGAGTGAGAGCGATAACACCAAATTTATTACACTTGCTCCCCATTCACACCTGAGACCTTGTAACACTAACAAATCACATGACATCAGGGAGGGAAAATTTATTATTGGGCCCAATTTGGCCATTTTCACTTAGGGGTTTACTCCCTTTTGTTGCCAGCGGTTTAGACATTAATGACTGTGTGTTGAGTTATTTTGAGGGGACAGCAAATTTACACCGATATACAAGCTGTGCACTCACTACTTTACATTGAAGTAAGGTGTCACTTCTTCAGTGTTGTCACATGAAAAGATATAATAAAATATTTACAAAAATGTGAGGGGAGCACTCACTTTTATGAGGTACTGTATAATATATATATATATATATATAAAATTTCATTTATGTTTTTAGCCATGTGCTTGGAGCCTAGCTTTACGTAACATGTCATTGCTTTATACACATTTTTATCAGCTGAACACATTTGAAAAGAAAGAAACTCTACTGTTCTAAATAGAATATATTTAAATAAAAATAAATCCCATGAGTCTCATAAATATTTATGTAGTGCAGGTAAGCTGTGAACCTCTGTACATCTATGAAATAAATATTCATTAACATAATTTTCACTGCTAAGTTGTTTCTAAAAATGTTTGACTAGATCCTGCTAAATCGTCTAAAATTAGAAAAAAAAAATCTTGTTTTGTTTAATTAAGATGTTACTGTGCATGTGTGTAAACACAAATCGTAGTATTACAAACAGTAATATTTAGAACAATAAAGCAGCATTTCTGAACCAAAAAAAAGTAGCAATAGGCAAATTGTCAAGATAACCCAAATAGTAAAGTGTGGATCTATTCATTATGTTGCACTATAGCCTATGCTAACAGCCACAGGAAAACAGCACTTAAGCACAGTTTCAATGTGTATACATATATATATATATATATATATATATATATATATATAGATAGATATATAGATATATATATATTTATTGTGAGGGATTTGCTCGGTAGCGGGTGTGTGTGACCCCCTGGATGGGTTCACTACACGCTGAACTATACAGAAAGGCAGTTGAGGATGGTTGAAAACAAAGGATATGGTTTATTCTTCCATATTGCTGGATACAAGTGCAAGCATCAAAACAGCATAAACAAAACAAAACATAAAATAAACCCTGGCCACTTGGGGGATCTACCTTCACAACACATGACCCTGCCTATGGAGTCTGGCACAGCCTACTGCTGAGCAGACACTGCTGGTCATACAGCAGAAAACAAAAAGTCTCTTTGATGTTTATCACACAGAAATACTGATACGACCTCACCTTCAGAAGTCTTTCTCAGCCCACTGCTCTCCGTAAAGCGGATGTCCGCTCAAAAAAATATATTAAAAGCCAGCAGCTACAAATACTGCAGCTGTTGACTTTTATTATTAGGACACTTACCTGTCCTGGAGTCCAGCGACGTCCGCAGCCCCCGCCATCCACGGTGAGGGAACCAGGAAGTGAAGCGCTCCGGCTTCACTGCCCGGTTCCCTACGGCGCATGCGTGAGTCGCGCTGCGCCCGCCGATTGGCTCCCGCTGTGTGCTGGGAGCCGAGTGTCCCAGCACACAACAGGGGGGCGACGGGAGGTGTTGGTGGCAATTGGTGGCACAGCAGTGGGATGATTCCATCACCAGAAGGACGGCTACAAGAGTACAGGACAATGGAGACACAGTATGAACGGCTGAAGCTCTCTACCCTCAAGGACTTACTGGAGAGCCGGGGCAGACCGGCCAGCAACCGTATGAAAAGGGACATTATCGCAGAACTTGTCGAAATGGATAGAGCTGAGAGGCCCGGTGTAACAGACAGGACCCCCGAGGAAGAGTTTTTTGATCGGGCTGTTAGACGTGGACTGGCACAGTATGGTCCTAATCCTCCACCGGAGATCATAGACGGGTTATAGCGGCTGTGGATGCCACCTTGCTACAGCAAAGAGGTGCTGCAGAAGCAGAAGTCACAGCAGCACCAACTGAAGAGAAGGGAGAGGTACAGATACCAGTCTCCTTGGAAGAGGAATTCCAAAAAAGGTTACAAGAGATGCGGATACAGCACAGAGGACCAGTATCAGAGGAAGCCCTGCTGGCATGGTCGGATGTGATTTGTTGCCAACTCTGGAAGGAAGCACTAGCTCTGGAGCAGCAACACCAAGGAAAGGTCCTGCCCTCCATCTATGTAAGGTACTGGCCGCAGTATGACGTACGAATGCTGTTGTTGGGGGAACAACCGAAGCAGGAGTGGACGGCTGAGTTAAGCAGGCTGATCCGGGCAGAGATGCAGCTGGACGAGAGCTACAGAGCCCTCAGGTGGTATGTAGCCCAAGAGTGCCCGTGGTTAGCGGATGACAGCCCCACAGAAGGCTATGACTATGATGGCCTGGGATTGTTGTATTGAAGGATGTCCAGTGATCCTGACTTTGGGGATGATCGGGAGTGGCGCTTGGAGGACATAATGGAGCACAGAGAGAAAAAATTGAATATCTCGGGAGGCCACTGGTTATAGGAAGATTTGGAATTTCTGGCCATTCAGGAATGGGAGCTGGAGGTCGCCTACAGACAGCTGCTGGACTCTGCTCAGCAGCAGGGTGGGGCTCCCGTTGCCTGGGACTATGAGGAAAGTTCAGATGACAACTGTGAATCCTGTCTGATGAATCGGCAGTGGAAAATATGGAGATTGCCATCCCTAAAGCCAAAGCGGATGGTGTGGAGTTCCAGAGAGCCGGGGCGGTTGGCCCCTCTCTCCAGCAACAAGCTGAGGTGGTAAAGCTTTTACCCCCAGCTGAATCACTGACAACAGAGCAGAGTGCCACAAGTCCCTGCCCTCAAATAGCAGGAGGGGGAGTTCCTGTGATAGTGGATGGGACTGTGGTCTCCACTCGCAGCAACCCAGCGGAAGAGCTGGCAACAGAACAGAGGGTCACGGACCTCTGCTCTCCACTAACAGAAGAGGGGGTCCCTGTGGTAGTGGATGTGACTGTGGTCTCCACTCATAGCAACCCAGCAGAAGAGCTGGCAACAGAGCAGAGTGCCCCGGGCCTTTGCTCTCCACTAACGGAAGAGGGGGTTCCTGGGGTAGTGGATGGGACTTCAGTCTCCACTGACATAACCCCAGAAAATGGTACAGGACTGGGACAGGAGGATGTAGGCTTTGCTTTGCAAGCACCGGGGGATTTTCACCTAACACCAGTGGGTGGGACTTCAGTCTCCACTTGTATACCCCAGGAAAGGGATGGACTGAGCCCAGCCACCCTGTCTTCTCTCCAGCGGCTGAAAGGGCTCCAGGGAGAAGGGCCAGTCCAGGCCTCTCCCCAGCGGCAGGCATGTTCTCTGAGAGAGGCAGAGGTTGTCGGGGTGAGTAATGCTCAGTTTGGAAACATTATGGTATGGTATGGATACCAGCATTGGAGGACTGAAACTACTGACTGACTTCAGAGACTTCGGAGTCAACCCGTTTGGGGTTCCCTCCTGTGTCCGTCTCCCACCGAAAGGGGAGAGATGTAACGGAATGACCTGTGACAACCAGAGACTTTGGAAGGATGAGAGATACTCCTGTGCCAGCGGCACTAATAACTCATGGGTCTAAGTCCACCCTGTGCCCTTTTGGGCGTAGGGTGGGTAATAAAATCATACTTCATGTATTACATGAGATGGGACATTATTGATACTTCATATTGCAGGATGTCTTGAGATATTACAAGTGTTGGTTAAGGTTAACCTGACCAGGTCAACAAGACAGCGACTCATTCCTCTGTGTTTACACTTAAAAGATTGGGTATTCAAGATCACACGTCTCTCTTCAGATTAATTGAATTAGCATGTCAATTATGTTCAATTATGTTTAGCAAAGGAATGTATTGCTGCTCAGGTGTGGGTCCCTTTCCTTTGGAGACAATCCGTCTGTCTGGAGATGTGGGTTGAAGGGAAAATCATTGTGTGATTGTTTGAATTCTATTGATAAAGGAATGTGATGTGTATCGGTGCCGAAATGTCTGCATAGTAATTAGCCATAGTGTGTGATGAGGGGGGTGGAGATTGCATGGTCCTGTGATTAACTTTATTATGCTGTACTGGATATATAAGCAAGCTAAGAAACCAATAAAGTATTCATTCATTTTGGAACAAGTACAGAGCCGAGTCTTGTCTTGATTATGGGAAATGGAATGGATCATGTCTGCTGGATTGTGAAGTGTCAGATAAGCTTGTTGTGGGTGGATGGAAGGTTGTAAACGGTGGTGATCGTTATATATATATATATATATATATATATATATATATATATATATATTAGGGCTGTTACTGATCAAAATTTTTGTGTTCGATTAATCGTTTTGTTTTTTAATCGATTAATCGACTTATTTCGATTAATTATAACGCACAGATCCAACTACTTAGCTGATCTCCTTGCAGGCCGATTCCCAGTGCAGCTCCCAACCACTGGAAAAATGGATAGCAGGATACAAAAAACACACAAAGGCAGCGCTTGATGGGAATAGCATTACATTTTTTTATAGTCCTTCAAGTAGGTAACAAAATAAATATTGCACTGGAGATAAAATCGATGTAGCTACATAAACTGTAAAAATGGTGTGAGTAATACCAAACAGTACCAAAAGCAGTCATAAAAACATGCAGCCAAGTATGATACTGGACAAAAATGTGTACAACGATACCACTGTTGAATCCAGATGAGGAGGTTAACCACTTAAGACCCGGACCAAAATGCAGGTAAAGGACCTTGCCCCTTTTTGCGATTCAACACTGCATCGTTTTAACTGACAATTGCGCAGTCGTGCGACGTGGCTCCCAAACAAAATTGGCGTTTCTTTTTTTCCCCACAAATAGAGCTTTCTTTTGGTGGTATTTGATCACCTCTGCGGTTTTTATTTTTTTGCGCTATAAACAAAAATAAAGCGACACTTTTTTAAAAAATGCAATATTTTTTCGTTTTTGCTATAATAAATATCCCCCAAAAATATATAAAAAAAACATTTTTTTTCCTCAGTTTAGGCCAATACGTATTCTTCTACCTATTTTTGGTAAAAAAAAATCGCAATAAGCGTTTATCGGTTAGTTTTTCGCAAAATTTATAGCGTTTACAAAATAAGGGATAGTTTTATTGCATTTTTATTTGTTATTTTTTTTTTTACTACTAATAGCGGCGATCAGCGATTTTTTAGTGACTGCAACATTATGGCGGACACTTCGGACAATTTTGACACATTTTTGGGACAATTGTCATTTTCACAGCAAAAAATGCATTCAAATTGCATTGTTTACTGTGAAAATGACAGTTGCAGTTTGGGAGTTAACCACAAGGGGGCGCTGTGACTTTGAGTGTTCCCTGTGTGTGTTTACAACTGTAGGGGGGTGTGGCTGTAGGTGTGACATCATCGATCGCGTCCCCCTATAACAGGGATGACGCGATCGATGCTGCGGCCACAGTGAAGCATGGGGAAGCCGTGTTTACACACGGCTCTCCCTGTTCTTCAGCTCCAGGGACGGATCGCCGCACTGCAGCGGCGATCGGGTCGGCGAGTCCCACGGTCCCGGTCCTGGAGCTTCGGACCGGCTCACAGGAGCACGCCGTGGGCGCGCGCCCGTGACCCACGGCTGGGTACTAAAACCAACGTATATATACGTTGATGTGCCCAGCCGTGCCATTCTGCCGACGTATATGTGCAGGAGGCGGTCCTTAAGTGGTTAACATCAGGCCGTCGGCATCAGTCCCATTAAGGGAACTATAACAACTAGTGTTGCTCACGAATATTCGCATTGCGAATATTCGTTACGAATATTGCATATTCGAGTATTCACGAATAACTCGAATATCGCGGTGAATATTCGCTATTGCGAATATTCGTATTTTTTCAAACTTATTTTTAAAACAGATCACATCCTAGTGATCTGATCTCCATCGACGTCTAAAAGCATTGATGGTATGATTAGAGACCCTGGGCCGAGTAGCTGAGGCGATCCTTTTATGTTGCTGAATATTCGCAATGCGAATATTCGTATTACGAATATTCGCGAATACGTTCTCTGCCCTTCTGTGTTTTGTGTATAAAAAAAAAAAAAAAATTAGCTTTAGTTTTAGTCATATAAGTTTGTGTAAGTAGAGTTAGTGTTTAGTGCCTATTAGTTTAGTAATCCAGGAAATGATCTCCGTTTTCGCGTGTTGACGAGAATTTCGCAATCAATTTCGCTTTCGCATTAGCGAAATTTTGCTATTTTTTTTTATATAAAATATCGCGAATATTCGTTAATATCGAATATTCGTGATATTTTATCAAAAAAAAAAAAATAGCGAAATTTCGCAATCAATTTCGCTTTCGCATTAGCGACATTTCGCATTAGCGAAATTTCGATATATTTTTTTTTTTTTTGATAAAATATCACGAATATTCGATATTAACGAATATTCGCGAATGCGTTCCCTGCCCTTCTGTGTTTTGTGTATAAAAAAAAAAAAAATTAGCTTTAGTTTTAGTCATATAAGTTTGTGTAAGTAGAGTTAGTGTTTAGTGCCTATTAGTTTAGTAATCCAGAAAATTATCTCCGTTTTCGCGTGTTGACGAGAATTTCGCAATCAATTTCGCATTCGCACTAGCGAAATTTCGCATTAGCGAAATTTTGCAATTATTTTTTTGGATAAAATATCACAAATATTCGATATTAACGAATATTCGCGAATATTCTTCTATATATTCGCGAATATTCTTCTATATATTCGCGAAATATCGTGAAATCGAATATGGCGTATTCCGCTCATCACTAATAACAACTCCCATTGGATGGTTGTAGAATCCCAGGTTGATAGAGGGAAGTGAAAGAGGGAAGTGTAACAGCCCTTGCGTGTGGCAGATAGTAAGGTCCCGCCGGCATGCAGATATGAGGGCACAGCAAAGGAGCCCTTCAGATGGACACAGCAAGCCCCGGCGGTGTCCGTGACGTTACCAGATCTCCGACGGAACTCCCTGAAGGCCCAGAAGCCGGCGGCGAGGTGAGTACCAGACAAAAGAATTTTAATTGATCAAAAAGATTTTGATCGATCAAAAAAATTAAAGATTAATCGATTAATTAAAAGTTAATTTGCACAGCCCTAATATATATATATATATATATATATATATATATATATATATATATATATATATATTAGGGCTGTTACTGATCAAAATTTTTGTGTTCGATTAATCGTTTTTTATTTTAATCGATTAATCGACTAATTTCGATTAATTATAAAGCACATACAGATCCAACAATTTTTAGCTGATCTCCTTGCAGGCCGATTCCCAGTGCAGCTCCAACCACTGGAAAAATGGATAGCAGGATACAAAAAACACACAAAGACAGCGCTCTATGGGAATAGCATTACAACTTTTATAGTCTTCAAGTAGGTAACAAAATAAATATTGCACTGGAGATAAAATCGATGTAGCTACATAAACTGTAAAAATTATGCGAGTAATACCAAACGGTAGCAAAAGCAGTCATAAAAACATGTAGCTAAGTATGATACTGGTATAAAAATGTGTACAATGATACCACTGCTGAATTCAGATGAGGAGAGGTTAACATCAGTCCGTCGGCATGTAGATGTCCCATGAAGGGAACTATCAACTCCCAGTGGATGGCTGTAGAATCCCAGGTTGATAGAGGGAAGTCATAGAGGGAAGTGTAACAGCCCTTGTTTGGCAGATAGTAAGGTCCCGCCGGCATGCAGATATAAAGGCAAAGCAAAGGAGCCCTTCAGATGGACACGGCAAGCCCCACCGGTGTTCGTGATGTTACCAGATCTCCGACGGAACTCCCTGAAGGCCCAGAAGCTGGCAGAGAGGTGAGTACCAATCAAAAGAATTTTAATCAATCAAAAAGATTTTGATCGATCAAAAAAATTAAAGATTAATCGATTAATTAAAAGTTAATTTGCACAGCCCTAATATATATATATATATATATTGTATCTTATTTTTTGCCTCTTATGGACACTTTTGGATTATTTTGATTGCAGCATCGGAAAAGATGAGGCTGTAAGGGCTCTTTCACACAGAGCGGTCCGTTTTTCGATCCGCTCCGTGTGTCCGTCGGCTCAGCGGGGGGTCACCGCTGAGCTGTCGGGCGGACAGGGCGGTCCCCGCACACTGTGCAGGGACCGCCCTGTCTCTCCTCCGCTCTCCCCTATGGGGAATCGGATGGAAACGGACCGCCTGTCCGTTTGCATCCGATCCGTTTGGCCGAACGGAAGAAAAATAGGACATTCTTCCGTCCGAAAAAGCGGATCTGGTGGACCTTAGCGGATGCATCATCCGCTAACGGATCCGCTCCCATAGGGGCCCATTACAAGTCCGTTAACGGGCTTGTAATTAGCGGACCGTTCGTCCGCTGGTGTGAAAGGGCCCTAAAGGTATTATGGTGCTCTGTAGCTTTATGAGACTGCCCTAACTACTTTGATGGCATGGAGAGAGCGTTGTTATCTAGGCAACATAAATAGAACTGTTTTGGTCCCCTACAAGTTTTCTAGTAAATACCAAATATTGAACCCTAGATGGAACTGTTTAACAGAAAAAAAGCAAAGAACATTGCTCTTTAATAGCAATTTATAGCTTTCGTAAAGCATATCTAGACCAAAAAACAAAAATAAAATACATTGTAGCTTACCTACGGTGACTGCATTACTTACGTTTATTTTCAACTGGTAATCCTGAGATTACTCTGCTTCCTGTCCCTGAGAGGATACACTCACTTACTCCACAGCATCTATAGAGGAGCCCCAGTTGCCACCCAGACTTGACTTTAAACATGTCTGCTTTTTGTTCATCCCTTTTGCAAGTGAGTAATGGGCTTAGCAGTTTACAGAACAAAATAGGACTGTTTTTGCATCCAGTTAATCTCAGAGGAATCGCCACTGACACTGTATTGATTGCAAGATCAGGTATTTTCTCTACTTGGTAGCAATGTTTTTAGCATACAAAATTAAAACAAATAGAGCATATCCATAATCATTCCAGATTCCATAAGAGTCTCTCAGGATTTCAGATACCTAGTGTCCAGTGGATCAGGGCTGTGTCCCGGAGTCAGTGTGAGATAGCTTGTTACGGCACTCAGCTCCACATCTTTGCGCATACTGCAGGGTGGAGTGATTTTCTTTCCGACAGTATGAGGTTAGTTCTGGTGGTGGCATCACTGAAAAGGCAGTGGCAAGGGACACAAAGCAAAAAAAAACAGGTTAATGTGCTCTGCGTCTCGTACTGTCACAACCAATTTAGGTTGGAGAAAAACCACTGACCACCAATACTTTTCAGGGATGGGGGGAATACCACTGACCACCAATTCTTTTCTGGGGGCAAAGAGTAGAAACAACCCTGACAACCAATGTTTTTTCAAGGGAGGGGGAAGCACCAATGATCACCAATGTTTTTCGGATAAAGAGTGACATTACTGACTTTCAATGCTTTCATAGGATGGGGGAGAGGACACAATTGACCACCCGGGGTTTTCAGGGGGGCATCACTACTAACCAGCATTGTTTTTGATAGGGGGAATGTGAAAAAATACCTCTGATCACCAATGCTTTTCAGGAAGTGGAGGACCACCACTGACCATCAATGCTTTTCAAAGATGGGGAGGGGGAAACAACCACTGATCACCAATGCTTTTAAAGGGGCTGAGGACATTCACTAACCACCAGTGTCTGGGTAGGGGGAAGGGGGATGAGACTAAACTCCTAACCACCAATGCCTGTGGAGGAGGATGGGGACCTTTTAGGTCCCATTCACACCAGGGTGATCTGCTATTGTCGATTTAATAAACGTTATGTCACAAGTTAGTAAGCATTGTATTGAGGCCACCACCATACCAAAAATCAGACCTGAACCAAGTTGTATCAGAAAGGTGCATTGGAGTGCCATTTACACCAAAAGGCACCGCAGTGCACCAAGATCCTAGTGCGAATTGAGCCTCACATACCATCAATGTCTGGGAAGGGGGAGTAGAGTTTATCCATTCATCACCAATACCTGGGAAGAGATGGATGAATTTTCCTCCAACTGACCATCAGTGTAGAAGCTGAAAGAGAAGATTCTTCCTCTCACTGATATTGACAATGAAGAATTCTGTGGCGCATTCATGATTGAATAGTGCTCCCTTCTCCCCGTGGCTGCTTTCTTCTTGTTTATATTGCTACTAGTGTGACTATCTTCCCTTATTTTGTCTGATTTCATTTCTCTTTAGAATGGAGAGCAGTGAGATTAGTGAACATGACACTGAGTGAGTGAGTGAGTGAGTAACTTGTATAGCGCTACAAATGCAAACAAAATCGCCTCAGTGTCCACCTGTGTCTTCAGAAGAGGTTGGTCTTAAGCTTCTGCCTGAAGGCCAGATGGTTTTCTGCCATGCTGATGTCCGTGGGTAGAGCGTTCCATAGCCAGGGTCCATGGACTGCGAATCTTCATTCTCCTTTAGATTTGTAGCGGGTCTTGTGGATGTGGAGGAGGTTTTGGTTAGTTGACCGGAGGAGGCAACTAGGGGTGTAGTGCTTTATTTTCTTGCATAGGTATTGCAGAGCGTTTCCTTGTGTATCCTTGAATATAACCCGATCCTTCACGGCTAGCCAATGAAGGGTCCTAAGGGATGGGGGAATTGATTCCCAGGGTTTTTTTCCTGTTACCAGTCTGACTGCTGTGTTCTGGGCGACTTGTAGATGTGAAATTTGGTATTTGGGAAGTTTGAGGTAGGGGGAGTTTGCGTAGTCAAGTCGGGAATTGATGATTGTTCCAACTACTACTGCTGTCTCTAATTTACTCATATACATATTTCGATATTTGAATGAGGCCCCGTACACATGACCAAGCTTCTCAGCAGAATCCAGCGAGAAGCTCGCTGGGAGACATATTCTGCCGAGGTTCTCGATCGTGTGTACACTTCCGACGAGTTTAGCGACGGGACGCTCGTCGGAAGTGTACACACAATTGAGAACCTCGTCAGAATATGTCTCCCAGCGAGCTTCTCGCTGGATTCTGCCGAGAAGCTTGGTCGCGTGTACGGGGCCTCATTCAAATATCGAAATATGTATATGTGTGGTTACATGCAAACTTCCCTAGGCAACACTTGTGCCTAGTAAACATGATCGGTTTTACCGATAGTCAAAAGACCGGCTCGGTCCTTTTTCCCCTATACACACACGGCCGTTTCCCGACAGGAAAAATGCCAGAACTTTGGTTGGGAAAATCGACCGTGTGTATGCTCCCTCGCAGTGTTTCCCATAGGAAAACTGAGGGGGAAAAACGCTACGATTCACTGTTGGGAAAACTGCTAAGGAGCATACACACGGCTGGTTTTCCCAGCCAAAGGAAAACACTGCATTTTTCCCGATGGCAAAAACGATCATGTGTACTAGGCATCACATGTGATGCTGAGTCTCCAAGGTTGAAAGAAATAAAAACCAATGAATAAAAGGCATAGGCCAGGAGAAACATGGCTAGAAATGAGACAAGCTTTATTTTGCATGCTCCACAGAAGCACACACCTTTCCTTTACTACCCGACTTGGTCCTCTCCCTTCCTGGTGACTGTCCCAGCACTGTCACATTGGGAAAGGGGTATGAGAATCATCTTTTTTTGCTCCTGTCATCTAAACAAAGCAATGAGGAAAGGTGAGAATGCACTGCAAGAGGACCAGGCATTAAAGAGTTATTAAACCCGTAAAATCTGTCTGTATATGCAGTAAAGCATGCTTGTTATACTCACTGTGGAACCTAAGGGGTTAATCATCCACATTGGGTAAAAATACTGTTTGATCCTGTCTTCTCTGATCCTTTCCTTCTTCCACTGTCCCCAATACATCTCCTTGTAGAACAGAGCCCTTGGAAACACTCTACACATGCTTAGTTTGGTGTGTATAGCAATTTATTTTGGGGGGTGCATGTGATCAGCACAGGGCCAATCAGCACTGTCCAGACAGAGGGTCAGGGGTCATACAGCCTCATAGGACAGTCAGAGGAAAACTAAAACTCCTCCTAGCTTTAGCCAGTGTTTGGTTGGGCACTGATAGAAGTCACAAGACTGCTCTAACTGCTGCTGAGAAAAGGTATTTAGCAAAATAATTGCATTTTTTCCATGTTTTGTTTACTGTGGGAGACCAGATATAGTGAACGCAGGGTCCTGGGTTTACTATCACTTTAATGCAAACCTATTGCATACTGGGAAGAGTGCAGACTTGAACTGAATAGCCGACTGAAAGATACAATAGCTTTTACAATAGCTTTTGTTGCAATATTCAACTTAATTCCATAGATTTCCTCTGCAGTACTTTGTTCTCTTTTTAGATGCCCTCCAGAAGCATACCTTTTTGCTCAGAATGAAAAGAGTGGATGAATAAGTTAACAAACACACACACACATTGTGTGTGGATATATATATATTTATATATATATCCACACACACTTACACACTTATGCAGCGTACACACGATCGGTTCGTCCGATCGTGTGTGGGCCCCATCGTTTTTTTTCCCATCAGTGAAAAAACTTAGAACCTGTTTTAAAATTATCTGATGGTTAAAAATCCGATAGAAAAAAACGATCGTCTGTGGGCAAGTCCATCGGTTAAAAATCCACGCATGCTCAGAATCAAGTCAACGCATGCTCGGAAGCATTGAACTTAATTTTTCTGAGCAAGTCGTTGTGTTTTACGTCACCGCGTTCTGACACAAACGTTTTTTTAACTGATGGTGTGTAGGCAAGGCCAGGGCTGGACTGGGACAGAAATTTGGCCCTGGACTTCATCCAGACTGGCCCACTTTGACAGGTCTCTCTCATGGCAGCCGGACAACTCCCGCCAACCCCGCCACCCAAGCCCCCTCTCCCCCTTCACTAGCCACTAGCCGTTCTACTTTATTAGAGTAGAAAGGCTGGTACTGGTACTCTTATAGGCAATACCAGTGGGGAAGCTAGACATTATTTCACCCGGGGCAAAGAATCAGTTCGGTGCCCCCCTTATGGGACAAGATTAGGCAGAAGTGAGAAACTCCCAGGTCATAGCTTTTGAGTCAGCTGTCTGTCCCCTCCCCCATGCTCCTCTGGTCTTCCCCCTGCTTCTTTGTCCCCCCCCCAGGTGAGACAGAGGAGCGGAGGGGGCGGCGGTCCACTGTCACTGAAGCCGGCCCACTGAGCCATCGGCCCACCGGGAAACTCCCTGTAGTCCCAATGGCCAGTCCATCCCTGGGCAAGGCTGATGAAAGTCAGCTTCATCGGATATCTGATGAAAAAATCCATCGGTCCGTTTTCATCGGATGAACCGATCGTGTGTACAGGGCATTACACACACATGCACAGTGTATATATATGTAGTGCCCCCTTGCGTTCAGCGCAGGTATTGTGCTTTAAAAAGTATAGTAGAGTTACTTTGCTTTCAATCGCAATTGTTGAAGATACTGGCCTGTCTTACTCTGGGAAGGTCCACTGGCTCGGACTGCATTCTGGGGATGTAAGTTCATCTTGGTCGGCAGTGGTAGCTAGAGGAATTCCCGGCAGATTGAGTCTTCCCCAGCAGCCAATGGGAGAGTTTTCCTCTCGCTGGGCATGCTGGGGAGGGGTATATCTGGAAGAGAGGTCAGGTGTTCTGGGTTCTTTTGGCGTTCCCTGCGGGGGGTCCCGGAGTCGGGGTGCGGCATCCACCTTTAGGGTGTGCGCACCCAGGGACCCCTTTGGTGTGGCCCATCCGGCCAATGTCCTGGCCTTGCTGAGTCTCGGTCGAAGACGAATCTGAGAGGAACCCCAGTGGATGGCTGAGTTCCTGAACGTCGCCGGGAAGATCCGGCACTAGATCCATAGACAGGTACTCTTCGCTGTGGCATGGTGCCGGACGCACGGGAAATAGCTGGGAGGATTTACTCTGTTCGGGTGCTGGCAGATTGTTCGGATTGCATTGGCCTGTGGCAGAGGCCTAGAGCCGGGTCAGAGAGAGAAAAGACCCACCCGTTCCTCCTAGCCTACGTTGTGACGGTGATGCGTGTGAATTGGCGCTGTCTGCTACTGAGTTGCGCTGTGTGCTTATCCAGGCCTGACATCGAGAATCTCTACCTTTTATTCATCAACCTGTCCTCCTTCATCGAGTTGACGTTTGACTATGTTGGACTGAAATTAAAGCATAAGAAAATCTTTATTGCCTGTCTGGACATTCAAGTTATTGCAAAGTGTTCTGGTGCATCCCTAGACTAAGCAAGGCTAACTTCAACATGCCGGTCCCATCATCAATCCAGCCGCTCCTTCGGGGATGAGCGCTACATATATATATATATATATATATATATATATATATATATACAGTATATACACTGTATCTATACACATATGATTGGGTACCTAGCTACATCTTCTTTGATGGCACTTTAGGAGATGACACGCAAAAACAAACAAAAAAAGGGATAATTTGACTACGCTTGAGTAATGGATTTGTGTCAAACAGAATTTTTCAGTGCATTTTCAGGATTTGAATTTGCACATTTTGGGGGGGATTTGCTGTTAGAGAATTTTGTTGCTAACCCACAATGTCATGCACAACCTTTGACCCTGGTTAAAGCCTCACTTTGAAGTTTACTTAAAACTACATTTTGTGAAACAAAAAAAATCTTAGAATCATTTTGATTGCCATGTGTGCGTTACTCTGTAATAATGATAGAAAACAGCTATTAATCACATAGGAAATGATTGCACTAGTGACATATTAATGCTAAGGTGTTGCCTGTTTTCTTATTTGTAAAACATTCATTTAATAGTAATACAATTATAATTTATTTAGGGTTTTAAATCCCAAATTCCTTCCCTTTATTTTTGCTTCCATTACAAATTTGACAAATTATATTAGCAGGAGATAAAAATGATGGATTGCATTTACCTGGAAAAAAGTCATATTAGTCTGTCATATATTATTATTTGTATTACCTTTATCTGAAGTAGCTGAGGTTGTCAAAAAGTCAGTTTGTGATGCTGTGACACAGAAACATTGCGGGTGCAGCATGAGTTTCTTGATTAATTGCCCCAAAGTTTGTAGGTGATCATGCTCTGTTCTGCTGTAAAACCAGCTTCCAAGTTTTGTGTAATTCAATACTGCCATCTACTGCTCAAACAGCTAATATTACTGATCGTCTTTGTAGGAGAGCTACATATATAAATGTATCAAAACCCATAAAACAAAATAATCTGCATCTAAAATGTATCGCTACCTTTATGATTGCACTTAGTAGAATTTAGTCATTGGAATGTTATGGAGAATTTACTTGAATATTATCCTGTCAAGGTAGGAAAAGATCAAGCATCCTTGCAATAAAAGAGCTTTCACACTCACTTCTCCAGTGACACTTGTCTACTACTGTACTTAACCTCCATTATAGATTTGCAACCCCTGTATGCTTGTTTGGTATTCAACACTTCTGGGAATATCGGACGCCTGTGTCCTCTGTCAAGTACCTTGGACCCATCCTTCAGCCTCTACTTCACTGCTAAGTCTTGCAGTGGCATAGAGGTCAGAGGATGGAACCATGGCATGCACCCAGATAGCAAGCAATTGTGCTGAAAGTTTGAAAATCACTTTCTAAGCTACTGCTCGGCTTTCCAGGCTTCACAAGTTTATTGCACAAACGAAAGCAAGTCTGCATTGTGTGACTCCAGATCAACTTTCTTTGCAAACACTCTGCAAGTCTGCTGCATGTTCTGGTTAAAGGAGTTGTAAAGGATTTTTTTTTTGCCTAAAATTAATGTCTGGTAGACAGACATTAAGACAGACAGAATAGTGTAATGATTCTGTTTACAAACAAGTAAATACCTATTAAATTCCTTCATCTATATCACCTCCGGCATTCTATTTTCTGTTCTCTTATTCACTTACTGGTTTGCATCACTTGTTCATGTAAGAACTACATTTCTCAATATTAATTGCGGCACGCCCAGTAATTCACACCTCCTTGAAGTCTCTAACACGTAGAGAGCGTCCTGCCACACAGATATAGTTCCCAGAAGGGGGCGAGCACGTTACTGACCACCGCAGTAAAGTCTCCCTTCACGGTGGTCAGTAAAATCAAACAAGCAGGAAGTGAACAGAACAGAGAAGAAATAGAGCAACTTCTGAGCAAAAACGAACAATGAGGAAGTGAAAAGAGGAATGTCTGCAGGTAAAGGATGCTTATTATGAAAAAAAATTGTTTCCTTTACAACCCCTTTAAGTTACGTTTTGCAGTAGCCATCCCACCACAGGGGGTCAGTGAGGCTGAATTTTAATGCTGTAGACTTGCATAGCTTTTGCTATAGACTCACCACTGCAACTTTGCTCTTGCTAGAGACTTGTCATGCAAATTTGCTACAAATTGGAAAAGTGTCAACTAGAACTTGTTCTTCAAATGCTCTGCAAGTGTACAACTTGTCAGTGAAAATGTGCAACAAGTTAACAAGACTTACAATATAATACTGCCAGAAATGTGTGGCAAATTATCCTTGCTATCTGGGCAGCAGGGTACACAGGCATCCAACACTCCTGAAAGTGTCAATGTTAAAAGGGCTTATAGAGACTAGGGATGAGCTCCGCGTTCCATACGAACGTATGTTCGACTCAAACATACGTTCGTACGTTCGGCGAAATTCGAACAAAACGGGTCGTTCGCGCCAAATTCGAGTGACGCGCAACGGCCCATAATTCACTGCGGCATTGCGCGCTGATGATTGGCCAAACATGCACTATGACCCTGCATGCTTGGCCAATCACAGCACACAAAAAAACGGAGAGCCATAATTGGCCAAAGCCAGGGTGAAATTATGGGGCCCCTGGGCTTACTGATGGCCACCACGCCAGAAGGCAGTGCAGAGGCGGAGCAGCTAAAATCTCAGGATTTTCACATCAAAAGCATGTCCGTTTCGGACATATCATGGACAAATGTAAAAAAAACACTGATTTTGACATACTGTCCCTGGTTTTACTAAGCCTGGCAACCCTGATGGGGCCCACTAGGGGCCACTTTGCCAGAGTAGGTGCGAACTGAGCACAGCAAATAGGTACTTGCAATTAGCAATCAGATAGCGTGGTTCTATGACAGTCTAGGTAAAAGGCAGGCTAAGTTCAGGGAATAGTCCAAAATCCATTCCAAAGTCATACACAGGGAAATCCAATCTAGCAGAGCAGGCAGACAGACAGGGAGCTTGATCAGGAACAACACAAGTATCACTCTCTATCACAAGAATCCAAATGAGGGTTTAGCTGGCTTATAACAGACTTGGTTTCCACCTGATTTCATTAATCAGCCTGCAGGTGGACAGACAGATGAGGAGAGTGCCATAACCAAAACCCTGGATGCTAAAATGAGGAGCAGGAGCACTAGATTTGAGTCTGGTTGTATGTTTATTTACCATATCACAATTATATCCACATAAAAATTATAGACACACTATATATATATATATATATATATATATATATATATATATATATATATATATATATATATTAGGGTTGTCCCAATAACACTTTTTTAGGACCGAGTACAAGTACCGATACTTTTTTTCAAGTACTCGCCGATACCGAATACCGATACTTTTTTTTAAATGTGTCCCCAAATGCAGCCACGTCCCCCCACAAATGCAGCCATGTCCCCCCACATATGCAGCCATGTCCCCCCACATATGCAGCCATGTCCCCCACATATGCAGCAATGTCCCCCACATATGCAGCCATGTCCCCCACATATGCAGCCATGTCCCCCACATATGCAGCAATGTCCCCCACATATGCAGCCATGTCCCCCCACATATGCAGCCATGTCCCCCATATATGCAGCCATGTCCCCCATATATACAGCCATGTCCCCCATATATACAGTCATGTCCCCCCATACCTAGATGCCGCCACCGCATGGTTAATCAGCGTGCGGGGAACATCACAGCTTTCATTTGAATAGCTGTAGTGTTCCCTGCAGCGCCACGTATAGACACTCCCCCTTGCATGGGATTGGACAGATCACCTGTCCAATCCCGTGCAAGGGGGAGTGTCTATACGCGGCACAGCGGGGAACACTACAGCTATTCAAATGTAAGCTGTAATGTTCCCCGAACGCTGTTTAACCAGGCAGCGTTGCGGTATGCGGCGGCGGCGGCGGCGTCTTTGGTTGCATCGGCGGCGGCGGGGGGTAGTATCGGATGAGGCATCGGGGGCATTTG
This sequence comes from Rana kukunoris, assembly GCA_029574335.1. Taxonomy (NCBI): domain Eukaryota; kingdom Metazoa; phylum Chordata; class Amphibia; order Anura; family Ranidae; genus Rana; species Rana kukunoris. Next base: position 145,466,387 of record CM056052.1, on the reverse strand, counting down.
CGGGAGAACAAGTACTCCCGCAAATGCTCAGTATCGGTATCGGGACAAATGCTCAGTATCTGGTATCGGTATCGGGACAACCCATATATATATATATGGGGAAATGTGAGGAAAATATTAGAAAAACACTGGAGTGTTCTGACTGGGAAAAGAACTCTGGCCAAAATTGTCGGTGAGGTCCCTAAGATGACGGCACAAAGAACCAAGAATTTAGGAGACATTCTCACTCAATCTGAATTCATTAAACAACAAAATACCTCTTGGTTATCAAACTTCCCACGAAGTACGGGAATGTTTGCATGTTCTAGGTGCCAAATATGTCCATTTGTGGAACGTACAGGAACTTTCAAAGATGCCCTGGAACAAAAAGAATATGAAATCAGAGATTTGATCAATTGCTCTACGGAGAGGGTCATCTACATGTAAACTTGCCCCTGTCAAAAAATCTACATAGGGAAGACAAAGAGACAATTAAGGATAAGAATTGGGGAACACCTCCGAGATATCAAAAAAGAAAAAGGAAAAAATTCTGAAAAGACACATGAGAGTCCTGTAGCCAAACATTTTGCCGAGTGCCATGGAGGAAAACCAGATGGATTAAAAGTGAAGGGAATCTACGCACTCAAGCTATCGGCCAGAAGAGGCGACTTTGATAAAATTCTATTGCAAAAGGAAAAGTGGTGGATTTTCACCCTCAAATCCCTAGCCCCCATAGGAATGAATGTGGAAATGAACTTACAATCCTTCCTATGAAATATGAATCACTAACTCGCCTTTTTTCATGAGAGTGCTATATAAGCACTGTTATACAGTGGATATACACAACAAATACATAAACTTCACTTTAAAATCGATACATATCACCCCACTTAGACATAAATAGGTCTCTCTGTTATGTGATACCTGGCCCCTTTCTCCCTGCATCATCTGCTATTCGTTTATAGTATATTTTCTTTTATCCCTCTATCATTGGTCTTATTCCCTCAATAAGTATCACTATATACCATTCTCTCTTTCATTTTATTAAAAAGAATTTACCTATTGATGAGTTAATATCAAATTTATTTTTACATCAGAGATATAGGTGCAGTGAAAAAGTAGAAATACCCCTAGGTATATCCCTGTATAAAACTCTTTGACATAGACACAAGTAAGGTTGCAAAACCATTAATTTATTAATATCATTTCTAATAATTCTTTTCACCTTAGTCTATATCTGTCTGTGTCTCCCCCCCCCCCCATCCCCCTCCCCTTTGTGTGTGTCCTCTGTTGGCCTTAGCAGGTCATTGTACCTCTATCTTTATCTAAGAAAGATTATGCCTTGTGAAGAAATCTTGTATCAACACACTTGAAATAGCGGTGGTGCTCCTTTTTAAAATCTTTAAATTAGCGGCCCTAGAGATAATGCCATCAACATTACCTTGGGACTTACTGCCACGTAGGATAACATACATTCAACTTGGTAACTTTATCAACACACGGGGACGGAACCCGTTATACCAACTCCGCAAACCAATACCAAAAATTCTAATCAGGAGGAGGCGTGCACTGACGGACTATATAGGAGCCGTGCACGCCAACCCTCTCATCGTCCAGAAGAAGCTACGCGACCACGCCCAGCGAAACGCGTTGACGTCATCACGGGCCCCGGACGGCGGTGATCCCCCGGATCAACAACAACCAAAGAGAGCGAGCGTATAGACGCCGACTGCTGCACGCTCAAACAACGAATCCAACTATTCCCTTCACTGTGGATGTGCGGCGCGGCTCAGTAATATTACTGACATTTCCAGTGATTACAGCTGTGGAGTCTTCCCTGCTCTGGCCATTCATTCACGGTATGCAGTGACCGCCATAGAGCAACTCAGGCAAGCAACGGAAACGTGACTTAACCTATGTTCCCGAGGACACGGTAAGGTGACATTCACCTATTGTCTGCAAGGGTGTTCAATTTGAACCCCCACTCAGCTATCATTGGACATATGTTCACTTAAGGGGAATAACAGGTGCACCTTATTTTCTGCTTAAACATATGAAGGTTGTCAAATATTATGAACCACATAGATCTCTATGGTATAATATAATTGACTTACATCATCATTGATGGTTCTATTTAACACCTTAAACATATGGGACTTGGCCATCCAGGACTAGATTCAACCGGATATTAACTCTATCTTCCTGTGTGACATTATTGAAAAACTATCTGCAACAACTGGATTATGGCAGTATATATAGCAATTTCCCATCAGCCTTGATCCCCTGTTATTAGCCACCGCTATTTCTATCCCCCGCGGGGACGCACTCATTGGGGTTTCCCTCTATATATGCTACCAAAATTTATTTTTTTATTATATTTTGTATGCGGTGTATTACCGCTGGGAACCTTAATCAGTGCGGTCACTACTGTCCGGACACCCGTTCTAATCCTTGTTATATGTTTGTATTTCTCTTTGTGTGTTGGTATCCAACACTTATACAGTGGACTAGTTGTTCATTGATGTGCCACTCTTTGTCTATTTAGAGACACATTTGGCTTTGATTGTTTACAGCCTTCCCATATTTGGGGTAGGGGGTGCTTTTAGATAATATATTTTCTCTAAATAAATGTATTTGTATATATTATTTGTTTGAGTATAGCCCATTATTGCCTATGTAGCCCCTTTGGTCAACAGTGATCTCTCCAATCCTTGGAGACCTCCTGTTTGACAGTTCTTTTGTTTATGCTCATATGTTTTGGCTGCGGCAATAACCCCATATTGGAGGAGTGGCTACTCACTTTGTTTATACATATAAATAGCCCCCCTACTGTTGCTTTAAATATTACAAGCAACCTCATGCTCTTGGTCATATTCACTCCTTTTTGTGTATATATATATATATATATACACTATATTATCAAAAGTATTGAGATGCTCGGCGGTTCTAGTGAAGGGAACTCTTAAGGTGTCAGCATACCAAGACATTTTGGTAAATTTCATGCTTCCAACTATGTGGGAACAGTTTGGAGATTGGCCCTTCCTGTTCCAACGTGACTGAACACCAGTGCACAAACAAGGTCCATAAAGACATAGATGAGTGAGTTTAGGGTGGAGGAACTTGACGTGCCTGAGTCTTGACCTTAATGTGATAGAACACCTTTGGGAGGAATTACTGCGAGCCAGGCATTCTCTTCCAACATCAGTGCCTGACCTCACAAATGTGCTTCTGGAAGAATGGTCAAACATTCCCATAGACACACTCCTGAACCTTGTGGACAGCCTTCCCAAAAGAGTTTATGCTGTTATTGCTGCAAAGGGTGGGCTAACTCAATATTGAATCCTACGGACTAAGACAGTGATGCCGTTAAAGTTTATGTGTGTAAAGGCAGGCGTAAAAATACTTTTGGTAATAAAGGGCCAGATTCACATAGAATCTGCGGCAGCGTAGCGTAAGCCATTTACACTACGCCGCCGCAACTTAATGGAGCAAGTGCCGTATTCCCAAAACACTTGCTCCGTAGTTTGCGGCGGCGTAGTGTAAATGGCCCTGCGTATCCCCGCATAATTCAAAGGGGGCGGCTTGTATTTAAATTAAGCGCGCCCCCGCGTCGATTGAACTGCGCATGCGCCGGCCGGGAAAAAAGCCCAGTGTGCATGCTCCAGCTCATGTCGGAAAGCGTAGTTGAAACCGATGTCAAAACTATGTGATCGTCACTACGCATTGCCCTATTCGCGAAGGACTTAGTAAGACGACGTAACCGATGGAAAAAGACGACGCTGACCCGACACCATACTTAACATGGCAACGACGGAACTTAGTAAACCTACCCCTCATATAGCAGGGGTAGGTTTACGCTTACGGAAACGGCGTAAACGACGACGGGGCGGCGTAAAAACGCTTGGGAATCGGCGTATTAGGCTCATTTGCATAGGCAAATGAGAAAACAACGTAAAGGCCACCTAGCGGCCAGAAAAGTAATTACATCTACGATCCGACGGTGTAAGTGTTTTACACCTGTCGGATCTTCACTGTATCTATGCGTAAGTGATTCTAGGAATCACACGCATAGATACCCAGTAAAAAAAACAGAGATACGACGGTGTTTCCTGCGATACACCGTCGTATCTCTTTTGAGAATCTGGCCCATAGTGTGTATGTGTGTGTGTGTGTGTGTATATATATATATATTGATATATTGATTGTGAGGGATTCGCTCAGTAGCGGGTGTGTGTGACCCCCTGGATGGGTTCACTACATGCTGAACTATACAGAAAGGCAGTTGAGGATGGTTGAAAACAAAGGATATGGTTTATTCTTCCATATTGCTGGATACAAGTGCAAGCATCAAAACAGCATAAACAAAACAAAACATAAAATAAACCCCTGCCACTTGGGGCATCTATATACACAACACAAGAACCTACCTATGGAGTCTGGCACAGCCTACTGCTGGGCAGACACTGCTGGTCAGACAGCAGAAAAACAATAGTCTTTTTGATTTTCACACAGAAAAATCAACAACCACCTCACCTCTTTAGAAGTTTTTCTGACTGCTCTCCTTAACTCAAACAGCCTCAGGATGCAGCAATCAGTAGTCACCCTCTGGGTGACTTATAGAGGCCTTAATTGCCTCATACTGAACAGCTGAAGTTTTCCAACGCCCTAAACCTTTCTGGCTATTTCTGCAGCCGACACCTAATAGTAATTGGTGAATTGTCTAAACAAGGCAGAAATGTATCTCCCGTCTGTGACAACACCCACAGATTTACCTGACTTCCTGTCACAATATATATACAGCTGTGTGTATATATATATATATATATATATATATATATATATTGTAACGTTTGGGGGCCATAGCTCAACAGGGATTCAGTGCTTAAACCGTTGTTTTTTAAGGAAAAAGGCTTTTATTCACAGAAAAGCAAAATAAGGCTTTCTCAGCATGCCAAAAACTATAACATAAAAGTCCGCTTGGCTCCAGCGTCAACAAAAAGTCTGCTTATATCCAGCACAAAACAGTGAAAGCAAAATGACATACGGTTTGTTGCAAGATCAATCTTCACCCCCTGCACTTCAAAAGTCCTCACTGTGCAGCTAGCAGACTTCCATCTTGTCCTCACAGGTGCACTCTTCAAACTCACTCCCCATCTCCAGCACCACTTCCTGCTTTAATGGGTGGTTCTCTGGGGGAGTTAACACCATGTGCGCTGGCTCCCAAGGTTTAGGAGTGGAGGCTCCGTCCCACCCAAATAACACTTTGGAGCCTCCAAAATTCCAGGCCCCAAACTACTTTATTAAAGATAGAGAAGACTGCAAGCCAGTCCTCTCTGAATTAGCGCCTGCCTGGAACTTTTCACCCACTTTTGGGTGACCCCCTGAACCTTCTCCCTCTATTTAAATGGACCATAGTCCAAATAGTGGTGCTGTATAGCACCCGTCCAGGACCCAACCCCGGCGTCCTGTACATATCCCCCCCCTCTGCCTCAACGCGGAGGTGTTGGAGGCACCAGTAGACACCATGCAATGGACTCGGGAGAGGGCATCGGCATTCTGATGCTGTCTCCCGGGTCTGTGCTCTACCACGAAATTGAACTCCTGGAGAGAAAGGAACCACCTTGTTACCCTGGCATTGGTCTGCTTATTTTGTCTCATCCAGGTAAGAGGAGCGTGGTCTGACACCAAGCGAAACTTCCTGCCCAGGAGGAAATATCGTAGGGAGTCCAAAGCCCACTTGATGGCCAGACACTCCCGCTCCACCACCGCGTAGTTTCTCTTAGCTGCCGTCAGCTTTCTACTAAGAAAAACCACAGGGTGCTCTTCTCCATTGATTTCCTGAGACAGGACCGCTCCCAACCCTTCACTTAAAGCATCTGTCTGCACTACAAAATCTTTTGTAAAATCTGGAGCTACAAGCACCGGATCTTGACACAACGCTGTCTTAAGCTTTTGAAAAGCTGTCTCGGCCTCGGCGTTCCACTTTATCATCACTGACTTTCTGCCTTTGGTCAGGTCGGTCAGCGGTGCAGCAATAGTGGCAAAGTTGGGGACAAACCTCCTATAATAGCCAACTATGCCCAAAAATGCCCTGACCTGCTTCTTGGTTAGGGGACGGGGCCAGTCCTGTATGGCTTCCACCTTACTCATTTGGGGCTTCACCAGTCCTCTACCCACAATATACCCTAGGTATTTTGCTTCCTCCATCCCAATGGCACACTTCTCGGGGTTGATGGTGAACCCTGCTATTCTAAGGGAGTCTACGACTGCCTGAACCCGGGGAAGGTGGGACTCCCAATCAGTGCTGAAGATTACTATGTCATCTAGGTAGACAGAAGCGTACCGTTGGTGTGGACGCAGAGTTTTTTCCATGGCCCTTTGGAACGTGGCAGGGGCTGAGTGTAGACCAAATGGCATCCTCTTATATTGGAAGTGGCCTTCCGGAGTAGAGAAGGCTGTCTTCTCCCTGGCTTCCTTAGTCAGGGGAATCTGCCAGTACCCTTTTGTGAGGTCCATCGTGGTAATGTACCTGGCAGGACCCAACCTCTCAATTAGCTCATCTACTCGTGGCATTGGATATGCGTCAAACTTGGAGACTTCATTAAGCTTTCTGAAGTCATTGCAGAAGCGGAGGGTGCCGTTGGGCTTGGGTACCAACACAATTGGGCTTGACCATTCGCTCTGTGACTCTTCAATGACTCCAAGCTCGAACATTCTTTTAACCTCTTCCAACACTGACACCCTATGCGCTTCTGGGATACGGTAAGGCTTTAACCTGACTTTTACATTGGGCTCGGTCACAATGTCATGCTCGATGACGTTGGTGCGACCGGGCAACTCTGAAAACATGTCTCTATTTCTTTGTAGAAACTCTTTTGTTTGCTGGGTTTGGGGCCTAGTCAGGGTAGCAGCAACCTGCACCAAGTCGATCCCTGCATCGTCCCCTGACTGTACCCCTACTACCGCAGACACTTGTTCTCTGTCTCTCCAGGGTTTCAACAAATTAATGTGATAGATCTGGTATGGTTTTCTTTTCCCCGGCTGGTGTACCTTGTAGTCCACCTCACCGACTTTCTCTACTACCTCAAATGGGCCCTGCCACTTGGCCAAGAATTTACTCTCCACCGTGGGTATTAGAACAGCCACCCGGTCTCCTACTTGGAACTGTCTAATTTTAGCCGACCTATTATACACTCTCCTTTGGGCATCCTGGGCCTTCTGCATGTGCTCCCTCACCAGCGGCATCACCTTAGCCACCCTCTCTCGCATTTGAGAGATATGCTCTACCACCGTTTTGTGTGGTGAGGACTCACTTTCCCACGTTTCTTTTACCAGGTCGAGTAACCCCCGGGGCCTTCGTCCATACACTAACTCAAATGGCGAGAAACCTGTGGATGCTTGTGGGACCTCCCGGATAGCAAACAACAGGGCAGGGAGTAACATATCCCAATCCTTCCCATCATTCTGGACTACTCTTTTCAACATGGACTTTAGGGTTTTATTAAATCTTTCGACTAGGCCATCGGTCTGCGGGTGGTAGACGGACGTCCGCAACTGTTTAATTTGAAACAATTTGCACAAGTCCGCCATCACCTTTGACATAAAAGGGGTACCCTGGTCTGTCAGGATCTCTTTGGGGAACCCAGTTCGCGAGAACATTTGAAACAATTCCCTGGCAATGGCCTTAGAGGAGGTCTTCCTCAAAGGGACGGCTTCTGGATACCTAGTTGCGTAATCTAGGATGACCAATATGTATTGGTGCCCCCGTGCCGACTTTACCAGGGGTCCCACCAGATCCATAGCAATCCGCTCAAACGGGACTTCGATAATTGGCAAGGGCACCAGAGGGTTTCTATAGTGTGGCACTGGGGCGGTTAACTGGCAAATGGGACAAGACGCACAGTATCTTTTAACCTCGGCCTTCAACCCTGGCCAGTAAAACCGGTCGGTTATCCTGGCCTCTGTTTTCTCTGCCCCCAGGTGTCCTCCCAGTGCATTGTTGTGGGCTAGATCGAGGAGCATCCGCCTATACGGTTGGGGAACCAGCAACTGCTCTATAGTTTCCCCTCGGCTCTCAGCCACTCGATACAGTAAATCCCCCTTCAACGCAAAGTGAGGGAACCTCTGATCTGCGTCTGGCATTTGTGGGACCCCATCAATAACAGAAACCTGCTCTCGAGCATTGACCAAGGTAGGGTCCTGTAATTGGGCGGTACCAAATGCACCCCTGGACACATCTAGATCTGGATGTACTGGCCTTGAGGATGTTTCCCCTTCATCCTCCTCAACCGGGGAGAGCTCCACATCATCCTCCCCCAGCATAACTTGTAATGGGAAGACTTCCCCCCCCCCCCTCAGAGATCAACTCGGGTTTAAGACCTGGGTCAGGGGCATTATCCTTCACATTAGCATTCCCTGTGACTTCATTATCAATGAGAGGTATTTCTATATCAGAGGTGTGCATTTCAGGTCCAGACCCCTCAGACTCTGTCCCTTCCAGGCCCAGTGTCCCCAGCTCCCCTGGTAGTCCCATCTTTACCTCATTCCATAGTTCCAGAAATAGTGGACAGTCCCGCCCCACTATGATGTCATGAATTAAACTGTTTACCACCCCGACCTCCTGTGTAACTGAGGCATGGCCATAAGAAACAGTCACCGGGACTAAGGGGTACTCCTTGGTGTCCCCATGGATACACACTACCCGAAGAGTTTTAGTCACTGGTCCAAGCCTCCCAAGTACCCTGGCATGTACTAATGTTACCATGCTACCGGAGTCCAGTAGGGCCCTGGCAGGAAGGTGGTTCACCCACACTTCACACTCAAACCGTCCTGCAGCCAGATCAAGATGAGTGGAACACACACTTTGCACATAGAAGGAGCTTCTCCGACCAGTTCCGCACTCCATAGGCTCCTCCTGCAGTGGGCATTGTGCCCGGGTATGCCCCCAGGACCGACATCGCCAACATTGTATGTCTCCCATCTTTGGTACAGGAACCGACCTCCGTGGTTCTATGGCAGACGGTGTAGACCTGCGGATGCCAACATCTGGCAAGACTTCTCTCCTCAGGGTGGTGGCTGGTCTGGGTGTCCTTGGCGTGGGTTCTCGACGCTTGGCAGGCCCAAGCAGGTCCTCCACCACGGTGTACCGTTCAACCAGCTCGACCAGCTGGTCAGCGTTGGTAGGGTTTCCATGGCTTACCCAGCGCTGTAGGTCATCTGGCAGGGACCGTAGGTACCAGTCTATCACCACTCGTTCCACCATTTGTGGACCTGACAATTTTTCCGGCTGCAGCCATTTTTTAGCTAACTAGATTAGTTCATGCATCTGGGACCTGGGTGGTTGGTCCGATTTGTACCGCCAGCGATGCACCCTCTGAGCCCGGACAGCTGTGGTCACTCCCAGGCGGGCCAGGATCTCAGCTTTTAGACGTTCATAGTCTTTGATGTGCTCAGCTGGGAGGTCAAAATAGGCCTTTTGCGGGTCACCAGTGAGAAAAGGGGAGATAATGCCGGCCCATTGGTCCCGGGGCCATGCTTCTCTCTCTGCTATCCTTTCAAAGGTGGTAAGAAAGGCTTCCACGTCATCGCTGGGTGTTAGTTTTTGCAAAAAATGGCTGGCTCTAACAGACACTGGGTTGCTAACGGCAACGGCCGATTGCTCTTGTCCCTGAGCCAGCTGCTGTACTGCCTCCTGCAAGGCAGCCACCTGTGCTTGAGTGGACTCCTGCTGGGCTGTAAACTGGGCGGCTAGCAGCCGTGTGTTTTCCTGCTGCGCAGCTATAGCCTGTGCCAGGGCCTGCTGCTGCTGAGCCATCGCTTCCTCATGGCGACGGTTGGCGTCTGCTGATGCTTGCTGCTGGGTCACGGTGGCTTGCTGCTGGGTCACGGTGGCTTGTGCCAAAGCCCTAATGACCTCTTCCATGTCGTTACGTGCTGTTTGTAATGTCTGGGCTGACTTCACCCAAGACATGCCATAAGTACACTGTCTCTTTAAATGTCAGTTTTTAGTTTTAAACGGTTTTGCGCCTGCAAATGCACTGTGCCCGCATTCTCCACCAATTGTAACGTTTGGGGGCCATAGCTCAACAGGGATTCAGTGCTTAAACCGTTGTTTTAAAGGAAAAAGGCTTTTATTCACAGAAAAGCAAAATAAGGCTTTCTCAGCATGCCAAAAACTATAACATAAAAGTCCGCTTGGCTCCAGCGTCAACAAAAAGTCTGCTTATATCCAGCACAAAACAGTGAAAGCAAAATGACATACGGTTTGTTGCAACATCAATCTTCACCCCCTGCACTTCAAAAGTCCTCACTGTGCAGCTAGCAGACTTCCATCTTGTCCTCACAGGTGCACTCTCCAAACTCACTCCCCATCTCCAGCACCACTTCCTGCTTTAATGGGTGGTTCTCTGGGGGAGTTAACACCATGTGCGCTGGCTCCCAAGGTTTAGGAGTGGAGGCTCCGTCCCACCCAAATAACACTTTGGAGCCTCCAAAATTCCAGGCCCCAAACTACTTTATTAAAGATAGAGAAGACTGCAAGCCAGTCCTCTCTGAATTAGCGCCTGCCTGGAACTTTTCACCCACTTTTGGGTGACCCCCTGAACCTTCTCCCTCTATTTAAATGGACCATAGTCCAAATAGTGGTGCCGTATAGCACCCGTCCAGGACCCAACCCCGGCGTCCTGTACAATATGGGCCAGATTCAGGTAGATGAGAGTATCTTTCCTCTGGAGTAACGCTTCTCATTTACGTTACTCTGAAGACCCTTTCAGCGCAAGTCCTGTAATTCACATAGCAGTTGCGCGTAAACTTGCGCCAGAGTAACGATAATGCGCTGGCGTAACCCGACGCAAGTGGAAGTGGGTGTGATCATATGTAAATGATGGGCGGAGCCCGGCGCAGAGGCTTACGTTCAGCGCATCATCCACGGAGCATGCGCAGTGAGTGCGGCTCCACTCGCCCCCTTGTGCGCATGCTCACAACTTCCGTCGGCACCACTTCCTGGGAAACGTCAGCGCAATGCGTTCCGCTGGGCGCTTAAAAGCGCTGGCGGAAACGCCATTCCGGCGCAAAAGTAGTTCCGTTTCCCCCCACCCCAGGGAAGATACTTTTGCTCTGTGATGGCTGCTCCCGCTACCCCCAGAGAGAGGAGGAACCTCAACTTTAATACCCAGGAGGTCTCTGTCATTATCTCGGCTATGGAGACGGAGAATGAATTTCTCCATGGCAAAAAAAGCCGGAAGACCAGCCGGGAGAGGAAGCAGGGCATCCTGGAGTCCATTGCTGCCAGGGTCAATGTCCTGGGCTACTCCACCCGGACTGCTGGGGACATCCAAAAAAAAATAAATGACCTGCGGCGCAAGGTGAGGGACAAGGTGGCCTCCATCAGGAGGTATGAGAGGGGCACAGGTGGTGGTCCCCCATGTCCTGTCACCCTGACCGCAGAGGAGGAGGTGGTCGCTCGGTGCCTGGAGAGGGAGCAGGTGGAGGGGGTCGCAGGCTATGACTCCGTGGAGGAAGGCACAAGGACAGGTAAGTGTTTTATAATCCCCTATTTGTTGTTTTGCATTTGGGGGGGGGGGGACATGTGCCAAGTGTGTGGGACCACCAACATGTGTCTGCTTTGTGTCATCCACAGATGACGGAGCTGGGCCATCATCTGTCAGCGTGCATTCCACCCCATCCCCCCCACGCCATCGTGTGCCCGAGCCACTGGGTGGTGAAGAGGTTGTGGAGGAGGAGAGTGGCCACACCACACCTGCCGAGGTGGTTGTGGAAGATCCTGCTGTGGCAGAGCAGGACTTTTCTTTGGTTTTGTCTGTCTCCTCCCCTTCTCCTGGCCCGTCTGTCGTCCCCTCCCCCATCCTTGGAAGCCCCTCAAGGGCGACTCCTTCCACCCGAGGACATACATCTTCTGGCCCCAGGAAGGCGACCCAGAAGACCAGGGGGGTGTCTGATGGTGTCCAGGACCAGTTGGCAAGGGATCACGCCAGACAGACAGAACAAATGGGGGCCATAGCGGACCACTTGCAGAAAGTGTCGGACAGCCTGGGCTCCGTTGCCAACCTCAGCAACGCAGTGCAGGATGTCAGCTCTAATTGCGCTGCAGTGGTCACCACTTTGGGGGAGGTGCAGGGGGATATCCAGCACCTCACTGCAGCCGTCCAGGCCAACACTGCTGCCATCCATGGGAACAGTGCTGCCATCCGGGAGCAGGGGAGGCTGAGTCGGCGGGCCCAGCATTACCAGATGACCCGTCAGCTCCGGATGCAGGCCCAGACCAACAGTTATCTTGGACGGATAGCCAGGGCCTTGGAGGGCACGCAGGCCACACCTGCCAGGAGTGGCCCACCTGGGGATCAGCCACCTCCAGATGCCCCCCCACCCCCACCCACTCCATCCAGGCAGCTGCGGAGCCAGAGAGGGGCCCCCAGAAGAAGCCCCCGGCATCCCCGATGAGGCCTTTTTTTTGTGGCTGGTTTTATATTATTATTTTTCACATACTCAGGTCATGAGTTTATTTTTTATTTTTCTCAGGTTATGAGATTATTTTTCTTTTATTGATCAGGATATGATCTTTCTAATTTATTTTTGTACTGCACACGGTCAGGAGTGCAGGGGACAGTGTGAATGGTGTGTGAATGTGAGAGGGTGGCACTCCTGAAAGTAAGGGGTGTCACCCTCGGCCGTGGTGGTGAAGTGAACCCCACGGCTGAATGAATGATGTGTGAAAGGTGTGTGAATGGACAGTGACATCATTGGGGCCTTGACGCTGGCGTTACTGCTCCCAACTCCTACATGCTGGACTTGGGCTAATCCAATGCGATGTGCATGTGGTGTGTGTGATCTAGGGACATCAGTGGTGTACACGCGTGCACTGTCTGTGTAATTAATGTTTTGGTTTAGTGTCCAAAGATGCCTACGGCGAGGACCCTCCTGACTGCTCTTCCATCAGCAGACTGGGTGTCCTCTGGCAGGGGGGGACTGTGTGGGTCGGGGGTCAGGTCATCACGTATGTCAATCTGCAGGCCTTTTTTCATCGCAAAGTTATGTAGTATGCAACATGCACCGATGATCTGACACACAAAGGTAGGGGAATACAATAGGGCCCCCCCAGACTTATCCAGGCAGCGGAAACGGGACTTCAGGAGCCCAAATGTTTGCTCCACCACTGCACGGGTTTTGATGTGTGCTTCATTGTATTTTCTCTCTCCTCTGGTTTGGGGGTTCCGGAAAGGAGTCATTAGATGGGGTCCCAGTGCATATGCAGAGTCACCTGGAAGGGAAAAGACAGGAGAATGTTAGTCATGCATGTGCGATTTCTGTTGTGCATCACGGGAGGGGATAGTCATGCCTGACTCCCATGTCACTCACCAACCAGCCAGCTGTCCCCATACATGTTCTGGTTAAATTCTGCTGGGATGGGACTCTGACGGTATATGAAACTGTCATGGCTGGACCCGGGGTGTTTGGCACGGACGTGCCATATGAGGCGTTGGGCATCGGCTATCACCTGTACGTTGATGGAATGCCAATGCTTCCGATTGCGGTATATGTGCTCTGTGGCACTGGGGGGCTGTAGGGCCACATGTGTGCAATCAATGGCCCCCACAGTGCGTGGGAATCTGGCAATGTTGTAGAAATCTGTCATTGCCTTCTGCCGCAGCTCCTCAGTGGTGGGTCTGATGAACTGGTTGGACATGCGTCTGAGGATTGCAGGGACAACCTGGTGCACACATCTGCTTATGGAGGACTGTGACATCCCAGCCACCACTCCACTTGTACGCTGGAATGATCCACTGGCAAGGAAATGGAGTGTTGCCAGGACCTTCACCAGTGGCTGCACTGCTTGTGATCGGTGTGTTGGGCTGGTGATGTCATCCTGCAGGGTTGTGGTTAGTTCAAGTATTGCAACAGGGCTGAATCTGAAGAGGCGATACACCTCCTCATCCCCCATGCCAAAGAGGTTCATACGAGTGCGGTATATCCTCTCACGTGGCCGCCTTCTTGGTTCCAGGGGACCCATCAGTAGTTCTAGGACCACGAGTGCCCCTGGCATGTTGGCACACAGAGGTGTTGTCCTTGCAAGTGGGGGTGCTCAGCTAGCTCCTATCGTCGGTAACGCTGCTGTAGCTGCTCTCCTGCTGACCTGTGACCGTCTGGAGTAAAGATAAAGCAGCCTTTTGTAGAAATAACTTTGCGCCGGACGGATCAGATACGCGCGGCGCATGTAGCCAGCGTATGGTGCTAATCCGTTCGTGAATTGGGAAAAATCCCTCATTTGCATATTTGCAGGGGAAATCAATAGGCGCGACTGATGCGCCCAGCGAAATTAAGCGCTGACGATACTCTGGCGTCGGAACGTTCCGCCGGTCGCAAATGACCCATTACTGGGCGCATCTAGTTTGGTGGGTACGGGCACATAGAAACGACGGCGCATCATCACAGTTACGCGGCGCATATCGAAATACTCCAGCGCAAGTGTTCCTGAATCTGGCCCTATATATATATATATATATTTATATATATACAGTACAGACCAAAAGTTTGGACACACCTTCTCATTCCAAGGGTTTTATTTATTTTCATGACTATGAAAATTGTAGATTCACACTGAAGGCATCAAAACTATGAATTAACACATGTGGAATGATATACATAACAAAAAAGTGTGAAACAACTGAAAATATGTCATATTCTTGGTTCTTCAAAGTAGCCACCTTTTACTACTTTGCACATGCTTGGCATTCTCTTGATGAGCTTCAAGAGGTAGTCACCTGAAATGGCCAACAGTCTTGAAGGAGTTCCCAGAGATGGTTAGCACTTGTTGGCCCTTTTGCCTTCACTCTGCGGTCCAGCTCACCCCAAACCATCTCGATTGGGTTCAGGTCCGGTGACTGTGGAGGCCAGATCATCTGGCGCAGCACCCCATCACTCTCCTTCTTGGTCAAATAGCCCTTACACAGCCTGGAGGTGTGTTTGGGGTCATTGTCCTGTTGAAAAATAAATGATGGTCCAACTAAATGCAAACCGGATGGAATAGCATGCCGCTGCAAGATGCTGTGGTAGCCATGCTGGTTCAGTATGCCTTCAATTTTGAAAAAATCCCCAACAGTGTCACCAGCAAAGCACCCCCACACCATCACACCTCCTCCTCCATGCTTCACGGTGGGAACCAGGCATGTAGAGTCCATCCGTTCACCTTTTCTGCGTCGCACAAAGACACGGTGGTTGGAACCAAAGATCTCAAATTTGGACTCATCAGACCAAAGCACAGATTTCCACTGGTCTAATGTCCATTCCTTGTGTTCATTAGCCCAAACAAGTCTCTTCTGCTTGTTGCCTTTCTTTAGCAGTGGTTTCCTAGCAGATATTATACCATGAAGGCCTGTTTCACACAGTCTCCTCTTAACAGTTGTTCTAGAGATGTGTCTGCTGCAAAAGGTGGCTACTTTGAAGAACCTAGAATATGACATATATTTTCAGTTGTTTCACACTTTTTTGTTATGTATATAATTCCACATGTGTTAATTCATAGTTTTGATGCCTTGAGGCCCCATACACACGATCGGACATATCCGATGAAAACGGTCCGCGGACCATTTCCATCGGATATGTCCGATCGGGAGTTTGATCCGATGGCGTGTACACACCATCGGATCAAATTCCCCGCCGCCGGACGGCGCGGTGACGCGGCGGTGACGTTGACGCCGCCGCGTCACCGCCACGTCACCGCACCAGGAAGTAAAACACTTCCGCGCATGCGCCGAATCCATTCGGCGGCGGTGCGGCGGCGGTGGGGGACGACATGTCTGCTGGTAAGTGTACTAACCAGCAGACATGTCGGGCGGACAGATTCCACCGGATGGATTTCAAAGCATGCTTTGAAATCTGTCGGGTGGAGAAATCTGTCCGCTAGCCCATACACACGAGCGGAGATGTCTGCTGAAACGGTCCATCGGACCGTTTTCAGCGGACATATCCCCTCGTGTGTACGCGGCCTCAGTGTGACTCTACAATTTTCATAGTCATGAAAATAAAGAAAACTCCTGGAATGAGAAGGTGTATCCAAACTTTTGGTCTGTACTGTATGTATATTTTAGAAGGATCTCAGCTCCCTCCTGTGGCTGAATTGTGTTATAACCACCTGCTGCTTACTTTTTGTCCTGATATCGCAGAGAATGTTGGGAAATTGAGTACAGGGAGAAAAAAGATTCAATTTGCCCTGGCTTGTTATGGACTATGTTGCCCAGAGAGCGACTGTACGATCCCAGAATGCTTAGCTTCCCACACAGCCTGCTGGGGGAGGTAATTTAAGGGGGAGGACGTGTTTGGCGTGTGCTCTCTGGACCGCCTCTTCAACCCAGGAGGACGCCTGTGTGAGGTGTCTTCCCGGAAGTCAAGGCTGGAGATGCTGCCTATTTACGCCCAGGGCGAAGCACCATTGAGAAGGAGAGAGAGAACCTCGGACGGAGTGATCGGACGGGCTTCCAGTACCCCTGCGACTTGTCTGAGAACCGGAGGCTGTCATCTTGAAGGACTGTGATCGGAGATCGTGGACAGAGTGTTTCTGAAGGACAAGCCTGAACTGGTTGGGTGAGACGGGTACCTGCCCAGGCATACCGACTGCTTTGCAGGAGGGTAGATCATTTATATTCATCACTGTGATTTGGCTGTTCAGGAAATTTCAACCAGTTTACTATTTCCCCTTTTGGATTACAAATTGCTCTTTGCGCGCCAACGCATGCCAACACATACGTGCACAAACTGTTGAGATAATTTGTATTGATGTTTGGCCTGGCCCACCAAACCACGTTAGTTAGGTATATTATTCAAAGACTGCCTATTTAGTTGTTGCAGACTGTTGATGTCCATTTTCATACTCGTTGATCGAGTAATCGGTTCTATTACACTGTGAGTGTTGTTAGTGGTGAGAGCTGGGTGAGGCTTGGCAAGGAGGTGCCTCAATGTGGATACCTTATTGAGGGAATCCCCTTGCCGCGTGCTTACACAGGTCTGCATAGCCATTATTAATTAACGTGTATTTATTTGTTATTTCTGTTTTCTTCTACTGTTTTACCTTTGTTTATTTTGCCTTATTCTACCAAGTAAAGAGTTACATTGGTAAGCTGAGATTTGTGTACGGTTTCTCTGTCATCCTGCGGGATCCATACAACTCAAGGTAACCATTGATTTGTATAATTTACTGTGGGGTGACAGGATATTGTGCCCACCAACAAGTTATTGGGGTCCACAATTCCCATTATACCAGTTATGCCAAGGGAGTGTTTTGAGCCAATTTCAGGGGTTGATAACCAGAGCGTAGACCCAAAACAAACCAGCAGCTCCTTCGGGGGTAGTGCTACACACACATAATATATATATATATATATATATATATTATTTATTATGTTTATATGTTTCAAACCTGTAATAGCGTGAGCTTGCTACTGGGTATAGGTATATGTATTCAAGGGAGGAATACCAGAGCAGAAGTGAAATAACACACCATTTTTGAACATGGACTGGAAGAGAGAGCAGAGTAATGACTTCAGGAAACTTTTCAGTGTCTCCTGTGTTGCTTAACCACTTAAGACCCGGACCAATACGCTGGTAAATGACCCAAGGTGTTTTTGCGATTCGGCACTGCGTCGCTTTAACAGACAATTGCGCGGTCGTGCGACGTGGCTCCCAAACAAAATTTGCGTCCTTTTCTTCCCACAAATAGAGCTTTCTTTCGGTGGTATTTGATCGCCTCTGCGATTTTTATTTTTTGCGCTATAAACTAAAATAGAGCCACAATTTTGAAAAAAAACTCAATTTTTTTACTCTTTGTTATAAAAAAAATCAAATAAACTAAATTTTAGTAAAACATTTAGGCCAAAATTAATTCAGCCACATGTCTTTAGTAAAAAAAAAAATCGCAATAAAAAAAAATAGCTACCTAGCGGGAACAGCGACACTAATACAGCGATCAGAAAAATGATCGCTTAGTGATGCTGGCAATAGGGAGTGAAAGGGTTAACTAGGGCGGTGATCAGGGGGTTAAAACTTTATTAGGGGGGGTGGGGGGGCTATCCTGAACCTAACACTAACTTTTTTTTACACTGCCTGTCACACTGACACTAAATGCAGTGATTAGATCACTGCATTCAGTGACACTGTGACAGGGGGGGGGGGGGGGGGCGATCACAAGGGGTTAATTTGCCTATGTGAGTGTGTGTCAGTGTTGTGTTGGTGCACACTTACTTGTGATGTCTTCTCTCATCAGCAGCGCTGGGAAACAGCGCTGCGATGAGAGATTACATCATTTCCTCCTTCCTGTGTAAACACAGGAGGAGGAACTGACACGATGGGAGCGCGCTCCCATTGGCTGGGAGCGATCGCGGGGGGGGGCGGAAATCACGGACATCCGCCCGCTCGTCGGCGATCGCTCCCAGAGGCAGGGGGACCCCCGCACGCCGCGGAGGGGGTCCCGATGGGACCCCCGAACCGCACGAAGGCGGGGACGTAAATTTACGCCCTTGTGCCTGTACGAGCCATTCTGTGGCCGTATATGTGCGTGCGGGGGTCCTTAAGTGGTTAAAGAGTAACCCCACTTTTGTTGAGAAAAAAAACAACCATCTCTGGGTTATCAATGTACATTGCAGTTATTTTAACAAACTTTGTTGCAGATTCCTACCTGTTTCTGTTCTAAAAAAAAAGCTGTTTATTGTCTTCAGAGTGAATCTGAATGGGAGCGACTTTCAATATTGATTAGCTGATGCACTGGTGTGTTCTAATGAGGAAAACGTAGGATCAGCATCCCTTAGAGCAGGGATCCTCAAACTACGGCCCTCCAGCTGTTACAGAACTACAAATCCCATGAGGCATTGCAAAACTCTGATATTCACAGACATGACTAGGCATGATGGGAATTGTAGTTCCTGAACACCTAGAGGGCCATAGTTTGAAGACCCCTGCCTTAGGGGGTTTGTAAAGATTTTTTTTTTTATCTTAATAGCTTCCTTTACTTAATGCAGTGCTGTTTTCATGTCCTCATTGTTTGTTTTTGCTCTCCAGTTGCTGTAATTCTTCTCTGATCTCCACACTTCCTGGCTGTCTGTTTCCTGATGACCACAGTACTGGGAGCTTTCTCTCTGTGGTCACTAACTTCAATGATGTGTGATTACTGTGTGTCTAGTTTCTAGTTTTGTTTTCCAAACCATCACTGCTCTATGGCTCTGTATAGCACAGAGGCAGGAAATAACATGCAAAAACGAAAATAGGTGCAAAAACGAAACTAGAAACTACAGGTACATTATATGATTGATTCTTATCTATCTCATCTTATCTCTTTAATCATTTTTAAAAGGAATCAGTTAACTATTATGTTTCTATACCCTGTAAACCATCATTTTAGCAAAAAAAAAATTTTACTTTACAACTCCTTTAAAATGAGGATTACATTTTTGTTCCCGAGAATGCCTAAAATCTGATCTGTATTATAGGGCAAACTTCTGAGAAAATCAGTGAGCCGATCACACAAGCAAGAAATTTCATTTCTGGGGGTGTTCAGTGCACCAATGGTGTATAAAATGCCTCTAGGTTGCCAAATTGCATTGAATTTTATGGAAACTTACAGCACTGCAGACTGAATTAGAAAGGTCGTTTTTAATAATATTCACTTATAATATGGCTTATGTAGCAACTGTATATATTAGGTACTGTATACTGCATTCTTTTTTTTATTTGCTATTTTTTTTCATAAAAGTTACACTTTAAAGGCAGGAGAGAAAACTGAATAGTCATCAGAAGGTCTTCCTTTTATGTTGCACAGGAGCCCCCCACCATTATGTTACATCACTGCCAAACATGAATCCAGACAGTTTTCAGCTGCAGAAAATATCTGTCCTTGGCGCACATTATTATGTAGAGTAGGGATCCGCAATACACTGCTTTTTATTTCTGTGATTTCATTCACATAATGAGGCTAAAATTCAGTGCACGGAGATGTGACAGTCTAATGCAATTCTTGAGGTGAGAGCTCTGCAGGATAACCAAGTGTGATACAATAGGAACATTTGGTTTTAACAAAGAAGCAGATTGCAATGTATTTGTGTAAATGTCTTACTAATTGTACAGCTGTTTTCTATTGTTTGCTCCTTTTAAATCCCCCATGTTACTTCTATTCTTGATAATGGCAGCTGGCTGAGTATATAGGAACCAGTCAGACAGTTTATTTGCTGTATAGCATACAACATATGTTTGTCTACTTCCAATTTCCAGTTTTAGTACCTAATCAGAAAAAAATAAAGAAATCAGCCAGGTTGCTGCAAAATCTGATGAAAATTATATATATATGCAATCAAGAAATGTTTTTAAGTGTGATCAATAGGTTATATTGGCTAACACATAATATCCCATGACCTGGATGAAGGCAAAGCCTTCATAGACATTCCTAAAGATGCAAATACCAAGTATGAATGAATTAGTAAAGACAACTAATGTCCTAGGTACCTTCTAAAACTTTGTGTCCTGTCAACACATGTAAAAGACAAATATACTTCTGCTCTGTAGCACAAAGTACTAACGATGTCAATGGTAAATTATTGAATGCCCTACGCCATGACCAAGAAATCTCTTGTACTACCTTGTATTTAATAGATCTAGTTATTAGGGGTGAAACGTATCAAAAAACTCACGGTTAGGATCGTTCCTCGGATTAGGAGTCACGGATCGGATCATTTTTCGGGTCGGCAAAAAAAAAAGAAATTCTTCCCCACTGTAATATCCACATCTCCCCCCCCCCCACTGTAATATCCACATCCCCCCACGGTAATATCCACATCTCACCCCACTGTAATATCCACATCTCACCCCACTGTAATATCCACATCTCACCCAACTGTAATATCCACATCTCCCCCACT
Source organism: Rana kukunoris (assembly GCA_029574335.1). NCBI lineage: Eukaryota > Metazoa > Chordata > Amphibia > Anura > Ranidae > Rana > Rana kukunoris. The sequence goes on along the minus strand of CM056052.1, from coordinate 145,445,496 downwards.
GCAGTGGCGTCACCAGGGTTGGTGTCACCCGGTGCAGAAAAAATGGAGTCACCCCCACCAACTATTGTCCCCCCTCAGTAAAGAACCCCCTCGGTACAGACACCCCCTCTCAGTACAGACACGCCCCCCCAGGTAGTACAGACAGACCCCCCAGGTAGTACCGACAGACCTCCCCCCAGGTAGTACAGGCAGACCCCGCAGAGGTAGTACAGACAGACCCCCCCCAGTGGTAGTACAGACAGACCCCCCACAGAGGTAGTACAGCCAGACCCCCCCAAAGGTAGTACAGCCAGACCCCCGCCAGAGGTAGTACAGCCAGACCCACCCAGAGGTAGTACAGCCAGACCCCCCCCCAGAGGTAGTACAGCCAGACCCCGCAGAGGTAGTACAGCCAGCCCCCCCAGAGGTAGTACAGCCAGACCCCCCCAGAGGTAGTACAGCCAGACCCCCCCAGAGGTAGTACAGCCAGACCCCCCCAGAGGTAGTACAGACAGACCCCACCAAAGGTAGTACAGCCAGACCCCCCCACAGAGGTAGTACAGCCAGACCCCCCCACAGAGGTAGTACAGCTAGACCCCCCCAGAAGTAGTACAGCGAGACCTCCCCAGAGGTAGTACAGCGCAAGACCTCCCCAGAGGTAGTACAGCTAGATCCCCCAGAGGTAGTACAGCCAGACCCCCCAGAGGTAGTACAGCCATACCCCCCCCCCCCAGTTGGTACAGACAGACACCCCCAGTAGTATGACTCCCAGCGGTGTGTCCCACGAGTGCAGGCTCCTCCTCCTCTGTGGGTGTAAACAGAGAGGAGGGTCGCCGCCGTGTGTACAAGATGGCCAGAGTGATGAAGACTCTTTGATTAATTAATAGATTTCCTGACACAATTTCTCAGGGTTAGCCATTTCTGCCGGTCGATTCCAAATTAAATGAGAGCATGCAACCTTTAGACAAAGAGATTCACGTCTCACCTTTCCAACATGGTCAGTCAAAGTGAGACCGAGGAGCTCACACAGCTCCTGTTTTATTAAACATAAAACATCACAAAATGCATTGATTGGTTCACATTATATGTCACACCCACTGCTTACACCCAGACTCTTATTACACGATTCAAAGTTCCTTCAGCCATCCCAAAGCAAAGAGACACAAAGTTCATTTAGGAATGGGGGATGGGTTGGCTTTCTTTTGAAAAATCATTCTCTTAGCATTTTCTCTCCAGGAAAGGCTTGGAATGTATGTGAAGCAAAGAGGAAATGGCAGTAGACGGGAGGGGGGATGGAGTGAGAATGAGGAGTGCATCTTTAAATGGTAATTTCTGAAACTTAATTTCATATCTTCAATGCTGAGTTCATAACTTTAAAACAATATCTGATATCTGACAAATCTTATCAAGGAACATACAGTATACACTTCATTTTAGTGGTTCTAATCATAACATAAGATAACATTTTTCATTTTGATTCACATCTATCACAATCCCCCCTAAAATGAAAATTTTAACAGGTAAGGACGCTAATGGAGGACACGGTCAATACAACAAAACATTATCGTAACCAATATAAGCAGAAACTAAATTGCTATACCTGAGTACAACTGTGTTATCACCCAAAATTACTTCCCATACATTCTAAATGCACCCCCTTGATCACTAGGGCCATATGTTTCATTAAACCTCCATCTACATTCCCATTATTAACTTAAGTTTCATAAAAGCATTGGTTTCACCAAATTTCTGTATTCTCCCTTCATAAGAATTTTAATTTTATATTGGGCTCTTTCCTAAATATTTTATTTCCTTAAGAAACGTATTAATTCTTTAATTTTCACTATTTTATCTGACCTTTCTTAGGCTATGCAGATTAACACCATGTTTCATTCTCTTTAAAACGACAAATGGTGCAAAAACCCACATTTTAGTAGAGAGAGAGAGAGAAAGAAAGAGAGAGAGAGAGAGAGAAAGAGAGAGAGAGAGAGAGGAAAAGAGAGAGAGAAAAAGAGAGAGAAAATGAGAGAGAGAAAATGAGAGAGAGAAAGAGAGAAAAAGAAAAAGAGGAAGAGAGAGAGAAAGAGAAAGAAAGAGAAATGGAAAGAGAGATAGAGAGAGAGAAAAAGAAAGAAAGAAAAAGAGAAAAATTTCTATATCAAACAAAAACTAGTTTAATAATAATGGCTTTCATCAGACCTCCAAATGATTGTGTACAAATCACCTTGTATTAAAAGATTTTACCCTATAATAAACCTGTTATAGTTCACTTAATATTTACTTTAGACAAATATATTTTTTTTTTCCTTGAAAACCTCTCAACAAGTTCAGTCATTTAAAACCCATCAGTATAAAGTCACATGGTTTCTGTGAGGCTGCGTAACCTGATCTTCAACAGCTAGGATCACATCTCGTTAATCCTCACTTAAAGAAAACATCTGTTCCTCTCTCTGCTTGGAGAAGATTGTACAAGATCTATAGATACTCAACATACAATACAATCGAATTGTATCGTTTTTTTCTAATTTTTAACGCTTTTTCAAAATTTTTAAACGTATTTGGTTTGTACATCTGCCAAACATTATGTACATTACATTATAATATGACATTTTCAACTAAAACATTGACAAAAGATCATTTATAATAGAAATCTCGCGAAATCCACAGATCAGTCCATGCGCTTGAACCGACCAGCGATTTCCTCCGAGAAAATTATTCCAATTACTTCAACCAACCGCTCTGTCGGAAATGTCACATTATAAAAACTTTTAACACTGGTTTGTTTTTTATTTTATTTTTTTCTGTTTTTACTATTTTTATATCATTTTTAGATTGAACATAACTTTCATATTTTAATATGTTTACTATTTTTATATATGAAGACTAAGTAGTTCTCCTCCAGCCGAATGCTGGCTGGTAAGGCGTTCCATAGTCTGGGACCTTGGACAGCGAATCTCCTGTCACCTTTGGACTTGTATCTGGCTTTCGGTATCTGAAGCCGATTTTGATTGGTGGATCGTAGAATACGATTGGGATTGTGAACTTTTAATTTTTTGCATAGATAATGGGGAGCATTCCCATGGATACATCTATGCGTTAGACAGAGAGCTTTAAAGGAGATTCTGTCTTTAACTGGTAGCCAGTGAAGGGATCTCAGTGAAGATGAGATTGATTCCCAGGGTTTTTTCCCAGTCACAAGTCTGGCGGCCGTATTTTGAACGACTTGAAGACGAGCGATTTGGTACTTGGGGAGTCCGAGGTAAAGGGCATTTGCATAGTCCAGTCTGGAGTTTACAATCGCTCCCACCACGACCGCTATGTCTTTCTTGGGAATAAAAGGCGTGAGTCTGCGTAGTAGGCGCAGCAGATGGTGAGATCCGCTGACTACTGACCCTATTTGTGCGTTCATTGTCATGTCGGAGTCAAAGATGACCCCAAGACTTTTGACTTTGGTGCTAGGGGTGATGATTTTGCCCAGAATGGGCGGCGGGATCCAGGTTGTTGTCGATTGATTCCTAAGCTTGGCGTGAAACAGAAGAAGTTCTGTTTTCGTTCCGTTGAGTTTGAGATAACTCTTTGTCATCCAGTCCTCTATCAAAGAGAGTGAAAAAAGAGAAGGTCAACTGCGCTAAGGCAAGCAAAGAAACAAAAAAAACAACAAAGCAACGAAGTGCTGGTGATCTAAAGTGAAATTAGAAACTCAAAAAAGCTGCACCTGACTGTAGTTACAAATACAGATAAACAAATAGCAAAAAAGAAAACAGGATGCGCTGAAACTTATTATTAACAAAAAAACACACTTAGTGTCCATGGGTAGTCATCATAAACTACTAAACCAAAAGTAGTGTCCATAAGTGATAAACCAGAGGGTTAATGTCCAACTGATCCTACTTGGACCAGTAATAAATATATTAATGTAATTGAAAAAACACCAGTGAGAAAACTTGTGATGTTGACAATAAACGTGGTGACATTCAAGGAAGTGCTGATAGTAGATCCTCCACCATACGGAAAGTACTAACTGCTTACCGGAACACCGGTGGTCTCTTAACAAAAAGAAGACCCCAGAAAGCATATGTATATCCAATGGAGGAAGATGGTAGACCAGGTGAGATATCGATCCCCTTCAGATTGGACACTCGGAACCAAAGGCCAGGGAAAAACAAAAAAGGCCACAATAGTGTAACAACGTCTTAAAAATGTATTTTAAAAGAAGCCAAAAACACACTTACATAAAATAAAAGCAAACAGGCATGTCAGTGGTATGCTGGGACTCCGGCCGGAAGCGATCCATGCAAATACTTGACCCGTCCAAACGAGGTATGGGAAGAGGTAAAACAGCGGGGGATGAACCGATGAGAAACACTATCCCGCCCGACCGGTTTCGCGACAAATCGCTTAATCATGGGCCCCATACCACTGACATGCCTGTTTGCTTTTATTTTATGTAAGTGTGTTTTTGGCTTCTTTTAAAATAAATTTTTAAGACGTTGTTACACTATTGTGGCCTTTTTTGTTTTTCCCTGGCCTTTGGTTCCGAGTGTCCAATCTGAAGGGGATCGATATCTCACCTGGTCTACCATCTTCCTCCATTGGATATACATATGCTTTCTGGGGTCTTCTTTTTGTTAAGAGACCACCGGTGTTCCGGTAAGCAGTTAGTACTTTCCGTATGGTGGAGGATCTACTATCAGCACTTCCTTGAATGTCACCACGTTTATTGTCAACATCACAAGTTTTCTCACTGGTGTTTTTTCAATTACATTAATATATTTATTACTGGTCCAAGTAGGATCAGTTGGACATTAACCCTCTGGTTTATCACTTATGGACACTACTTTTGGTTTAGTAGTTTATGATGACTACCCATGGACACTAAGTGTGTTTTTTTGTTAATAATAAGTTTCAGCGCATCCTGTTTTCTTTTTTGCTCTATCAAAGAGAGGCATGTCTCTAGGTTGAGGTGGTGATCCTTTTTATTGCAAATGCGGAAGTACAGTTGCGTGTCGTCTGCATAAGAGTGATATAGCAGTTTTTGGCTGCTGATGATTTCGAACAGAGGACTCACATAGATGTTGAATTACATCGGCGACAGGGGAGATCCTTGAGGGACCCCGCACGATAATGTGCGTTGTTCAGAAGTGAAGAGTCCTAGCTTCACTATTTGCGATCGGTTTTCCAAAAAAGAGGAGAACCAGGATAGATCGCTTTCTGCGACTTTAGCTATTTTAGCCAGCCGAGTCAATAACAGCTTGTGATCAACTGTATCAAAGGCTGCGCTTAGGTCCAGCAGAACCAGAAGAGAAGATTCTCCTTCGTCTGCGGCCTCGAGAACGTCGTCCCATATCTTAAGCAATGCTGTTTCTGTCCCGTGTCCGGGACGGAATCCTGATTGAAATGGGTCGAGTAAGTTGTGGGTATCTAGATGCTGTTGCAGCTGCTGTACCACTGCTTTCTCCATTACCTTGGAGAGAACATTTAGGCCTGTTATGGGGCGCCAGTTGAGTGGATCCTTAGGATCCAGGGTGGCTTTCTTCAAGATGGGTTGAATGAAGCCCTGCTTCAACTGAAGGATTGGTTGATAAGCTGCGTGACAGGAGGTGCCAAGATGTCGGCGCATTCCTTCAGCAGTTTGGTGGGGATAATATCATTTGGCGCAGTGCTGTTGCGCAGAGTGCCGATGATATTTTTAGTGGTCTGAATGGAGATGGGTTCCAGCGTGAACTCACCTAACTGTGGTGAATTACTACAGAGGAAAAAATTGCACTTGTCACAGTTAAAATAATCAATTAGTACCGGTGTGGTCAGTTACTAACATAAAAATAAAAATAAAAAATAGGGGGGAGGCGGCAGCTCTTGTGCCGAAACACAAGGGGAAATACAACAAAAACAAAGATTTAGAGCTGCGCCTTGTCACCCGGACTCGATACAATCAAAAAGAGTCCATATATCAGTCGTGTGGAGATAAACAATCCTTCAAACATGAGAGAAGTAGTAGGTTGGCTCCAAGACAAATCTCCGCTGGTCTTTAATCAGGATGGACATATAATAAACACCACTGTGCTCGAACTTGGCTTTTCAATGTGGCCCACCACCAGAAGTATAAGCAGCTTACCAGGGGAATGGCTGTAATCAACAGTCGGCTGTGACCCATCCGCGGCCTTTAGAGAACCAGGACGAATCCCAAATCCTAGGGCAGTGTTTACACCGGGGCTCCACTCAGCAACTCCACCAATTAGATCATATGTAAATGATAAATAGAGGCAGACATAGCGTAATCCCGCTGGGACATTTATTTAAAATAGTAAAAACCAGAATACTCACATGGGAGATGAGTTAGACAGGCATATAAAATACAAAGTTGCCGGCCGGCAAACAGATCAGCAAGGACCCTCCTCCAGAGCGTAATGACGTCACCGCACGTCTACCCAGATGCGTTTCGTCGTAGGACGTTGTCAATGGGATAGGGCGTTGCGGTGAGTCAACACTAAAATAGGCCTGGACCTCGCCGTGAGGTGTAGATCCAGAGCTGCAGACGCCATCTTGGAAAGGGGCAAGATGCCAGTGCTTGACCCAATCCAAAACTGTTGCTAATATAAAAAACTTAAAAGACATTTCCTAAGGGATACAGCAGGCAAAGTCCTTATCTTGTAATCCCACAGGAGAAAAAAAGAAAAAAAGAAGAAGCAGAAAAAACTTTACTTTGATATCATAGATACAGGAAATAGATAGCAAGTGCCTGCCACATCATTCACATTGTCTATACCTATTCCTCGTTGCGGCGACATCTAGTGGATCTTTTAAAGAAATACAGCGATGTCATCGCATTGGAAAAAAGGAAGGGGACAACGGAAGGAAGCCAGCCAAGACTGATAATTATGACTTGGCCTGACCTAAACCATATGATACTGATAATGATCGATAGCTGCCGATCAAGCGTATTTGATGGAATATAAGGGAAAAAAACTTTAAAAGTGAAAATACAAAATAAAAGGGGATATGAGCCCAAGAGTCTCCCAACTTGGGTGAACATTATACCTACAGTGAGCAGGAGTGCAAGAAAACTAGACATTGGTATTAATGTGATTATAAACCCTCAGGGTTTTGATTGAAAGTCTATGTATAGTCACATTTAAGTGACCATGCATCGTAGTTTCGATTAGACACTACTGTGCAAATGTGAACACCAAATAATATATACTAGTGAAGTGTTGGTGCTTAGAACAAATATTTATTAAGAGGACTCGTTGTAAATGAGCCTCTAATAAAATTAAAAAACATAATCCTCGAAAGAGAGGATTTAGTATTAATTTTTAATTTTAATTACTAACATTTTCTCAAACAAGTGTGGGAAATGTTAAAAATAAGGTGTGGAAAATGTTTAAAAAAATATATACAGTGATTCCCTAAGTGCAAACAATTTATTATGCCTAGTGTTCATTATACCGGGCTCGCCATTAGAAGGGCCCGGTATAGGGAAAAATTAGGGGAAGGAGGGGGGGGGGGGAAGGGGAAAGAAATTTTTTTATGTAATCAATTACAATGATTCTGAACATGTGTGGAAACTGTTAAACTGGTAGACCCAAAGAAAAAATGATTTTGTATAAATGGCCCAGAAGAGACAATCTCCTGACCCAGAGACTATTCAAACAGGCTCTCATTCCCTTGGCGTCAGCAGTACATACGACCACACCCCACGCTGAGTTCCAGTACAATATCAAGCATTATTAATAAACGCGTTAACGTCAGTTTCGATGTTTAACCCATATGGTGTATAGCATTTTAAACGGTATATCCAACTCATTTCCATTCTTGAAATGGTCCTTACTAGATGACTCCCCCTCCAATTGGGTTTGAATTTATCTATCCCCACAAACAAAGTTTTTGATGGATCTTTATTGTGTTTGAGGAGGTAGTGTTTCGAAACCGAATGGTTTCTGAATTCACTTATGATATTGGTTATGTGTTCATTAATGCGGACCTGTAAGGCCCGTTTGGTCCGTCCCACATATTGCAGGCCACAAGGGCACTGCAACATATAGACGACTCCTGTGGACGTACACGTAATGCATGGTTTTATGGTATGTTCCTGACCTGTCACCGTAGAGACGAAATTAGTAATCCGCCTATCTTGACAGGAATTCAAGGCACATACCCTGCATTTCTTACATCTATAATACCCTGTTAGTTGGTCAAAGAAACCCCTACTCCCTGTGGGGGGATTTAGGGTATTGATCACTACCTGGGTCCTAAGGGGTTGAGCTCCCCTAAAGATGACTCTTGGGTTATCTGGGAGAACATCTTTCAAGACATTGTCATTCAATGCTAGATGCCAATGCTTTTTGATGAGTTGCTTAATGCTTTTATGTTGTACCGAGTATGTGGTAACAAAAGGCACCCCCAATGGGAATTGGTCGCCCTGTACCAGGGCCTTGTCTGCCAGGAGGCTTTCTCTGTCAGTATTAAGCACTTCTTCCATAGTTACTTTCAGAGTTTCTGCAGGATAGCCCTTTTCTAGAAATCTCCCTGTCAGAATCTGGGCTTGATTTCTGAAGTCTGTAGTATCACTACAGTTCCTCCTAAGCCTTAGGTACTGGCTCTTGGGAACCCCAGTGATCCACGGTCTATAATGGCAGCTGTCGGTGGGTATAAAGGAGTTTCTATCTGTCTCCTTAAAAAAGGTTGAGGTAGTAAACCTATCCCCTACTATTTTGATGTTCAGATCTAGATAATGAACCTCTGTCTGGCTAGCCTCAAACTTAAGGGCTATACCTCTATCATTCCTGTTTAGAGAGGCCATGAAAGATGTTAACTCCTGGTAATCACCAGCCCATAGGAGGAGGATGTCATCAATATACCTAGCCCACAAGGTAACGTAGGGCATATGGTTAGACAAGATGACATCCTCCTCCCACTTAGCCATAAATAGGTTGGCCAGACTTGGGGCATACTTAGCCCCCATGGCCACTCCCGTATCTTGACGATAGAAACTCCCTTCAAACCAAAAATAGTTCGAGGCGGCAGCAAATCTAAGTAAGGACATGATGAACTCTATTTGTTTGACTTGCAGCCCCGACTGTAGTTGGAGGTAATATAACACGGCCTCAAACCCAAGGTGGTGGGGAATGATGGTATATAGAGAATTTACATCAATGGTGACCAACCACATGTCCCTTGTGGGGGAATAGTTAGACAATAAATTAATAATGTGTTTGGAATCCCTTATATAGGAGGGGATCTGTTTCACAAGTGGCTGTAAATAAAAATCGATATACCTACCCACCCGGGACATGATAGAATCAATCCCACTAACTATGGGACGTCCCGGGGGGTTTGTGGGATTTTTGTGCAACTTAGGTAAGTAATAGATTGTGGGAGTACGTGACGCTTTAGGTATCAGGTGTACTCTTTCTTTGGGCGATAGAATCCCCTCATGGAGGCCTCTATCCACCAGTAATTTCAGGGTTTTCGTGTATTGAGCACGAGGATCCCCTGGTAGCATAGTATATGTGTTGGTATCATCAACAATATGATGCAATTCCCGTAGGTAATCTGCTTTATCTAAAACAACTATCCCCCCACCCTTATCAGCTGGCCTTATTACCAGTTCTTTGTTTTTACACAGAGAATCAAGACCCTCATGCAGGGTCTTGCTGAGCCGCGCTGTTTTGACCTCTAAAGTTTCGAGATCTCTAATAAGTACATCTCTAAACACTTTCAATGAGGGGGCAAGGGATCCTGGGGGATTGAAGAGGGATGCATTAGATAACCCAGAGTGGAGATACTGGTTAGTAGTAACAGCCCTGTTCTGTGAAATTCCCATCATGTATCGTTTTATATGCAGTTTTCTAACGAATTTGTGTATGTCCATAAATGTGTGGAACTTATCAAGGTTAGTAGGGGGAACAAATTTAAGGCCTTTGTCGAGAATCAATTTCTCCGCTTCGGTCAAGATTTGGGCACTTAAATTGAAAATTCCCTTTCCTGCTACAGCCTTGCTCTCTTTAATTGCTCTGCTCCGCCTCCCCCCTCTGGTCCCTCGTCTCTTTCTCCTTGCCTTTTTTGCCCTTGGGTGGGTTTGTGAAAACCCCAGCTATTTGACCCATTGGGTATTGGGGGGCCCAAGGGATTGGGACCTCGGGCATTGTTAATGTACGGGGGGGGAATCCGTTGCGAAGCTTCTGGAAATGGGAAATATTCCGGTCCTTCCTCGTATAATGGAAGAAAGGAGTTGGACACTGGAATGTTATAATCCCAACCAGAGTTGGCTTCCGTTCTATATGGCGAGGGGGGGTGAGTATCAAAATCATACCCTTGTCCCTGACTCCAACCATTTGAATAGTCAACGTAGGTTCCCTTCCCTCTCATTGTCCCCTGCGCCCATCCCCTCCCTCTTACTGGGTAACCCCTAGTTTTGGGTGGTGGACCGTGGTACACATTGGGGACGTGATCCGTTCGGGATCCCCCGAACGGGCGGGTCTGGCCCCTTGGTGGATACCCTCCCCTAGGAGGTCCATGACCCCTTCTGGGAGATTGGGACGATTGAGGTCCTATTTTTTTGAAAACATCTGTGATGGGTTTTTTGGGGAACACAGAGGATGTTGGTTGAGACCCCTGTGGTAAGGATCTCACCTCCATGTGGGCTAAGGTGTCCATATCATTAGAGTTGGTTTTATTTTGTTCTTCTGCAAGTTTCTTTTGCCAATTAAACACATTGCCCTCATGGTAGTCAGTAAGGAACCTATTGTACTTCTTCTTTTTTTTGGTACGTTGTTCCTTATCCTCTTTTTCCATAATTTTTTGGAGACCCGATGACCTCTCGCGATATTCATCACAATCTTTATTAGGACTGAGTTTGTCTTTGATGAGTTTGATCTCATCATCCAGTCTGGAAAGTTTGGAGGCTTTCCTTTCTAATAGGAAACGCAACAGGGCGACCCCAGCTAAATTAAAGTAGGAGTACCAGCCCTCGAGGTCGGTGTCCCCTTTCTGTGGTGCTAATTCCCACCTCAGACTGCGGGGGACCATAAGGTGTTTGACATATGTTTCTAAATACACTATGTCCCACTTGGTGTAGTTTTCAGAAATCATAAGATTCTTGAGGCGGGCAAAAGTCCCTCCCAGATCATTATCATCTTCTTTAAAGGATTCAAAAACCCCTTCTGTATTTACCATCTTACTAGCCCTAAAATCAAAAATATCCATATTTAAACCGATATTACGGGGGATGGTAAGCGGAGAAGACAGCAGCAATAATAAAAAACAGAATATAATACAGAGGAAAAAATTGCGCTTGTCACAGTTAAAATAATCAATTAGTACCGGTGTGGTCAGTTACTAACATAAAAATAAAAATAAAAAATAGGGGGGAGGCGGCAGCTCTTGTGCCGAAACACAAGGGGAAATACAACAAAAACAAAGATTTAGAGCTGCGCCTTGTCACCCGGACTCGATACAATCAAAAAGAGTCCATATATCAGTCGTGTGGAGATAAACAATCCTTCAAACATGAGAGAAGTAGTAGGTTGGCTCCAAGACAAATCTCCGCTGGTCTTTAATCAGGATGGACATATAATAAACACCACTGTGCTCGAACTTGGCTTTTCAATGTGGCCCACCACCAGAAGTATAAGCAGCTTACCAGAGGAATGGCTGTAATCAACAGTCGGCTGTGACCCATCCGCGGCCTTTAGAGAACCAGGACGAATCCCAAATCCTAGGGCAGTGTTTACACCGGGGCTCCACTCAGCAACTCCACCAATTAGATCATATGTAAATGATAAATAGAGGCAGACATAGCGTAATCCCGCTGGGACATTTATTTAAAATAGTAAAAACCAGAATACTCACATGGGAGATGAGTTAGACAGGCATATAAAATACAAAGTTGCCGGCCGGCAAACAGATCAGCAAGGACCCTCCTCCAGAGCGTAATGACGTCACCGCACGTCTACCCAGACACGTTTCGTCGTAGGACGTTGTCAATGGGATAGGGCGTTGCGGTGAGTCAACACTTAAATAGGCCTGGACCTCGCCGTGAGGTGTAGATCCAGAGCTGCAGACGCCATCTTGGAAAGGGGCAAGATGCCAGTGCTTGACCCAATCCAAAACTGTTGCTAATATAAAAAACTTAAAAGACATTTCCTAAGGGATACAGCAGGCAAAGTCCTTATCTTGTAAACCCACAGGAGAAAAAAAGAAAAAAAGAAGAAGCAGAAAAAACTTTACTTTGATATCATAGATACAGGAAATAGATAGCAAGTGCCTGCCACATCATTCACATTGTCTATACCTATTCCTCGTTGCGGCGACATCTAGTGGATCTTTTAAAGAAATACATTGGAAAAAAGGAAGGGGACAACGGAAGGAAGCCAGCCAAGACTAATAATTATGAATTGGCCTGACCTAAACCATATGATACTGATAATGATCGATAGCTGCCGATCAAGCGTATTTGATGGAATATAAGGGAAAAAAACTTTAAAAGTGAAAATACAAAATAAAAGGGGATATGAGCCCAAGAGTCTCCCAACTTGGGTGAACATGTTCTAAGCACCAACACTTCACTAGTATATATTATTTGGTGTTCACATTTGCACAGTAGTGTCTAATCGAAACTACGATGCATGGTCACTTAAATGTGACTATACATAGACTTTCAATCAAAACCCTGAGGGTTTATAATCACATTAATACCAATGTCTAGTTTTCTTGCACTCCTGCTCACTGTAGGTATAATGTTCACCCAAGTTGGGAGACTCTTGGGCTCATATCCCCTTTTATTTTGTATTTTCACTTTTAAAGTTTTTTTCCCTTATATTCCATCAAATACGCTTTACATACCACCTTAGCGCATTTGGTGTCACCGCACGTGTGCTGTTACATACCACCTTAGCGCATTTGGTGTCACTGCACGTGTGCTGTTGTATACCACCTGAGCGTATTTGGTGTCACCGCACCTGTGCTGTTATATACCACCTGAGCGCAGTTAGTGTCACTGTACGTGTGCTGTTACATACCACCTGAGCGCAGTTAGTGTCACCGCACCTGTGCTGTTATATACCACCTGAGCGCAGTTAGTGTCACCGCACCTGTGCTGTTATATACCACCTGAGCGCAGTTAGTGTCATCGCACCTGTGCTGTTATATACCACCTGAGCGCAGTTAGTGTCACCGCACCTGTGCTGTTATATACCACCTGAGCGCAGTTAGTGTCACCGCACCTGTGCTGTTATATACCACCTGAGCGCAGTTAGTGTCACTGTACATGTGCTGTTATATACCACCTGAGCGCAGTTAGTGTCACTGGACGTGTGCTGTTATATACCACCTGAGCGCAGTTAGTGTCACTGTACGTGTGCTGTTACATACCACCTGAGAGCAGTTAGTGTCACCGCACCTGTGCTGTTATATACCACCTGAGCGCAGTTAGTGTCACTGGACGTGTGCTATTATATACCACCTGAGCGCAGTTAGTGTCACTGTACGTGTGCTGTTATATACCACCTGAGACCATTTAGTGTCACCGCACCTGTGCTGTTATATACCACCTGAGCGCAGTTAGTGTCACCGCACCTGTGCTGTTATATACCACCTGAGCGCAGTTAGTGTCACGGAACGTGTGCTGTTATATACCACCTGAGCGCAGTTAGTGTCACTGTACGTGTGCTGTTATATACCACCTGAGCGCAGTTAGTGTCACTGTACATGTGCTGTTACATACCACATGAGCGCAGTTAGTGTCACCGCACCTGTGCTGTTATATACCACCTGAGCGCAGTTAGTGTCACCGCACCTGTGCTGTTATATACCACCTGAGCGCAGTTGGTGTCACTGCACCTGTGCTGGTATATACTACCTGAGCGCAGTTAGTGTCACCGCACCTGTGCTGTTATATACCACCTGAGCGCAGTTAGTGTCACTGTACGTGTGCTGTTACATACCACCTGAGCGCATTTAGTGTCACCGCACCTGTGCTGTTATATACCACCTGAGCGCAGTTAGTGTCACTGTACATGTGCTGTTACATACCACCTGAGCGCAGTTAGTGTCACCGCACCTGAGCTGTTATATACCACCTGAGCGCAGTTAGTGTCACTGTACGTGTGCTGTTATATTCCACCTAAACGCATAAATATGTCTGGAAGGACAACAGAGACAAAGAGAGGCAGAGAGTCACGAGGGCAAGCAGGCTCTGCATGTAGAAGTAACGCTGGTAGTGGATGTGGTGCATCCTCTTCAGCACGTGGCTGTGGCCGTGGCCGCTCGTCCTTCTTTTCAGGAGCTGGCCGTGTTCAGCCTCAACATGCAGAGAAATTAGTAGAGTGGATGACCAAGCCATCCTCATCCTCCTCATCCTCTCTCACACAGACTGATCAAAGTTTATCTGGCAAAACAGCTGCCAAGGCGTCCTCTTCCCTCTGCACAATGGCTTCACACAATAGTTCACTAGTACCACCATGTCCTCCTGAGGAGTCCCCCGAACTGTTTCAACACAGTGTTGGGTACATGCTGCAGGAAGATGCGCAGCGTTTTGAAGACTCCGATGACGGAACACTGATAGAGGAAGGCATTGATGTGAGGCCAGGGAGAGGGGGTGGCCGAGAGGGACAGCAATTTGTCAGTGATGATGTTCCCCCAGCTGGAGCATACTGCCAGGTTGTTGACAGTGATGAGGAGGGAGGGGATGATGAGGTCACTGACTCTACCTGGGTGCCTGATAGGAGAGAGGAGGAGGAGGAGAATGAGGAGGAGGAGGAGGAGGCACATCTCCAAAGAGGCAGGATGCCCTCCAGGGGTCAGCTTAAGGTCACACCCACTGCATTACAGCGCACAATGACGGCGCTTGTGCATGGCGCTGCTGTGTCTGACCGGTACAGCAAAAGTTCTTTGGTGTGGGCCTTTTTTGAAACATGTCCACAAGATCGTACCTTTGCTATTTGCAACTTATGTCGCAAGCGTATCTCGCGTGGCCAAAACATCAACCGCCTGGGTACCACATGCTTGTCCAGACATATGTCGACCTGCCATGCAGCTCGTTGGCAAGCACACCAGAAAGACCCACACCAAAGACAAAAGCGTACCCCCCCTTGCCCTTCTGGGACCTCCAACCCCAGTAGACCCCCAGTCCTCTCTGAAGCCTGCAGTGAAGGTGTAGAAATAGGTGTGTCACAAGCTAGTAGTAGCGGTCAATCTACTGATAGTACCAGACAAATTTCCCTGCCCCAGCTGCTGCAGCGCCGAAAGAAGTACAATCCCAGCCATCCACATGCCCAGCAGTTGAATGCTAGCTTAGCGAAATTGCTAGCACTTCAACTGCTACCTTTTCAGTTGGTAGATTCTGCCCCCTTCCGTGAGTTTGTGCAATGTGCAGTACCTCAGTGGCAAGTACCAAAACGCCACTTTTTCTCACGGAAGGCTATTCCGGCTCTCTACCGACATGTGGAAGGCAATGTCCATGCCTCGCTGGACAGGGCGGTCAGTAGTAAGGTGCATATTACCACTGACTCATTGTCCAGCAGGCATGGACAGGGACGTTACCTGTCTTTTACGGCGCATTGGGTGACTCTGCTGGCAGCTGGGAAGGACGCAGGGCAAAGTCCAGTAGTTTTG